>VONZ01000220.1:587500-842500 GCA_012976165.1 Labeo catla
AAAGACTGCCATCAGAGGGATAGTTCACCCAAAAATATAAATGATTATTCACCCTCATGTCTACAACATGGCAATCAGGCAAACTTGTGCTGCAAGCCTTATCTGCTTCTCTTATTAGGACATCTTAATTTCTCAGAGGCTCTCGGATGTAGCCGGGTTGCCATCGCGGGCTCAGAGGTCGGATTAATCAGACAGGTTGGGTGACGTTAAAAGCAGGGCTGAGATGCGTGTGGCTGTGAGAGTGTTTCACTGCTGCCCCACTGGAATAACAACTATCAGCTCTTACTCTTAAGGTGATCTCACAAAAACCTGGCAAAAAGAAGTCCAGGTCCATTTTACTCCAAAGCAATGTATACTATACTTTCTCTGTTGGATTCGTTTTATGACTTAATTGTCACATAAGTGATAAGTGTCAGAATCATAATGCTCTACACACACACACACACACACACACACACACACACACACAGTTATCCAAAGTGACTTACAAATATAGAATTAAAATAAAGCAAACAGTCCTGTGAAGCCGTGATTTACAGTGAATTTGTAACAGCTAAGGGGCGAAGCGGAACCCCTTCTTAGCTGTTATAAATTCACTGTAAACCACGGCTTCACAGGGCTTAATGATTTTATAAAATGGTTATGTAGTAAGGTTTCACAAAATAAAACAAAGCAAATTAAGTGTAATGATATTACTTAAAAACATTATTCTTCCACCAAACAATGTAGTTCATCAGATCAGTTGTGGTTGCAACAAAGTGGTTGCTGAGCAACACACAGACGTAAACAAAGGAGTGTTTGTAACAACAGCTTCAAACGTGGCTCAACCAATCAGAATCAATCCAATCCAATCAATCAAGATCTATCCATTTTATAAAGTAATTATAATAACTTTAATAATAATAATAATAAACTACTACTATTACTATTAAATAAATGTTTTATCTTTCAGTCAAGTTTAAGTTTAAATAATTAAATATCAATAAAAAAATTAAAAAATCTTTACTTAGAGAACTTGACTTGGATTGTTGGACTATTTATGGCAATAAAATACATAATTGAGTACAGGATTGTGAGTATGTATTGAATCATTACCAAGTATACAAACGACAACGACAACAACAATGAAAACAATAAAAACAACAACAACAACAACAACAACAACGGTGACAACGACGACAATGAAAAAACAGTAACAAAAATAACAACAACAACAACAACATCAACAATAATAACATTGAAACCAGCAATAACAATGACAGCAACAACCACAACGACAAAAAACAATGACAAATACAACAATAAAAGACAACAACAAATACTACAATAACAGCAACAACGACAATAAAAACAATGACAACAGCAACAATGAAAACAACAATAGCGGGGACAACAACAACATGACAACGACAATGAAAACAAAAATAACAACAGTGACAACAATGACGACAACAACAACGACAAACACAACAATTACAATAATGATTTACTATTTAAAACCTTATTAAATAACAACAACTGCAACAACAATGACAATGAAAACAACGACAAAATCAGAAAATCAGAAAATCAACAATAACAACGAGGACAACACTGAAATCAACAACAACAATAAAGACAACAACAACGACAAAAAAAACAGTAACAACAACAGTGACAAATACAACAACGACAACAACAACAACGATAAATACCAATAACAACGATGGCGAAAACAACAGCAATGACAACAATGACAACTACAACTACAAAAATAATAACCACAATGACCACAAAATCAACAATAACAACGACAACAATGACATCGAAACCAGCAATAACAACAATGACGACAACAACCCCTGTTGAAAAAAAACCAGCATATGCTGGTAGGTATGTTTTGATGCTGGTTTATGCTGCTCCTTGACCAGCAACATGACCAGCATAAACCAGCAAAGGACCAGCATAAACCAGCTAAGAACCAGCTTAAACCAGCATCAAAACCTACCTAACCAGCATATGCTGGTTTTTCACCAGGGACAACAAAAATCAGTAAGAACAAAGAGAAATATAACAACAACAACGACAAATACAACAACAACGTTGACAACGAAAACAACAACAATAAAAACAACTATGAAAATGACAATAATGACAAAAACAACGATGATGATAACAACGACAACCACAAAAATCAACGGCGACAACAACAACAACAACAACAACACTGAAAACAACGATGACAACAATGGCAAAAACAACAGCAAACAACAAAGAGAAATACAACAAGAATGACAACGAAAACGAAAACAACAACGACAATGAAAACAACAACAACAACAGTAAAAACAGCTATGAAAATGACAATAATGACAACAACAATGATGATCACAAAATCAACGGTGACAACAACAACATTGAAATCAACAACAACAATGACAAAAACAACAGTAACAACAAAGAGAAATACAACAACAAGAAGAAATACAAGAACAACAACAGCAAAAACAACAATGACAAATACAACAACATTGACAACGACAATGAAAAAAACAACAACACTAAAAACAACTATGAAAATGACAATAATGGCAACAACAACGATGACAATAACAACCACAATGACAACCATGGAATCAACAGCAACTACAACATTAACATTAAAAACAATAAACAACAATAAAAACAATAAAAACGACGACAACAACAACAACGAAGACAACAACAACAAAAACAACAATGATGACAACAATAAAAAACAATAACAACAAGAACATATTATTATTGTTGTTGATGCATGTTCCTTCGGTCTTTTTGTGCGATTCAACACATCTTAAATATTTGCTGTTTTTTTTTTTTTTGGTTGTTTTTTTTACACACCATCTCAAACAGGGGGTCCATCTCAAACTTCCTTGTCAAAAATACAGTATATTGGCTCATATACATAGATATGAGTCACACGCTCTTCTGCGCACATCTCTGTGCACTCTTTTTCTTATTTCACACAAACTCCAAGTCATCCGAGAGCCCTCAAAGTGCAGTCTCATCGGTACCCCAACGCAGAACGAAATCGATAGCGGTGTCGGATGAAAAGCCCCAAATAAATACTGCATGCTGGGCAACGTTGTATGAAAAAAGTAAATGTTAAAAAAAGCAGCAAGCAGCAGCCTTTATGCCTTTCTAAACACTGATCCTGAGTCAGTGAAGTGGACACCTTTGTGTGCAGAGAGTGCAGCTCTGAATCAGCCTGCTGGAGCGAAGCCGCAGAGGGTCATCCGGGGCAAAGAGAAGCACGCGGCCCGATGCTGCTGGTCTGGTAAAAAGCCCTGTATTCTGGGTAGCCTTGTTTAGCAATGCAAGGCGATTCTCCATGGAGGCTGTGCGCTCAGCACCAACAGTCACCCCTGCAGTGTACAGGGCACATACTTCTTTTTTTTGCCTTTACTGTATAAGACTGTCAAGGTAGACAGGAATGCGGACAGAAAAGTTACAAAACACAAGAGAAAAAGACCCTTGCCTAATAAAATGTACCTAATAAAAAAAAAAAAATCTACACTTTTGCTCAACCATGCATAACACTGTTTTGATTTCATACAGTAAATATGTCACTTTTTTTTTGTTTTACAAAAACAGTTTTTTAAATTTGTGCAGTCAGGAAGATTTACTTTTCTAAATTAATACATTTATTCTGCAAGGACACATTAAATTTATCAAAGGTGACAGAAAAGACATTTATAATGCTAAAAAAAGGTTAGATTTAAAACAAATGATGTTCTTTTTTAACTTTCCATTCATCAAAGAATCCTAGAAAAAATGGTTTCTTAAAAAAATGTTTTCAACATTTTTCAACATTCAACAGCACTTTTAATAATTTCTGAGGGATCATGTGACACTGAAGACTAGAGTAATGACGCTGAAAATTCAGCTTTGCATCACAGAAATAAACTATATTTTAATATATATGAAAAGAGAAAACAGTTATTTTAAATTGTACTAATATTTCACAATATTACTGCTTTATTGTATTTTTGATCAAATAAACGCAGCTTTGTAAGCATTTGTGACTTCAATTAAAAACATTTAGTGTAACCACTAAATATTTATAATAATAATAATAATAATAATATACTTATTATTTTTTATAATAATTATTATTATAATAATATGTCTTATTTTGAGTTTTCCAAAAGTGTTTTACTTAAAATAAAATAAAATAAAATAAACAAAATGAGATATTATTATCATTTATTTAAATAAATGCTTGAATCATGGATCAGGACCAAGCAATTCTTATTCTGTAGTTACCATTTCAAACAATTATGAATTATTAATGAAAGTGAACTGGTTTTAAAGTAAAACATCCAAAACATGACTCTGTGTTAAACAGAATATATGCGTCTTTAAAATCATTGTGACCGCTTGAGCTTTTCCGGAGAAAAATGGAATGAGCCCAATTTGTTGCTAATTACTTCACATGATACAGAATTGTCAATTAATCTCTGAAAAACTAGCAGAAAACCTAGTTGGTGAACCCACCAAGAGGTCAATGTGGTTAACTGACATAAGAAACGTCTAAAATAAAGATTTCAAACTGATAGTTTGCAACTACGGCTCTCTGATCAGTAAGTTAATGTGCTTTGCCTTGTGCTGCTGCCAAGAAAAGAAAAGAATCCCGAAATCTCCATATATATATATATATATATCCATAATGAGAAGACCTTCATTAATATGCATACCCACAGAAACAGCGCAGAACAAAGGAATGCTTTAGATCAACTCACAGAAGAAACCCTAATTAAGAAAAATGATTGAAGAATTGCCCATAATTATGCTTTTAATTATGAACACTCACAAAAAAAGACAGAAAAACATCCGTGAGTATAAAACGCATCCTAGTTTCCAAGAGCATGACACTATTAATACATATCTGCCTAGAAAAATTGAGATACGCCCTATTTATCTGATCCGTCGGTTGTCAGTCTAGATTTGGAGCAGGTTTGGGATACTGTATCTTCAAATCTAATTCCCCCGAGAAAAAGACAGAAACACGCTTCGCTTCAGAATTACAAGCAGGACAAGTGCGTGATGAATGAGACACTTAGCATGATACGGCTCAAACAAACTGGCAGCATCCGGAGGGAATATATTGAAATGTGAGAAACGTGAAGTAAGTTGACAGTTACACTTACAGTAGGACTGTACAGTAGTTTGCTCTGTGATAAAAGGCTGCATGTTGAATATAATTGCACTAATAGTACATTCTCTTTTATGTTATTCATCACTTCATGTTAGAAAAACACTCACTTGAATCCATTTGTCTGGAATAGCCATGGCCAGGCGATAGTCGAAACCCAGACCTCCTTCTTGGATTGGACGGCAAAGGGTGGGCATGCCGGACACATCCTTAAAATAGAGCGCATTTCTTAAAAACACAACAATATATACATACATGTATCCCTCCCTAAAACATTTTGAACATAAAAAAATTAATAAAGCATTTAAAAAAATGTTTAATATAATGGAAATTTAAATATGATATTCCAGTCATTTTAATTATTTAATTACATACAAGGAGTGGAACTTGTAATACAATAAATGCATGCAATACATAAAAAAAATAATGATGTATTCAAAAAAAGAAATATACTGTAATGAAAATTAAAATAAGTAAATAAAAGTAAGAACAAACAACAACAACATCAAAAACAGCTAAACAGCTAAACAGCTAAACACCAGCTGATTTAGCAAAAAAGAGCTAAGAAACAGCTAAAACCAGTTGATTTAAACAACAACAACAACAACAACAACAACAACAACAAAAACAGCTAAAACCAGCTGATTTAACAAAAAAAAGCTACAAACCAGCTACAACCATTTGCAAAAAAAAGCTAATAAACAGTTAAAACCAGTTGATTTAACAAACAAAAGAAGAAGAAAAAAACAGCTTAAAAACTGTTGATGAAAAAAAAACACCCTGAAAACAACAAAATCTGCTGATTTAGACCTAAAAAAAACAGCTACAAACCAGCTAAAACCAGATGATTTACCAATAAGGCTAAAAAAGCTAAAAAAAGAAAACAAACAAAACAAAACAAAACAAAAAAGCTACAAACCAGCTACAACCATTAGCAAAAAAAGCCAGTTAAAACCCATTGATTTAACAACAACAACAAAAAAAGTAGAAAAAAAACAGCTTAAGGACAGAAGAAGCTAAAACCAGTTAATTTAGTAAAAAACTTAATTTATTGCTAAATTAGCAATAATCAGCTAAAACAGTTCAAACCAGACAAACAAACAAAAAACAGCTAGCTGACTTAGGAAAAAAAAAAACCTACAAACCAGCTGAAACCAAAAGATTTAGCAAGTAAAGCAAGGAAAGTAGCAATAATCAGCTAAAACATTTCAAACCAGATGATTTAGCAAAAACAAAAAAAACAAAACAAAAAACAAAACAAACAACAACAAAAAAACAGCTAGCTGACTTAGGAAAAAACAAAAAAAAAAACCTACAAACCAGCTAAAACAAACAAACAAAATTAAATAAATAAATATTTTTTTTTTAAAAAGTAAAAAAAACAACAACATGTTAAAAACCAGCTAAAACTAGTTCATTTAGTAAAAAAAAAAAAAACTGATTTAGTAAACACCAGGTAAAAACCAGCTAAAACCAGCTGATTTAACAATAGCACTAAGAAACAACTAAAACCAGTTAATGGTTTAAAAAAAATAAAAAAATAAAAACACGCTTAAAACCAGTTAAAACCAGTTGATTTAAAAAAAAAAAAACAGTTAAAAATCAGCTAATACCATCTGATTTAGCAATAACGCAAACAAACTAAACAAGCTAAAATCTGCTGATTTAACAAAAAATAAATAAATAAATAAATAAAAATCAACAGATTTTTTAAATCAGCTAAAACCAGCTGATTTAGCAAAACTGCTAAAACCAGTTAATTTAGCAAAAAACTGCTGAAAACAGTTTATTTAGTGAAAAACAGCTTAGTGCCAGCTAAAACCAGCTGCTTTAGCAAAAAAAAAAGCTAAAACCAAAAACCAAAAAAAACCCCAGTTGATTAAAGCAAAAAAAAAAGGTAATTAAAAATAAAAAAAGAAAACAGCTAAAAAAAACCCAGCTGATTTAGCAAAAAAAAAAGAAAGAAAAAAAACACGTTAAAAACAAGCTACAACTAGTTCATTCAGAAAAAAACAGTTAAAATCAGCTAATACCAGCTGATTTAGCAATAACGCAAACAGCTAAAATCTGTTGATTTAACAAAAAAACAGCTTAAAGCCAAAAAAAAACCCCAGCTAAAATCAGCTGATTTACACACACACAAACAAATTGCAAAAAAAAACTGCTAAAATCAGTTGATTTTACAAAAAAAACAGCTGAAACCAGTTTATTTAGAGAAAAACAGCTAAGTACCAGCTAAAACCAGTTGATTAAGCAAAAAAAAAAACAAACTGTTAAAACCAGTTAAAACCAGCTGATTTAACAAGAAAAGCTCAAAGCCAGCTAATTTAACCAGCTAATTAAAAAAAAAGAAAAACAAACAAAAACAATCCTTAAAAGCATTTAATACATTAAAAATGAATAATGTATTTGAAAAAGATGTGCAATATAATGAACGTTAAAATATAATGATGACTCCAATCATATCTTGCCTAATAAAAGTTAATTTATTTATATTCACAGAGTGGGTCGCCTCATGGGGGCTGACATGTTGGGATCACATGACCAGCCAAATGTGTTACTGCTGACAAAATCAAAAAAATTTTTGCTAGTAATTTTGTTGATTAGATTAGCAGTGGTCTCCAGCCGTGCTAGTCTGTTCTGCAGGGTATCACCTAATATGCAGCGCTGTGCAAAACTGAATGAACCGCTGGATACAAAAAAGTGTCTGTGTTCCTAGTTTTTGTTATATTTGTAGTCTGTTTTGTGCTATTTAATTGTTTCCTGCAAAGTAAGCAAACTTTTAGCATTCACAGTCCAGCTCTATCAATGGAGCTCATAAAAGAGAATTAGATGATATCTCTGGTGGGCGCTGTCCACTAATTACAAAACACTGAACAAAGTAAGTAAAAAGTAAGTGGTCTCATTAATCATGGCTTTAGACAGAGCCACTGAGTGCTAATTTAATGCACTGTGTCCCGTTGACTCTGAAGGTTAATTCTGTCTTTGTGAAGTTGGGATACAGTGTCGCTGTTGACAAGATTAAGGTTATCGAGCCATGACTAAAGGTATTATGGTCATTTCGGATGATCCTGCTGCATATTGTCAACAGAGCAGCCAGTACAGAAAGCGAGACACCTTTTTACTTAAAGAAACGGTTTACCAAAAAAATTAATATAATATGTGTGTTTCTCACACAAAGCTATGTTTCAGAAAATTTAAGTCTTGAGTGTTTAAGTCTTATGCACTGTAAAAAATAAAAAACAATTTGTTGAGTCAGCTTAAAATAATTTTGCCTTAAAATTTTAAGTTCAGTCAACTAAAATAAGTTTAGTCAACTTGAAATGTTAAGTTGTACTAAGTAACAACTTCGATATTTGTGTTTGCTAAACTTAACAGATGGGTAAGTAACCCAGCTGCCTTACAATCTGAAGTTGATTCAACTCAAATATCTAAGTTGTCACTTAGTATAATTTAACATTTCAAGTTGAATAAACTTTTTTTTGAGTTGACAACTTAAAATTTTAAGGCAGCCAGGTCACAAATTATTTTAAGTTGACTCAACAAATTGTTTTTTACAGTGTGGGGAGTATCTGGGAAACCTGTTTGAAAACAGTCGTATTGTTGCAGCATAAGACACAGAGAATAATGTATTGCTGTCATCTCAAAGCAGCAGAATAAGAACAGGAGGACAATTCAGTTCAAAAACCGCTGAGCTCACATTTCATTAACACTCTTCGTCCTGTTGGAAGCTTCTGCATTTCATGAAACAACATACGGCTTACCTCTGCAATAGTGATGCAGTCTTCATAGAGGGTGTGCAAAATATGGTTTGCCAACATGAGGTAGATGAGAGAGTCCTCATCCACATGGAGTCCAAAGTATTCGGCATAATTTCCTGAAAATCCTGATCCTGAGAATCAGTGAACATGACGATGAAATCAGATTTCACATCTGATGGTTGCATATGAATAATAATTAACTAGCAATTACATAAAACTCATTTTAAAAAGAGCTATGAAGAAACTCACAACAATCCTTTTTTGTGAATCTAATGTCATGTTTCATTAAAACAAAGTAGGATTTATACAAAGTGATCTTTGAAAACCCACCCAAATTCATTAGCAGCATCACTGGTACGAAATTAAAAAGAAAAGAGAAAAATGCCAGGATAACCTTTGCCTCACTACTTGAGTAATTAATTTCTTGCTTGAAAGAACTTGTATCACATGCTTTTTTTGCTTAATTCCATTCATTTATAAGAGTTTACATAACATGCTTGCAGTCTACTGAAACTGCTCTTGGAACAGTCGCTCTTCCAATATGCTTTTCTAGCTGTTCTACAATAAGAGTCTGTGACATTTACAGTGGGAAGGTAGTTAATGTACAGTAATTATAATAAAGAACATTACGTCCTTAATTTTCTATAGACATACCGATCCCGTGATGATGGTAGAGCATAGATGTCACTCCGTCAAACCTGAATCCATCAAATTTGTACTCCTCCATCCACCAGCGCAGGTTTGACAGGAGAAATCGCAACACCTCCCAGCTGCACAGACACAACACACACAAACCGTTATTATGATATTCTGACGGGAATATATCTACATTTGAGTCAATGCTCATCCCAAATGTTTGCACACAAGAAACATTTCTTATTACTACACCGTGAAACACATTCTTATTAAGTTCTGTTTCATTTTTACGTTGCGTTATGAAGTATGACATGCTAAATACGGTGCTCATGAAATCTTAATTTATACAAGCTAATCTATTCATCATGCATAAGAATTACATGGTACAGGCAAAACCACGGTGGTCGAGAGAGCTCAATGTGCTGCAAATGAAAAAAGAAACAAACACTAGCTATTTAAACATCATCATTAGTTTGACAGCACATGTGCTCCAAATACTCACAACACAACCAAATACAAAAACATGCTGCAAATACTCACAACACAACCAGACACAGAAATATTCTGCAAATACTCACAGCACAACACAAGCAAATACATAATTATGGTACGGGGGCAGCTGTGGCCTAATGGTTAGGGAGTCGAGCTTGTAACCGAAAGGTTGTGGGTTCAAGTCCCAGGTCCAGCAGGGATTGAAGCTGGAGAGAGTGAATAACCAGCGCTCTCTCCACCCTCAAATACCACAACTGAGGTGAGTCCCTTGAGCAAGACACCGATCTCCCAACTGCTCCCCGGGCGCCGCAGCGATAGTGATATGGCTACCCACTGCTGTGTGTGTCCCCACTTGGATGGGTTAAATGCAGAGCACAAATTCTGAGTATGGGTCACCATACTTGGCCTCACGTCACGTCCTTTCCTTAATTATGCAGTAAATGCTCACAATAGAGTCAAATACAGAAATGTGCTTCACATATTTACAATACAGCCAGATACAGAAACATGCTGCAAATACTCAAAACACAACCAATATATAAATACACTGCAAATACTCACAAAACAACTAAAAACATAAATATGCTACAAATACTCACAGCACAACCAAATACAGAAACATGCTGCAGATACTTAGAACACAATCAAATACAGACTCGTGCTACAAATACTCACAACCAAATACAGAAATGCACTGCAAATATTTGGTTGTGCTAAATTTGCAGTGTGTTGCTTTGTTTGGTTATGTTGTGGGTATTTGTGGTGCGTTCCTCTATTTGGTTGTGCTGAGAGCATTTGCAGTGTGTTCTTATAGTTGTTTGCGTTGTGATTTGCAGCATGTTTCAGTAGTTGTTTGTGAGTATTTGCATTGTGTTTCTGTATTTGGTTGTGTTGTGAATATTTGTAGCATGTTTAAGTAGTTGTTTGTGTTGTGCGTATTTGCAGTGATTTCTCTATTTAGTTGCATTGTGGGTATTTGTGATGTGTTTCTGTTTTTGGTTGTGTTGTATTTGCAGTGTGTTTCTCTATTTAGTTGCGTTGTGGGTATTTGCAATGCGTTTCTGTATTTGGTTTTGTTGTGAGTATTTCGGTGTGTTTTGTATTTGGTTGTGCTGTGTTTTGCAGTGTTTCTCTAGTTTTAGGTGTAGTATTTGGCGTGTTTCTGTATTTGGTTGTGTTGTATTGTCAGTGTTTTTCTCTCTTTGGTTGTGTTGTGAGTATTTGCAGCATGTTTCTGTAGTTCTTTGTGTTATGATTTTTTTCGTTGTGTTTTTCTATTTGGTTGTGTTGCGAGCATTTGCAGTGCTTTTCAGTAGTTGATTGTGCTTTGAGTATTTGCAACGCTTTTCAGGAGTTCTTTGTGTTGTGATTTTTTTGTTGCACTTCTCTATTTGGTTGTGTTGCGAGTATTTGCAGTGTGTTTCTGTATTTGCTTGTGCTGTGAGTAATTGTGACGCGTTTCTGTATCGGGTTGTGTTGCGAGTATTTGCAGCGTGTTTCTCTATTTGGTTGTGATGTGAGTATTTGCAACGCTTTTCAGTAGATGTTTGTGTTGTGAGCATTTGCAGCGTGTTTCTGTATTTGGTTGTGTGTTCTGAGTATTTACAGCACATTTCTCTGGTTGTGTTGTGCATATTTCCAGTGACTTTTTGTATCTGGTTGTGCTGCAAGTATTTGCAGCATGTGTTGTCAAAGTGATAAAGATGTTTTCTTAATTTGCTGGTGCTTTTTGTATTTGTGTGTGTTTTCTTAAGTTGCAGGGCATTGAGCATTCTCTGCCACTATACATAACAGCTAACAATTGAACATAAACATTTACCAAAAGTGAGTCGTCCAAAATTCAGGAGTCTACACTGGATGATTTTTTTGTCTTTTATGACTAGTCCCAAAAGGTTCTGGAATGTTCCAGAAAGCACTAGAATATTACACAATGTTACAGGAACTTCTGGATTGTTTCCATCCATACAAAATCAAAATAACAACAAACAGCAAAAAAGAAAAAAAATATTGATGCTATGTGAATGCTGATATTGATGCTTTTGATTTTTACACAGGCAAACTCCATTCAGATTTTTTTTTCATCTAGAAAGCTGAAAAATCAGCTTACAGTATATTCATAGCAGAACATTAGTTATTCACATGTTTAAATCATATATTTAAACCTAGCATGATGGTTACATATGTTTGTTTATGAATCCTGAATAAACATTATTTTAAAGCAGGGTTCTCCAGCAGGGGTCCACAGCCATACCACAGGGGTTCGCCAATTATTATTGTTTAATGAAATGTAAATATGCGTTAAACCAGAGTACAATATTAAATTAACCTCAGCAAAAAGCATCAGCTAAATGTTCCATTGTACCTCCTGCAATGCATTAGGTACAAAAATTATATATAATGAAGTTTATGACTTTTAGTTTAGTTTAGGACTCTAAACATCAATAAGGATTAATTCAAAGGCTTTGCAATGGAGCGCCATAAAGCATATAAATACATTAATATGGAAATTAATGCATGTTATTATAAGCCAGGCTTAAAATGCAATACTCAGATTTAAACAATATGTTCTGCTCCGTCTCTCTGCTCACCAAGGGGTCTTACAGTTTTAAACTGTTACTCCTGAAATATCACAAACTTTTATAAAATAAGAAAAAAATAAAAAAAACAGAATTCAATTTATAATAATGAAAGGAGCAGTTCCAGTTACACAGTGATGTTTTGTACCAAAGTTTCAGGAAGACCCAAGTTGCAGCTCCAGGTTCTCAGGCACCAAGCAATATAATTAATCCAGCTGACATCATCACATTCTGGGATGTGTTGCTTCCCAGATGGCGAGAACTCAGCGATGCCTGGAAGTGCAGTAGTATTGCATTCAGAGTTAGGATTTCACATGATACAGAGTGAAAGAAACCTCCTGATAGTGCAGCGAGCATCGATCACTGCTACACTCATGATGCAGCAGCACACACACACTATTTGTGCTCTAGGATGTGACTCCAGGAATCTTTTCCTCTAAATATGTTTATCTTAGGAAAGAGGTTCTCAAATTTGAAGGCACTGCCAGAACATTAAAGGGATCGTTCAGCAAAAAATGAAAATTCTATTATGAATTACTCACCCTCATGTTGTTACAAATGCAAGACCTTAGATATTCTTGATGAAGCCCAAGAGCTTTCTGACCTTGCATAGACAGCGATGCAACGGACACATTTAAGGCCCATAAAGGTAGTAAGGACATCACTAAAATAGTCCATGTTACATCAGTGGTTCAACTTTAATGTTATGAAGCTACAAGCATACTTTTTGTGGGCAAAGAAAACAAAAATAACAACTTTATTCATCAATATTCTCTTCTGTGTCAGTCTTCAATGTGTGTTCACAGGAAGTACCACAACACGTTCTGAAGATGAACAAAAGTCTTACAGGTTCGGACTGACATGATTGCGAGTCTTTATTGATAGAATTTTCATTTTTGGGTGAACTGTCCCTTTAAAATATATGAAAGGTGAACTCAATGTGACAATCCACAAAAAGGGAACATTAAGTGAGTGACTATAATTGCTGAAACCAACTGTTTGCATTCTTGTTTACATTAAGACTAAAGATTGGAAGATCGACTCATTTTCAATATTTTTGGAAGAATTGGTTATAAGTTCATTTGTAAGGAACTCTCTTTCAACCACTATTCAGTTCATAACCAGTTTATAATCTAAATATAATTTGCATAATTGCAATAAAAAATACAAAATTTCTGTCATCTCTCGACTGAAAAGTTTTTATTGAAAAATTCCAATTCAAATATGTTCATGAATCAGATTGTATCAATCATAAACTATTTTAGTATAATATTTAGATTGTTGTTGTTACATTTTTAGACTTTCAGGTTACATTATAATTAGGGCCCGAGCCCTAAAAGGGCGAAGGCCCTATTGTTTTTCTAAGGATTATTATTATTATTATTATTATTATTATTTATTTATTTTTTTTTTTCAAGGTTTTGGGGGGTTTTGAGGCCCTTAACATACACAAAAACTCTTGAAACTTTGCACACATGTTGGAATCTGCGGCCATCAGGGCTGGACAGAGTTTGATATGGGGGGGGGTCACCTGGGGGGGGTGTGGCTTAATGTTAAAAAACGCGACCTACAGTTACCAAAATTCATACGCATATAGACCTCATCCGGCCAAACAATTTTCATGCTCACAGTCCCTGCTTCGCCTAACAGGAAGTCAGCTATTCAAGGTTTTGTGAAAAACGCATGCTCTGGAATTTGCAATACTCCTACTAGGGTTTTTTTCAGATTGCCACCAAACTCAGTCAATATCATCTCAAGACATTAGGGATGCAAAATTGCCAGGGGATGTTTGATATCTCGAACGGTTTGGCCGTTGCGAGGCAACGAAATTATGGCGAGAAATGAGAAACAAGAAATGGCTAATAACTATTGCACACATTGTCTGATTCTAATGAAACTTCAGGAGTTTGTTCGTTGTATGATGCCGATCACATAGATGTGACTATTGAGAGTCAAAGTTACAGCGCCACCAACTGGCAGCAGGAAGTGTGTTGTTTTTGAAATGCTTTTAAATCAGACTCTTAGTTTTACCCAATTTGCTTCAAACTTCATCAGAATAATGACAAAACACGGCCGATGAGAATCTGTAAAGGGGTCGTTGATACATTAAATGCTGTTGCCATGGCAACTTGTCAAACTTTAACATTTGTTTCCTGTGCTTTTGGGGCACTTAATAAGCTTAGATTTTCATGAAACTCAACACACACATCAGTATTAATAATAGTTAGACACTGGCAAAGGCTCATAAATGGGCGTGGATGAGGCACTCTATAGCGCCACCTTTTGTCAAAAGTTGGGGGGTTAGTTTTAGCTACAGACACCAAACTTGGTATGTATATTGGTCTCATCAAGCCGGACAGCTTTCTAATTTAGACCCAGTAGCTGCGACCAACAGGAAGTCTGCTATTGTAATTTGAATGTGGATTTTTGGAAAAATCAGGCTATTCATACTCCTCCAAGCAGGAATAAGCAGTTCACACCAAACTTTGTCAACATGATGCCAACATACTGAAGATGTTAAATTGCGAGCGGATTTGGGATATATTGAACGGTTGATTTATGGTGATTTATTAAATTAGCAGTAAAAAACATAACCGTAATTTTAAAATGCAGCATCCAAACACTTTAAAACTTTTTACATACACAGAACTAGTCATTCTGAGAAATAAATGCTTACTTCCATCGATATAAAATAGTCTACCAAAATTAGAAAAATAAAAAACTATTAAACATCTGATCTCACTCTAACTCTGTGTGTGTGTGTGTGTGTGTTAAGTGTGTGTGTGTGTGTGTAAGTGTGAGTGTTGAGAGTGGGGGAGGGTGGCTTTGAGAGAGAGAGAGAGAGACAGAGTGCATTTAAAGTGCATTATCTTAACTCTTCACAACTTTTTACATATGAAAAACAAGTCATTCTTAGCAAACATGTTTATCATGCTTTCAGAGACCGCAAAAACATTTAAAATATCACACATGTAAACTATCAGATGAACACTCTAATACCAAGGATGAACACTAGATGACCTCATAGGATAAGGAATCTTTTTCAGCTCATTCTCAGTCTATCAGAATGATTTAAAAGCATTTTGCTTTTAACCCCTTCATTGCTGTAACCCTTCAATCCAAACTGCCACAGGGTTACTGTCAACTAATGTGCCTGCTGGGCACCGTTTTTCTGATGGCACCGGGGTTGCGGATGCACTGGCGGCGAGGGCCCGTCATTGCTGCTCGCAGCTATATTTTTAGTTAAAATGTTACTAATTTTTTGTGAAACATTTGAATAATTTTGTTTGTTTGTTTTAAAATTATGGCTATGTACAAAAGTGTTTTTTTTTTTTTTTCCAGTTTTAGTTTTAGTTCTTTAACTTAAACTAACTAAAATCGATTGAGAATTTTACGGGTATTTCAACGAAAAAACAAAAAAAAAGTTTTTTAAATTTGGGAAAACGGTGACATTATGCACGTTTTGCATGTTCCGTCAATAGGCATAAATGTATATTTGTGTATGTATATGCACAAGGTGACATCACCATCTACTGGCCTGGCATGCATAATACAGCATTTTAGTCCTTCTCATGGATCCGTGTGAACGGAGATTGTTTTGACAACAATCTCATCTATACACTAGGGATGTCACAATACTCCATATAATATCGAACTGTTCGGTACGACATCCACGGTTCAGTACGTGAGTGTGAATTGCGGTTTTTCGGTTTTGCATTTAAAAAATTTACTTATTTTTTTTCTTTTGAAATTTGCTGTGTGTGCCCGTGATTTCACGTGCTGAGATGAGGAAGCGCCTCCCGGTTTTTATTTGAAAAAGCAACAAAAAAGCATCTTCCATTCTAATGACATGCAATGATAAGCCTTTCTAAACCTGTTGTCCAAGAAAAGAGAACATTATAACTTATTTTTACTTCACAGCATCAGTCGAGTGTTTGAAATAACTTCCTTTTGTGATCTGATGTGGCTTCTTATTATAGAATGAGGCAGACAATATATTCTATACCGTACGTCGATTATGGCTTACAAAATACAAAAACTTACAAATACCCGAGATGGCTTGAAGAACACAGATAAACTATATATTACTGCAGACAAGTGTTTATTGTCCTTACATTTCATCATTCAAAACGTTTAACGTTATATCTTGTTTTTATTCAGTTACAGCAATAGCGACGCCTTTATCCATATTAGAGAAACTGGAACAGAACGTAATCAGTGATACTTCTTTACGCATACGTGGATTTTTTGCTCGAGAGTGCCCTCTGACGTCCTGTATGGATGAAACCCATCCTATTTTGTGTAAAAATTGGAAAAATATACCTCTCTCAAAAGAATATTAAGCAGACATATAATAATCCACACTTTTTCCAGTGTACAGAGGTTTACAGAAGTAATTTCAGAACCGAACCAAACCGAACTGAGGTACATATTGAATCGTGGACTAACTGTATTGTTGCATCCCTGCTATACACAACTTTTCAAAAACACAAAGGAAAAACGTTGGACACCCAGGTTTGCCACACTGACCAAAAGAAAGCTGCTTGGTTTGAAATTAATTTATACATCAACACACTACTGACAACTGACAAATTACGTCCATAATTGTGCTTAAATTTTACTAATATTACCACACCTGTGTTATCTTTTAAAAGGATAGTTCCTTTAAAAATAAAAATTCCATACAAACCCGTACACCACATTCTCACTCCCAGCTCATCACATATTGACTTGGTCAGGACCCCTTGGCGTCACTTTTTAATGCCAAGGTAACCCTTTAGCATAATTTTTCGACGTGCAGGGTCCTCCATTGCTTTAAATAAGAAACCTTTGGCATCAATATGCTGATGCGAAAGGCAATGGGAATTTTATTGTCATGATTAAATTACATACTGGGTAATAATTTTGCCATGATTGCATATATGTTGGGGTGTTTTTTTTTTTTTTCCCAATGTATACAGTCAAAACTTTTTTTTTTTTACACTACAGTATTAGACTATTTACACATTTATGAGCACGCAACGCACGCCCTGCCCCTAAACCTAACCATTTGTCAAGATAAAATACAGGCAGGATATAACAGGCAGATACAACTACAGTCACTATTGATTTCTGTATCAAGTATTAATATCCCAAGTCTTCTGAGACAAAATGATTGATTTTTGAAAGGAATAGACACGATCGCAGTCTCTATCCACCGTAAAGCTCATCCTGTGTGTAGTCTGTGCACAAATTTACAAATTGCCGCCAGCAAAAGCGTTACGTCAGCTTTGCTTGTGCGACGTCATTGGCTCTTGTGTGTCTCATGACCAATTGTGTCATGCTAAACATGTTTGGAAGTATCTTTCTGAATGTGATATGTGCAGGGGCGAGATCAATTTCATCTCTTCTTCGCATAAAGATATCGGAGGACTTGGAATGCAACGCGACTTGTTTGTAATGCCTTTATACGGCTTTTTATGGTAAGTTTTTGCAATAAATACCTGTCACTGTACTTTTATTTACCTGTTGCATGTTTTATATTGTTCAGAAGTGGGTAGGTTTAGGGTAAGGGTAGGGGTGGGGTTAGGTGCTCCAAAATGTGTTTTTGCACATGTGCGCAAATCATTAAATACAATGCATAATGCAAACAACTAAAAGCAATGGAGGACCCTAGACGTCCAAGAGTGATGCTAAAGGGGTCCTAACCAAGCATCAATATGTGATGATTTGGGAGTGAGAATGTGTTGACCTGTAAGACCTTTAGTCATCTTTAGACAGCAATACAACTGACAAGTTCAAGGCCCAGAAAGGTAGCAAGGACATTGTTTAAAAAAAGTCCATGTGAGATCAGTGCTTCAACCTTAATTTTATGAAACTGAAATTATATGAATGCACAATGAAGACTGACACGAAGAGAAGAAACCGTTGAATAAAGTTGTAATTTTCATCTCCTTTGCGGACAACAAGTACACAAGTACCAGTGGTGTAATGTAACAAAGTCAGTATTTTTTGGGAGTATCTGTATTTTACTTGAGTTTTTATGTTTCAGCATACTTTTACTTTACTACATTTCCTAATTAAAATGTATACTTTTACTCTGATACATTTCCCCGAAGCATTTTCGTTACTTACTACAAAATAGTCAGAAGGAAGGAAGGCAGGTTTGATGAATCAGTCGAATGGCACTTGCAAGTTAGACTCCTAAAAACACCTTTACTCATATGCAAGCAAGTGCACGTACATCTGCAGATGATTCATTTTCCACTCAAATCGAGTCTGGGGTGTGCGATATAAAGTATATCTTCTGCGATAATATGATAAGTATTGTTGTAATGATGTGCAAACTGACATTATCAGGTAGGCTATATCACCAAATCACACACAGATTTGATTTATTAGTCTATTAAAACTCAAAATTCCAGGCATTCTAAATTGTAGATGGCAAAAATGCTTCTGTATGCTATTTATATATCTCTTTTTATATACCGAAAGGTTGCGGGTTCGAGTTCCAGGTCCGGCAGGGATTGAAGGTGGGGGGAGGGAATAACCAGCGCTCTCTCCACCCTCAATACCATGACTGAAGTGCCCTTGAGCAAGGCACAATTGAACCCCCAATTGCTCCCCGGGCGCTGGAGCAATGGCTGCCCACTGCTCCGGGTGTGTGTTCACAGTGTGTGTGTGCGCGTGTGTGTGTTCACTTCTCACTACTGTGTGTGTGCACTCGTGATGGGTTAAATGCAGAGGACCAATTTCGACTATGGGTCACCATAGTTGACAGTACGTTGTCACTTCTTTTCACTTTCATATATATATATATATATATATATATATATATATATATTTATATTTATATTTATATTTATATATGAATTTAAAGGAGAAGTTCACTTCCAGAACAAAAATTTACAAGATGTTCATGTCTTTCTTTCTTCAGTCGATAAGAAATTATGTTTCTTGAGGAAAAAAAAAAACAAAAAAAAACAGGACATATCTCCATACAGAGGACTTCTATGGTGCCCACGAGTTTGAACTTCAAAAATGCAGAAGTCTATTATATGGAGAAAATACCTGAAATATTTTCCTCAAGAAACATAATTTCTTATCGACTGAAGAAAGAATGACATGAACATCTTGGATGACAAGGGGGAGAGTAAATTATCAGTACATTTTTCACACAAAGGGTAATGTTTTTTTGCAGATATCTGCATGATAACACATTTAATAATCATTTTATAAAAGTTCAGTAAAGCAATATACGAGTTACATTTTAGACATAATATTACTTGTTTTTGCTCAATTTTGCAAAGGGAAATAGGTCCAAACAAAGATCACCACACTGTTTTGCATCTCTGAGCAATGGACTGTGTGTACTTATTGAATGAATCAGCTGTTTGAATGAATCGGTTGATAAAAATGATTCAGTGATTCACTCATTAAACAGTCAAATGCTTTGTTCCAGAATGAATCAGCCGTTTGAATGAATCGGTTGAATCTCAATGACTCACTTGCTGCCACCTACTGGCGGTTTTAATTTCACATTTAGACTATTTGTCCATGTCTTATGATTTCAAATATCAGTATTCAACATTTTATATTAAAAATAAAACATTAGGCCTACTTAAATGCATCCATGTCCCCTCTGAGATACATTAAACTGTGTAAATCTGTGTACATCTAAATGCTATTTCAGATGCAGATTCCAGTAATGTTTTCTTATGTTGGAATGAAAGATACTAAGATACTAAGTATAGGATGAAGTGCTTCTTATTCTTACCCAAAAATACAAAATGGAAGAAGACTTTACTCAAGTAATATTCTAAACGGTGACTTTGGCTTCTACCAAAGTCATTTTCTGGTAAGATATCTGTACTTTTACTTAAGTATGGCTTTCAGGTAATTTATATACCACTGACATGTACCTTCATAAAATTACGGTTGAACCACTGATGTCACATGGACTATTGTAACGATGTCCTTACTACCTTTCTGGGCCTTGAACGTGTCAGTTGCGTTGCTGTCTATGCAGGATCAGAAAGCTATCGGATTTCATCAAAAATATCTTCATTTGTGTTCCGAAGATGGAACTTACAGGTTTGGAATACCAAGCAGGTGAGTACTTATTGACAGATTTTTTTTTTTTTTCTGGGTGAACTAACGCTTTAAAAATCCATCACAGCCCAGAAAGTCTGTGAACTGCCTTCAATGGCATTTTAATCTATGCAAATGTTTTGCAACCCCCTCATATATTTCTGAAAAGCTGTACCTGCAAGTGCGACTCCCTCCGTCCATGTTTGAAAGCTAGAAATGAATACCAATGCGCTCTATCTCCTCATCGGGTACCCCAATCAGCTTCCCGCGGCATGCGGCTATGAGCATAAATTAACCGTCAGGATGAGAAATTGGAATCAACTCATCCCTAAAGTACGTCTGTATCCTGGTGTTTGGATGATATGTGTAGGCACTTGTGACCAGCCCCCTCCAGCTGAGCATCCTCAACAACTTGGAGTAATGGCCACGTTGCCATAGAAACTTTGTTAAAATGCATGCGCGGGGGTCCTCTGGCACCGCGCGAAGCGCACGCGGAACAAGGTAAAGCACCTCAACCGTGTGAAGCCGAATTAAAGAGCGCGAAAGAACACCATCATCTCGCCTGAGAGTTTTATAAATGCCAAGCGCTCCGATTCGCGCTACGGCATCCTTAATGTTATTGTCAGAAGAAGGACAATATGACACTTACAATGCAGCCGGTTCTGGCCGGAACGACGCGAGAGGCCCCTACGGAGTCGGGCTAGCGCTAATCCTACATCTTAAACTGTATTCGACGGCACGAATGTGTGAATGAACTCTCTTCAACCTCGATTCTTCTCTTCTAAACTTCTACAACAATGACAAGAGGCCCAGGTAGCAGAAAATGAGAAAATATGGAAATGAACCATCTTTTGACACTCACACTGGAATTTGAAGCTATTCAGAATAACTTATGAACCTCCCCACACAGGCAAGTCTGCAGAACTGTGAAGATGTCTGATAACATTAGCGCAGTATAAGGAGCTACAGCCTTCATTTGGAGTCATTCCGTGCTTCGACTTGATGCATTCAGCGGCGTGCTGATCTAGGCAGCAACATTCATGTATGCTAAATCAAATATATGGATACAAGTCCCCGTCGGCCGGGCGCAAATCCCCCAAAGCTTCTTCCAGGACTGAGCAGTTCGCAATTGGTTCTGCATGAGGAGTGAATCAGCGCCGGGGTAGATTGTAGTTTTCCAAGCCACGGGGGAAAATGCTGATGTAGATATCCGCCGCGCCGTTTCATAAAGTTGCAAATGGCGAGTTTGCAACTCCGGGTTGGCTCTCCCAATACTAGGGGGCTGTGGTAATCTGATAAGTGTGCGGCATGGGCGGTCACACAGAGCTGTGGGCGATAAATAGATTATACTGTGATCAACACACGACGCAGAGGCCAAACACACAATGCGTTATCGTGGGACTGAGGTAAAGCCGTGACAAAGCCACACCTGCACATTAAAGTCAGAAGAATGACTGTTATTCCTTATGGGCGAGTCCCGTCGGGAAGGTTATCCGACAGGGAGGGAGTAAAACGCTTTTGTCAGATGAGATGGACTGTGAAGGTAAAGCAGGGCTACTCAGCTTTGGAAAGGGCCTTAAGGGCTGCATCTAATTTTAGTACTTATTTTGGTCACACTTTATTTTAAGGTCCAGTTCTTACTGTTAACTTTTAACTACAACTTTTGCCATAATAAAACTCCTAATTTGCAGCTTATTAATAGTTTTTAAGGTAGTTGTTAACTTTAGATATGGGGTACACTCTAAAAAACGCTGGGTTAAATACAACCTAGCACTGGGTGAAATATGGACAAACCCAGGGTTGTTGTGGTTGTTTTGACCCAGCAGTTGGGTTAAACGTTTAACCCAACCTTCTGGGTAGTTTTATTCAACTCGTCTATTATTTAAAAATTATTATATGGCTGGCCAAATAGGTTGTAAATTAAAAATCAAACATATAATTACTAGAGGCATCTGCAAAATTTAAAAGGTGAGCATTTATTAATAAGCAATTATTATTTATTTAACTTATTAATCTTCATTTATTGAACATATTAATAAATGTTAATTTCCAACCTATTTGGGGTTCATTTGGGGCAAGAAATATATACGGAGTTAAATAAAACTACCCAAAAGGTTTGGTTAAACATTTAAATCAACGGCTGGGCCAAAATCCAGTGTTATTTATTTATTTATTTATTTATTTATTTATTTGACTATGATCTAAGGGATCTAAAATACTAGTACTTTTTAAATCTAGTACTTTATAAGTACTAACAGCCAATATTTCAGTAATATGCAAGCTAGTAAAGTGAGAACTGGTCCTTAAAAGAAAGTCGTACCATAATTTATTACTAATGAAGCAAGGAGATGATGTGTGGTTTATAAGTGTTTCATAATTGATGTTTCATAATAATCAACACTTTTGTTTATCTTGGTTAACAGTTTGTACATACAGTGTAACAGTAAATTTAAACATTTTAAGTTGTCTAATTTATTATTACCTTTTTCATCAATAAATATAAATTAACAATGAACAATTATACACAAATACATAGTAATCTAGTACATACAATCTAATCTACTAACGCTGCAAACCCTTACATAAAAGCCAGAGTTCTGAAAAAAAAAAAAAAATATATAATAAATATTATAATAAAAATCAGAAAAATAAAAATTATGCTGACGTGAAAAATGAGTAACTGAACAAATTAATGAGTCACTGAATAAATATATTTATTATTATTGTAAAAACATAGTATTCAAACTGTTATTTATGTATACATAATCATAAAATGATTTTATTTGATTTAATTATTTGGTGATAAACACAGCAAAATTACAATGATGTAATTAATACCTCAAATGCTTGCTATTTCATGTTTGATACATTTTCAACATGACTTTTTTACATGAATGAAATATTATCAAGCAAAAGCTGCTTAAATATTCATTTTGAAAAAGCAATGGCAGTAAAAAAAAAACAGTGTAAATTAGCAAAGTTTTTACAGCAAAAAGGAATGAAAAAAATAATAAATAAAATAAAATAAAATAAAATAAAATAAAATAAAATAAAATAAATGAGAACTGTTATTTGGAAGTTAACATTTCAGCATTGCAGATTTTTTATTTTTTATTTATTTATTTATTTTTTTTATTAAAACTCTATTATTATTAAAATTATAATTATTAGTCATTTAACTTTCTGAAGAGCATGGATAACCCAAAAGGTGGCAGAAGTCATGTAATAGATCATATACTATCCACGTTCTTGGTAAAACATTGATCATGTTAATGGTGTAGATACCTTACAAAGCAATGCATTACGACTTACATGGTTAACATGGTGAGAACACCATGCTGCAAACTGCAGTTGCCAAAGTATTGACATCACACAGACCACAAAAATATACTTGAGACCCGCAGTTGAATAGCGCTGAGGTTAAGGAGTGACTTACGGACAACACTATGGGTACAAATTGAAAAACGGGCCAGTTTGCTTCTTAACCAGATTATATACGACTTCAAGGGTGTCTGGAAGGACGGTAAAATGCTGTTCTATTCGATTATGAGTCTCCCTTCATGATTTCCCCATATCGCTACCATTTACCATGAGCGCTCAATGACAACATATACGATGCATATCAATGAAATGCCTTGCATTGGTAGTCAAGCCGTTCAACGCAAGAAAAAAAAGAAGCCATGCGACATTTCCTCAGAGCCAAATAGCTGATAATCTGTCTCAACAGCATATTCATCCTTGGGGAAAGAATGACAGGAAAAAGACAAGTGTGATGATAAACATAAAATGACCTTGCTACACAGTATGCCAAATCTGTCATAAGCACTGGTTCCCAGACAGTTACGAATTAACACTACAAGAATACTCTAAAACTGAGGATAATCTCTCAACGGGGGTACGCTGACCTTATTTGCATTTCTTCTACCTGATATTGCTACCCGGTCTCAGGTGTAAAGAAGATCGCAGGAAGAGGAAACGTATAAATCCCTGTATCCTCAACATTACAGTCAACCTGCATGAGAACAAATAAATTTACAACCTTGACAGGTCATTTCACACAAGGCGCAGCGGTGAAACGACGGCATCTGACAGACTGAGAGATGGCGAACAGCCGGGCCTTGTGGGAAACGACGGTTGAGGCACCTCATTTCACGCATCTCACACGCTGTGCCTGTCCTATTGGTAAAACGGCTTCTTCACTCATTCAATAAGAGACAAGCAGCGCAGATTAATGTTTATTGGCGAAGAGATGGATAACACCTGGATAAAGTGATGTGACAAGTGCCATCGTCGTGTCATTTTTTGTCGCGCTGGAATTCGTCCAGAACTGTCAGAATTAGCATTCTCCATCAACATCCAGCTGTGCCTCTGGTGAATTCAGGCATTTGTCTCAATAGAAAGTTTATTAAGTCTCATTGAGAGGTGTTGGGAGAACATGTGACGCGTCCTGATGAGGAATGAATATTCTGCGAAAACGAGGAGGGGGGAAATCGCTTCGCGAGCACGGACCTTATTGTCATTGGAAATCTTTCACAAAGGCAGAGTATAATTCGACATTCCTCGCACAGAATACCAAGCGAGCCCCACAGAGTCATTAAACCTGTGCATTCCTCTTAGTCCGGATTAAAAAAAAAGAGCAATAAGCCTTGGCCAAAGTAATGCACAATCGAAATGTGAGACCACAAAAGCGGCTAGCCTCGGGTCTGGCTCCGTTTGATGTGCAGAGGGATTCCGGTGATGACTGATGAAAAATGGATGCAAATGAGCCAATACAGCAGGAGACTGGAGGAAGGGATGGATAAGCGTGGAAAGAGCCTTCTGAAGTCACACATCTGAGACCTCTCGAACGCCAGAGAGAGGGCAGACGGCGGCGATGGCCGAGAGGAAGTGCGCCTGCCCTTCAGGAGACGGGTGGAGAGGAACGTCATGGCGGCACAGAGGATTAATTTACTCGCCTTCACAAGGTGTCCTTGCTGCTCTTTGAAACAGCCTATTAGAGGAGCCACAGGAAGCCATGAAGTGCGGCCCAGCGGATGTCTCTGGGCTAGTTAGATCTCCACTACAAGGGCTAAGACCTCAAACACTGGCTGTTCAACATTTCCCTGTAGATGCCACGGAAAGAGGGTGCATAACAGAGCTAAACAGAGTACGCACTAGATGTTTCCATACAATCACCTTGTTTTCATGACTTCTGCATGTCGAAACAGTGCCTTCTACATGTTGAAGACAAGCAAACAGGGAAACTGAATACATCATGATCTGTCAGTCATCATGAATTTTAATAGACTGTTCTGATAGACCAAGAAATACAAATCAGAATGAAGCGATGACATTCTGCAGTAGGGGATTGCTTGCTTGTATATGTGAAATTGATGGAAGAAACATAGTTGGGGGTCGACTGTGAAGGATTATTCCCAACCTGGCACACCAAGGGGGTATTTTGACTGGGACACAGAATATCAAGGTCAAGTTTGTTGGCAAGAAAATCTCCGGGTATTAAGACATGTATGGCATAATATAACATAAATGATGTCTCTTACTGAAATATGTAATAGAAAACCCAAGAAAGATTTTAGTTGTTTAAAAAAATCCACATTGTATTATACAGATTTTGGACTATGGGGGACCCCAATATTTCAGTGATGTCAAATGGTTACACTTGGTGAGCTACTGCTACCTGTTGCTTTGTTTACCGCAACACAACTCAAAGAGCAACAAGAGAAGCATTGTAAGTCTTCACTGCTTTCCTAGCAATAATAAGAGGAGAAAAAAATGGGACGAGGCCTGTGGACGAATAAAACTTCCTAAAGACCTGCATCTTTGTTCTCTCCACTTCAGCCCTGATGTCTTTGAGGCTTTTAGCAGAGCACAGCTACTGAAAAAGCTTATAGGTGATGATAGATATAAACGTAGGCTTAAACCAAATGCTGTACCATTTATTTTTCCCCAGAGGGAATCTAAACGCCTCTGAATATCATGTGAAATCCACGCTCGGCATGTTTTCAGCCTGCCAGGATGACATCTAGCGTTTCTTGTCTCTGCCGTTTGCATGCTCTTTCAGTAGCTGTGGTCTACTAATGTGGCACTGCATCAGTATTTTATTTTCCGAGTTGTGTTGTGGTAAAAATAGCAACATGTAGAGCCAGTAGCTCACCGAATGCAACCATTTGACATCAAAAATATGATGCCCCCATAGTCCAAAATATGTACAAGACGATGTAGATTTTGAAAGAGATGATGAAAGACACATCATTTACACTATATTAAGCCATACAAGTCTTAATAATGGACTCAAGGCCAAGTTTGCAGACAAAAAACAACAACAACACATAACGTAGGCCCCGTTTACACTAGTGCATTTTTCGTTTTAAAATAGCATTTTAAAATGAAAATGATCCTTGTCTACAATGGCGTTTTCACTGCGTTTCAGAAACGGTCTCTGTCTACACTACACAACTACAAACTCATGTCACATGACAATTCAAGCAGGTACAACCATAGACATGTATAAGTAGATGCCCTATTATTTAGATGGCGGACACGTCTACGTGCTTTAAGTGGTCAAATGGGGAATCTACCTATAAAAATCTATGGGTACAACAATGAGCATGATGATACTGATACACGGTTGTCAAGGATACATAGAGCGAATGTGGGCAGCCACGCCATCGTTTTCAAAAGTCTCTGTTTTGGTCCGTTTACACTGAAACGCAACCCCGGAGTTTTAAAACTAAAACAGGGTCTGGAGCGTTTTCAAAGGGCTCCGTTTTCGAGGGTCAAAAATGCTGGAGTAGTGTAAATGACAAAAGTTATGCATTTTAAAACGAAAACGCACTAGTGTAAACGCAGTCTTTCGTGACATAATGTGAAAGGTAAGTACTGAGAGAACCAGAAATACCAATCACAACAAGTGTCCATTTATGGTGTCCCACACTTGGAATTTGTGCTCTGCATTTCATCCAGTTGGGGGTTCGGTGCCTTGCTCAAGGGTCTCACCTTAATCGTGGTATTGAGGGCGGAAGGGATTGCTGTACATTCACAAGTCTGTTACAAGTCTGACTCTCTAACCATTAGGCCATGACTGCCCCCAAAGGGATATAGCGGGGTCTAGCTTGCTTGTATATATGAAACTGATGAAAGCAACTTAGTTCACAGTTGACTGTGACTATTTGTGACAGTTGACTATTCCCCACCTGACACACCACCTCACTTTTCAAGCATTTTTTTTTTTTTTTGCCTGGACATCAAGTTCACTGTTAAGTTATTAAAGGGGTCATCGGATGCCCATTTTCCACAAGTTGATATGATTCTTTAGGGTCTTAATGAAAAGTCTATAATATACTTTGGTCAAAAATTGTCAACGGTTGTGTAAAACAACACTTTTTACCTTGCCAAAATCAACTCTTCAAAACTCATCTCATTCTGGTCGAGGCTGCTTTAAATACAAATGAGCTCTGCTCGCCCCGCCCCTCTCTTCTCTCTGTGGAGAGACGCAACTGTTTACATTAGCTGCATTTAGCCACGTTTAGCTGCTAAACTTGCTAACTAGCACATTATTAGGAAAGGCGATCGCAAAGATTCTTAAAAATCCCCTTCATACTCACTTCTGCTGTAAGTGAAGCTGGATCATGAATGATTTGTGTGAACATAGACGGATATATGTAGATCGGGAGGTGCATTCCCTTCACAAACAAACGTAACCCACTGCATCTTCAGGGCTCAGATGTCGGGAGTAAATGACGACCACTATGTTCATTATTACATCCAGCAACACAACACCTCAATCGCTCAATTGGAGATATTCTTGTCTAACTTACATCCCTGCTCTGGCATCGAAACAAAGAGGATGGACTGTTACAGCTGATCTGAGCTAAATCGCTCATGTCAATCAACTATCGTGGGAGCGGCCTCTGTCTGTGTGACGCCACAACGACCGGCATTTGAGAATAGCTTGATTTGAAAAAGGGGATATTATTTTTACAGATTAATTAAAAACTACTGCACGGATTTTTATCATTACAGGGTAGATTTGTACATGCACTGCCAACACACATTAATGTTCAAACAACATGTAAAAGTGAACTTAGCATCCGATGACCCCTTTAAACTTATTTTCTTCCAGCCAACCATTTGGTCTCGAATGTTCTCCGTACCAAGAAAGCCCTCTATTCCCATGTCACGTTGAATGAAGGGACAACAATGATTGTTTGACTCTAGTAAAAAGTCCCTCATTTCAAGCAACACCACATGTAATTTCCACCGATGTCAATGGCGCATCTGTTGCGACGTTCTCCAGTGCCCATTTCAAAGTTGCTTGATTAAACAATGCAGTGCCATCGCTGTCGCCACCAGGAACAGCTCTTCCGCGATTCATCTTCTCAAAAGCAGGAATTAATAGAGAGCCCAACACCGAGACGCATCCAAACAAACGGCAACAAGAAAAACAGACAAATGAACCGGCGATGACACCGGGGCGTTCCTTCGGGCTTTTACAAATGACTCTTCAGATGGCTGCTGGTTGTGGCATATGTCTGCGGCCCGTCTAATGAGTCCCTCTGAAAACGGCACAAGCTCAATAAGTAATGAAACTGCAGCTTGGCTCTTATTACAGAATCTCTGCGCCGTCTGACACTAACGCTGGATAATGTATTGGCGGCAGCAGCTTTTGGCATGCGCTTATTAAATGTGGGTTCAAAAAGGCATTGATAGACTCCACGGAGGCGGCCGGTCTGTCTCTTAATGTGTGATGAGATGAGCTTACAGCCGTGGAAGGAGAAGAAGAGAAACTTAATTATCACGCGCCGCGAGAGCACCAATCAATAGGTTCGGGTTTACCGTGAGGGCCATTAGGGTCAGAGCCAGCTAGCGGCTAAAGTGCCGTACGCTTTTGTAGAGCTTACTGCTGCGATGACAGTAATGATTTGAAGAACAGAGCGCCGGGCGGCATCCGTGAAGCCGCATACATTGTGTGTGTGAATGGAAGCCAGAACCGTTCAGAGCAAAGGATTGTAAACACGTCTCTGATACTGTGACACACAAGAGCACTTTGAGCTCCTACACATTTAAGACCCATTTACACCAATTGTTGTTCTTCACTTCATTTACACGCATGGTGTTTCGCGGTTAGCGATTCTCATTTTGATATGCTGAGTCTTTCATTATTGAAGATCTCACGGGGCATGTCTGAGACATGTTAACAGAACACACACTTTTAGATGTAGACTGGCATACATGGGCTTTGTTCATTTGGTTTCAAATGTATGTGTACTTGATCAGGGACTTGCGTGTTTCTGCATTGTAAAATAAAAGGATAATGTCATTACTTTCTAGGGAATTAACTTCATGTGCCTCACATAATTTCTGTGTTAATGCCAAAACAAGCTCACAGCTGTTACTGACTGATCATCACAGCAGACTGTGATAAAAGACGATACAATTGCCATGGGCATTAAATAAAGACTTAATAGGCTACATAAAAAATGTATTCATTTTTTTTTTATTATTATTAGAATCAGGTCTGCTTATAATGTATTTATGTATTTTTAAGCTTTAAACTGGATTACTTTTTTTTAATAAGCTTGTTAATTCTTATTTTCTTTTGTGCATTTAAATTTTATGTTTTTCAGTGATATTTTACCCAGAACAAAAAAAATGTCTCCACAATAAAATCCAGGCGGTGCAATGAGAAATTTATTTGACGAAGGTCAAAACGAATGAAGCTTTGAAACAAACGGACCATTTTATCGCTGCTGAATCCCTTTTTCCTGCCCAATATGTTTTTTTTAACTGCCCTTTTTCTACATTATTGGCCTCTTCGCATAGCCACTGACAGACTCGCAAAATAAAAACACAAAACTAAAACAATTTGCAGAAACTTAGATGTTTCACACTAACTTTCTTTTAGCTATTAATGAGCAAACATGCTTTGCTTTTTAACTGTCAGCTTTAAAAGACAAGTTTTTTTCTTTCTTTTTTTTTTTAATCAGCTCCATAAATGGAGGCTTTGTCTTCCAATTATACACTTTGTCAACTGTAAACAGTATTCACACATAATACACACACGGTTGATGTCAAAACTGTGAGATTTGTTTAAAAAAGCCTAGTTAAGTGTCAACTCTTCTGACAGGAAACCAACATTCTTCTTTTTTTTGGAAACACTCCTACAGTTTGCTCTTGTAAACTTGTTTTTTTTTCCGAGAACAAAAACCACTGAAGGTTTTTCCATCAGGAAGTAAAAATGCTCTTAATGAAACCTGTCAAAAATGAACCCAAAATGAACTTTCCACTCAACCAGATGTCAAGTGCATCTCTTGAGATCCATTTCACCTAAGATATTTTGCTTTGACGAATAAGTGAAAATTTCATGGTTAAATGATGACGATTCAGTGTACTTGTGGAATTAATGTGTATGAGTGTGTCCTGCACTGCAACAACACACACACACACACACACACACACACACACACACACACACACAAAAAACAGAGAATAACTTCACACAGAACTCAAAATGCAGCATGTGATGCTTCTGCAATTTGTATTTAGACACACCTGTGGCAAGTTACAGGTGTGGGCAATATAGTAATCACATGTGCAACCAGTTAAAATGGAGAAAAGAAAGAAGTGTAAAGAGTTGTCTGTGGATTTGAGAGAAAACATTTTTGGAAAAACATGGACAATCTCAAGGCTACAAGTCCATCTCCAGAGATCTTAATGTTCCTGTGTCCGCTGTGCACAATATCATCAAGATGTTTACAGCCCATGGCACTGTAGCTAACCTCCCTGGATGTGGACAAAAGAGCAAAATTAATGAAAAATTACAACGAAGGATTGTTCGAATGGTGGATGAAGAACCCTGATTAACTTCTGAACAAATTCAAGCTGATCTGCAGACACAAGGTACAACAGTGTCAGCTCGCACTATCCCTCGCCATCTGAATAAAAATAGGACTCTATGGTATGAGACCCAGGAGGATACCACTGCTGACACAAAGGCATAAAAAAGCAAGACTGGAGTTTGCCAAAACTTCTGTGACAAAACCACAATCCTTCTGGGAGAACATACTGTGGACAGATGAGACAAATGTAGAGATTTTTGGTAAAGGGACATCACAGCAAAAAACATTCTTCAAAGAAAAGAACACAGTCCCTACAGTCAAACATGGTGGAGGTTCAAAGATGTTTTGGGGTTGCTTTACCGTGTAATCGGTATCATGAAATCTGATGATTACCAAAGAATTTTGGGGCGCAATGTATTGGCCAGTGTCAGAAAGCTGCTTCTCCACCAGAGGTCATGGTTCTACCAGCAGGACAACGACCCGAAACACACTTCTAAAGCACTCAGAAATGGTTACAAACAAAGCACTGGAGAGTTTTGAAATGGCCAGCGATGAGTCCAGATCTGAATCCCATAGAACACCTGTGGAGAGATCTCAAAACAGCAGTTGGGAGAAGGCATCCTTAAAATCTGAATGACCTGGAGCAGTTTGCAAAAGAAGAGTGGTTTAAAATTTCAGTAGAGAGGTGTAAGAAACTCATTCATGGTTACAGGAAGCAACTGATTTCAGTTATTTTTTCCAAAGGAGGTGCTACCAAATATTAAGTTAAGGGTGCCAATAATTTTGTCCAGTGCATTTTTTGGGTTCTGTGTGCAATTGTATCAGACTGTTCTTCTCTGTTTTTCTGTGTTGTTCCAATGCAAAAAAAAAAATAAATAACCATAAGTATGTGAGTACCAAAACATTTGCAACTGCAACAATTCTCTGAGAGAAAGGTTGCTTTTTATTACAGAATTGCAAGGGTGCCAGATTTTTTGGCAACGACTGTATAAAGACAGGTGAAAATTCCCAAAACGTATTTCCAGCTCTGCAATCTAATTAGACGAGTCATTTAATTATTAATCATTTTCATGAAGCAAACAGTTGCTTCCTTTCTACTAATTGTCCAATAGCCAATAATTCCAAAAAAACAGCAGATATTATCTAGCGTAACAATCAGTTATTTTTATAAAAATAATACAATTTATTGTCTCTGCCTGAACTGTTTTTTTCCAGTTCATGACCGTTAGGGAATGTCGAAAAACTCCCACCTCATGTTCTCCCTCAACTTCAAAATCGCCCTATATCGCTGTTTTACCTTTTTTGTTAAGGGTGTTTGATCTTCTTTGCATGTTTACTTTGCAAAGACTGGGTCGGTGCTTCTCCAGCGATTATTTTGAAGAAAATACGATTGGAGTTTTTCGACATACCCTAACTGTCTTGAGTCAGAATGCACAGAGTTCAATGAGAGCAAGGCAAGACAAGCATTTGAGAATAAAAATAAAAGTATTTAAATTGTATTTTTTTTAATGACAATAACTGATCGTTTCGCTAGATTTACAACTGCATTTGGGATCATTTGCCTGCATTTTGGAAGTTCAAAATCGGGGCACCATATCAGTCCATTATATGGAGAAAAATGCTGAAAAGTTTTCCTCAAAAAAACAAAAAAACAATATCTGTACAACTGAAGAAAGAAAAACATCAACATATTGAATGACAATGGGGTGAGTACATTATATGTGAATCAGTTATTAACTATAGTAATTATAGTAATCAGTTATTAACTATAGTAAAAGAGAGAATTAATAGTCAAAATGATTCAAAATATTTCACAAGAATACAGTGAGAAAACTATCTGATCACTTTTTAAACGGGCAATAATTCTTATTCCGAGCACATCATTTGAAATAGAACAGTGTGGCAATTATTGCATTTTGAAAATGATTAGTTGAATTTTAGATTGAATATTTAACATGCAAGACTTCAGAGACAAAGGAAGCGAACAATGAGGAAGGACATATTGATGGAGAATTCACACTGTGCTTTGGCAGAAAGGTTTCATATACAACATTGAAGTAATTGCTGTCAGCCCAAGACGGTGCTATGGGAATTCTGCCAGAGGCAAATAGAGTACAGTAGGTGTTCCAATTTAAAGACTCGCTCAGTATGGGTTCAAGAGGGGGGGGAAGGAAATTAACATATTAGCTGGCATATGGTTGTGATGAAAACCTAATGGCTATAGAAATGCGGTGCATTTTTAGCTATAATGATGAAAAATTTGACCAGGTCAAATATAAGCTCCAGCGACTTGCCTCAAAATCTACAATAAGTGTAACAATGACATATTCTTGGTATTTAAAGAGACAGAGCACTCTAAAACGTAAAGTCATCAATTACTTACTCTTATGTCAATCCAAAGTTCTCCTTCTGTGTTCGATAAAAGAAAGTCAAGCGAGTTTGGAGCGACACAAGGGTGAGTAAATAATGACAGAACTCTTTCTTCAACTTGGTCTACTGTGGGTTCTGCGTTTTCTAAGCCTCTTAGCGCTTTTGCATTGTCTCTTTGTTTTCAGAGATGAATGAGTCTAAATAAGCAAATACTGCAATGATTATTCATAAACAGAAAGCATCTTTAAGAAACTTTACATGAATATTCCGTTGCGTGAGATAAGGACATGTTAATGCTTGATTATGGGCAAACAAAAGTGCTGATGAGGTGAACTAATTATGGAAGCATAATTCCATGCCACATTATTAATTATAGAGATATGACCTGTGAGCACAACTCAAGAGCACACGCACACACTTACATACTCGCATAGTTCCAGAACAGTAAACTTCAGTGGTTGAAATTAGACATTCGAGCGAAGAAACATTTTAAGGATATGCAAAATATTCTAAATAACTAGGCCTGTCAGTTTAACATCTTAATTTAGTACTACTTCTATATGTATAATTCTATCACTCAAGCACTTGGGAGACGCACCATGGGAATGAAAAGGTACCTCAAGAAAGTTACTAAATATGAAAAACCTACGTGTTTATAGCCTCCATTTCAAAATAGATGACTATGAACACAGTGTTTTGGGTGAGCCAAAGAAGAAAAACTAAAAAAATGTCATATTCTGTCAGTTAACTTGGAGCTAACACCATTGTAACAATACAAAGCAGGTTGGAAATCTGTAAAGTTAAACTTTATACTAATTTCTTGGCTCAAAAAATATGTATATATTGATTTAATTAATCAGCCTATATAATTTAAATTTAAATCAACAGACAGCACTAATTATAACTAAATCGGGTCATTCCATGTCAACTCAACCAGAGGTACAATTTTTTTTTATTGTGTCAATTATGAACATGTACAGTGATGAAGTTGTTAAAATGGACAAAATCCCAGAAACTGATTCAAATATAGAATCTTATGAAGAGACTAGAGACCATTAGCACTGAGATTAATGTTCTATATAATTGTTTTGACAGAGGGGAAACAAGCTACAATTCTAGTTTTAACAAGATTTGTTCTTCAGACATTTCCCTTTAAATGAATTAAGCATTAGCCGTATAGCAAAGTGCCCAATATTTGGGTTTCAAACACTGAAAATGGATCAAATTCAAGTCACATTGGGCTCCCCATACCTCTGGGATTGAACCATGCAGGGTGTTAAAAATGAAAACTACAAAAGAAAAGTTTATTAAGAAGCAGAATTGAAAATAATGCAAACATTAAAGAAAAAAAATAAATAAAATAATTAATTAATTAAAAGTGATTTTTCTTATTTTTCAATGCTCACCACTGGCTTATACAGCCACAAATGTTGCTAAAGTCAACTGATTTTACTAACAGAAAAAAACAATCTCTGTGCAAGTAATATAATGATGCTGCAGTCTTTCTAAAGTCATTTTTACGTCCCTACAATTTGGCTCTGAATCTCAGGTGAATTTTATTTATTTATTTATTTTTTTTTTTCATTTTGACCACCCTCTACAAAACAAATAAATGTAAATATAAATGTAAATATACAACTGTGACGTTTGACATTTTGTCTTTCATCACCATACGTTTATCTTTCTTCAGAAAAAAAGGAAAAAAGAAAAAAAAAAAATGAGCTGAGGATATTTCTGAAATTTTGTGGATTCAATACAGAATGACCCAAATTCTGGAGCTCTAGTTATTTTAATAGTTTGGTGTTAGCATGTTGCTAAGTGAACTGCACTATTCTAGTAAACATAAAAATACAAAGCAAATGCTAAAAAGTGACTTTTTAGCAATAGTATTCATTTTTGAATGATTTATACTAATATTTATAATGAATTTCCCCAGTATTGTCCACCAGCTTTTATATATTTTTATTAAGCTTGTCGCTATTCAAATATAATTCATTTTTAAATAAATTATAGAAATATTTATCATTAATTTTTCCTGTATTGTCCACCAACTATTACCTTTTTTCCACTAAGCTTGTCACCATTCAAACACTATTCATTTTTTAAAGAACTATACAAATAGTTGTAACAAATTTCTCCTACATGGACCATTTTTTAAAATATATTTTCAGGTTTTTCAGCAGCAGAAGTCATCATAGCTGGGTGAACTTCTATAGTGGTGTATGGTGCATTCCCATTTGCTCAAATAACATAAGAAAAACTCCCTGATAATCTTTTCACAACTTTCAAAAAGAGAGAAAAAAAGATTTGATAACAGCAGTTTACCTTCACTCCTACAGACGTTGTATTAAACACCCTCACAGCTGTGTTAACTAGTTTTTATGTAATTTGGTGCAAAGGTAATACAAAAAGTGTTATAAATGCACATGCAATTTTTAAAAAATAAAAACATAAAAAAAACATTGCAAGATTTGAGATGCTGACTGTCCACCAACTTTCCGAGCATTTTTTTTTGTTTTTTTTTTTTTTCTCGCTAAGCTTGTCATTTTGCCTTCTCTGCACAGCGTTGTATGCTTTATAATTTATGTTTTTAATTTATTTATTTGTTTGCGTGTACAGAGACAATTTACAATAAATGCATTTACATTACTTGTTAAGTATCAGTTAAAATCTAAATTTCAGCTGTAGTTTCAAAGGGAGATTTTCAGCCTTGGAGAACAATCTGGCAAAAAACAAAGTATCTTAGAAGGCAGCATAATTACCGGAACAGCTTCCCAGTCAAAAGCGTGTCTATGTTGCTTCTGTAGGCAGCTCACTAAGTTTTGGAACGGAGCCTAGATTTTAGAGGAGTACTTGTGTTGTGTTACGCAACGCTGTGTTGCAAAAGGTGTTGTATGATGAGAGAGCCGTGTAACTTACGTGAAGCATGAAGCGTAGGGTGTTTGAATTGTGAAAAACAAACTTAAGTCTCACCTAGAATAGTTGAAGAGTCTGCTGTCCCAGAGGCTGTGTTCTCCACGGGGCCCGCTGTGGAAGAAACAGGAGTCAGAGCCGTCAAAGCGATTCAGCCCGTCCTCTGTGTTCTTGGATGCATGGCTGTGCACCACATCGAGCAGGACGATGATACCGAGAGAGTGAGCCACGTCAATCAGCTCCTTGAGTTCCTCTGGGGTGCCGTAACGACTGGAGAGAAGAACAGATGAAGGCAAGATATCAGAGCCGTCTGGGCAGAGGTTGTCTGTCAAACTGCATGCTCTTCGTCTTGGGTTAAGCTTGAAACTAGCAGCAGTCTGACTGTTAAGACCAATTCTTTCAAAGGTATAGAGATATCTCTCTGAGAGATTCGCAAAACACAAGATGCACTGGTAAGTTTAAGACCAATTCTTTCAAAAGTATAGAGATATCTTTCTGAGTTTATCATAAAACAAGATGCTCTGGTAGAGTTTCAGAATACAGAATATCTGCTGGCTGCAAGATGTGCTAAAGTAAATGTGAAATATTGCCAGATCTGGCTTTATAGTTAGAGCTGTAATGACGGCTGACGATTGTAAATTGGGATTAACGATTTGTTCTGCTTTGCTCACGTTACTAACAGTGTAAGCTAAATACACATACAGCTTCAGAAGCCATTTGTTCTTAACTTAGATTGTGAATAAAATTGTAAATAATGCATAAAACAGATAAAATGAATAATGAAATAGGCCTCTATTTTGGCCTTTTGGGCTGTGCTCCAACAGGTGCAATAATGCTTTAGGCAAGCATTATTGCAAAAATGGAAGCTAAACTATTTTTCACGATTACAAACTAAGTAAAGTGAAAACTAATACATACATACATACAGTGTTGCTTGAAAACTGCATGTTCACTTTGCACAGATTGGGTCAGTACTTCTGCAGCAATGTAGGATGATTTTGAAATGATTTTTGAAGTTGAGGGAGAAAATACGATTGGAGTTTTTCAACATACCCTAAGTGTCTCACAGAGTTCAGGGAGAGTAAGGCAAGATGAGCATTTGAGATTAAAAACTATTTAAATTTGTATTTTTTTAATGAAAATAACCAATCGTTACGCTAGACAAGACCCTTCTTCCTCGGCCGGGATCATTTACAACCGCATTTGGGATCGTTTGAAGCCGCATTTAAACTGCTTTTTGGAAGTTCAAAATCGGGGCACCAAATCAGTCCATTATATGAAGAAAAATGCTGAAAAGTTTTCCTCAAAAAACATAATTTCTTTATGACTGGAGAAAGAAAGACATGAACATCTTGGATGACAAGGGGGTGAGTACATTATATGTGAATCTTTGTTTTGGAAGTGGACTTCTCCTTTAAGCAGACCAATCAAATTAGACATCCTTAGGAAAGGCGTTGGCCAATAACCAACCAACCACTGTAGTGCCAAGGTGTACCCGCAAAAACGAACAATGCGCCAAGAGGAAAGGAGATATCCAAGATAATCAGGAAGAAGGTAGTGATAGCCTATCAGTCTGGGGAAGACTATAAGACCATCTTCAAAAGATTTCAGCTCCACTCTAAGAGAAATCGTCTACAAATGGAGGGCTTTCAACATGACCACAACTCTGCCCAGAAGTGGATGCCCATCAAAACTATCATCAAGAAGCACCAGAAAAATAATAAAAATAATAAATTGAACAGACATGACATTTATTGCTAGGTTGCTAGAAGAAAGCCTCTACTCTCAAAAAAGAAAGAAGCTGACCATTTCAACTTTGCCAGAGAGCATTTGGACAAACCAGAGTCCTTTTAAACGTCCACCCTCTGGACAGATGAGTCCAAAATACGATGCTTTTCCATCAAAATCGCCTGGAACAATTTGTCCCAGGAAGTATTTTTTCCCGCTAGACCAGTTACAGGCTGCGTTTCCATCACGGTCTAAAGTACCGTTAAGATTAGGCAAATAGTCTGGTGATGTAGGACTGTGCGCGATTGTTCCTCCCAGTCCAGGGCTGTTTCTTAATACCAAGTATGCAAATTTCTTTGGTAGTTCGGACTTCGCAAGTTCGATTTAGGAGTGTGAACTCCCAGGGATGGGGACAACACAAGTCCGGTAATTCTGCAAACGGAATAAGAACAATAAGACGAAACATGATATCAAACACCACTGTCTCTTTTCTTTTTCATTTGAACATATTAAATGCCACAGAAATGTAGTTCAAGGAATGTACATACAGTACAATGAAATGAAATATTATATCAATATCAATATATTTCATTTTAATAGTTATAAATGTATATAAATATATAAAGTTATAAAACATAACTTTGTGCCCAGTCAAAATGATATGACCTGGAATAAATAATAGATTTATGAGACCAAAGATTACCGGCTAGATATACCCAAAACAAATCATATCTCAGGTTTAACCAGTACAGAGATTTAATCAGAACCAGAGGCAAATATCAGAAGAACTGGCCTAGTTAAGGCTGCTCTTGGTGGCACACATGAGCACCGAGTGCCCGGTGATCACCTGGAGCTCACATTTCCAAAATCAGTAAAGCACATTTTCAGATAGGTGCTGTTTTTATGAAAAAGCTACAGATTTTAGTTTTAAACAACAACATTCTTTCCTGAGATACTTTTAAAACTACATTTCAATATCAGTAATATTTTGAAAATTATGCAAATAAATTGTGTTGGAAATACAATGCTTAATGAACTCAACCAATCAGCATGTTCAGCTCTCAAGTTCCAGACCTTTGAAAAAGTACAACCTTACGAGCAGGGACTTTCTGAGAGGCACATTTTTACCCAGAACTTTATTTAGATCCTAGTTCCTGCGGTGGAAATACACCGAGTACCGCCCCTGAGTCCCTAGTTCCTGGGGAAAGTTCCTGCGGTGGAAATGGGTTTAAAGATTTATTTGGTCATAATCAAAACCGCCATATTTGAAGAAAACCCAGCACTGAATTTCTCCCAACAGTGAAACATATTGTTGAAAATGTGAAGGTCTGAGGCTGCTTTTCTGCCGCCGGGCCTGGGCGACTCCATGTTATCCAGGGAAACTTGAATTCTCAGGCCTATCAACTAATTATTGATGAGAATATCTCCTGCCGTCAGTCAGGGAGCTGAAGCTGGGCCGAAAGTGGGTGATGCAACAAGACAACGACCCAAAGCATTCAAGCAAAACCACCAAGGAATGGCTTAAAAGAAAAAAAGATTCGTACTCTGGATTGGCCTAGTCCAGGGGTAGGCAAGTTCGGTCCTACAGAGCTGCTGTCTTGCGTAGTTTAGCTCCAACTCTAATCAAACACACCTGAACAAGCTAATCAGTGCCCAGTTGAAAAAAACAGCATATGCTGATTAGGTAGGTTTTGATGCTGGAATGCTGGTTTTAGCTGATCCTTTGCTGGTTTATGCTGGACCAGCTTAAACCAGCTACTTGACTGAACTTGCCTACACCTGGCCTAATCAAAGTCTGGACCTCAATCCAATTAAAATGTTGTTGCTAGACCTAAAGCGGTTGGTACATGCCAAATGTCCCTCCAACCTCTCTCACCTGGCTGAGTTCTGCAAGGAGTGATCGAAAATCCCCGAGAGTGAGAGGCTGGACAGTGGTTATAAAAGTAATGACTGTAAAAAGGAGGTGCCACAAGCTACTTTCACATACTTCTGCACAAGTCAAATTTACATTTTTTTTTGTGCGATAAATCACTTTTTTCTTCTTTTGTGTCCATAATTTGGGAAGTCTGATTTACAAATTGGGTTTTGGATGTACATTTGTTTCCGGTTATTTTTTTTTTTAACACCAAAAAATGATCATGTCTGGAGGGTTCACAAACTTTCAAGCAGTGCTGTACACACATAAATAAATGTAGTTTTTCCGACAGAAAACATTTGTAATGATTACAGATTTGACCGTTAATGGACTGTTTTGTATTAGCATATTTCTGTCCTCAGCCAGTTGTAGGTCATCCGTCATTTTCTCCGCGCTTGAGCAGCTGTAGCGACAATTGTGTCTCGTAATGCAGGTGGTTTTGTAGTTGGATGGAAAAAGTGAAAAAAAATAGTCTTCATTTTCCAAAATCAGAGACACCGAGGAACGCATTGGATTAGTTTCGTTTTTTAAGGTAATGCCACCAAATACACAAAAAAAACAGAAGAGAGGGGCGGAGTGAGCAGCAGCTCATTAACATTTAAAGAGACATGCACCGAAACGGCTCGCTGTGAACGGAGTTGTTTCTGACGAGGTAAAAAGTGTGTTTTTTCACATGACCATTGAGGAATTATAACCAAGTATGTTGCAGACATTTCATGATGACACTAAAGAACCATGCCAACTTTTGGAAAATGGCCATCTGATGTCCCCTCCAAACTACAAAATACTGTAAAAAAGTTATAAAAAGTTAATAAACTGAAGATCTGTCCAATCTTCTATTACTCAACTAATCTATCTTCCAAACAAATACAGCGAATCCAAAAGTTGATATGCTCATCCACTCAAACAAACAAAGCAATTATAGTCCTCCTACAGTGGCTCAATTGCAATTCTTCATGGATCACCCCTTTTGGGATTCAAACCTATAACCTTCTGGATAGCATACCAGATCTGCCACATTGCGTATGTGTGCATGTGTTTATCTCAGAAAAATCCACTCTTCACAACAGCTGTGTTTAGCACCGCCAGCAGAACGACACATGTGCAAATACATCAAGCGTGCCGCCCAATTGCCGTGTAAAAACAAACAAATATGGCAGTAAATAAAAATCAATCTCGGATCGTTTACACCGTCATGGCCGCTGAGCAGAGGTCAAAGCCTCCATTCGGGGTGACACACTGCTCCTAGCGGAACAAAGGGCGAGAGCGGTGCGTTTCCATCAGCGCTTCCTCACGTATCTCCTCCGTGTAATTGCTCCAAGAAGCTTCATCTGTCCTCCAGCTATCATCATATCGCTTTCCCCTGGCATACACGAAGCAGGGTGACAACAATACCCCCTCCCCTCGGCCTCCGCCCCCTTCCCAGCATCCAGACCTTGCACTTTTTAAACGGCTCAGAGAGATCAATCATGGGTGAAATTACTCTGTATACATTATACTCGCGCTATAGGCTGTCTTCTGCGCTAGTCGGTAAGGGCGAGTGACGGAATAAAGCACATAAATAAAGAATTCCTGCCTGTCTTCCTTTATCTGAGGTCTCTACCTCTCCACAGGATTAACTGCAAATGTGTTTACAGGGAGATTATCGGCCCCGTCAGAGGAGCCTCTTAGTGATTTGGGGCCACAGATGTGGGACAGAGTCTTCATGGTGTGTGTGCCCTTTCATCGTTTTTACTGAGGAGTGTTACATTTACCTCATTTTGAACATTAGGAAGATAAAAATGAGTGAATTGTACCATGTTATGGGCCTCAGGACGGCATCCTTTTCATTGAGGGTCAACAAGTGTGCCCTAGAGTTGATTTTCAGGCTCATTTTTTACATTTCAGACTCACAGAGTTTCTGTGCAGTGTTCCAGATCAGTCACTTATTAAGTTACTTAATAGTTAGCAAAGCTGTCTTCGGGGTGATTCACAAAGAATGTGTGTCCAATTACATCGCACATCAATCTGGCCTGATATATCACCCCCCAAAAGGTAATTTAAAGTCATTATTGTGTTAAAGGTAGGGTAGTCAATGTTGGAAAGGCTAGTAACAGCAAGCTGGCTTTGAAAGCCAATATTTCATGAATACTCTAAAGGCCGACTTTTAGCCCGATTTTTTGCCTTGTCGGAAACAATTTTTTGTCCAAAAAATCCTCTATTGTGTGGTGTCATTGCGATTATTTAACTGCTCCTGCTCAAGACAGAAGGCATCCCCGAACTCAGATTGTAAATACAGTTGAGGTCAAAAGTTTACATACAGTACACCTTGCAGAATCTGCAAAATGTTATTTCACCAAAATAAGAGGGATCATGCCAAATGCATGTTATTTTATATTTAGTACTTTTTTGAATAAGATATTTTACATAAAAAATGTTTACATATAGTCCACAAGATAAAATAATAGTTGAATTTATATAAAATAACCCTGTTTAAAAGTTTACATACGCTTGATTCTTAATACTGTGTTATTACGTGAATTGAGTCCCTTGTTTGTCCTGAACAGTTAAACTGCCTGCTATTCTTCAGAAAAATCCCACAAATTATTTGGTTTTTCAGCATTTTTGTGTATTTGAACCCTTTCCAACAATGACTGTATGATTTTGAGAGCCATCTTTTCACACTGAGGACAACTGAGGGACTCATATGCAACTACAGAAGGTTCAAACGCTCACTGATGCTCCAGAAGGAAAAACCATGCATTAAGAGCCGAGGGGGTGAAAACTTTTGAACAGAACGGAGATGTGTACATTTTTCTTATTTTGCCTAAATTTAATATTTTTTTTCATGTACTAATGACCTTCAGAAGGCTACAGAAGATAGTTACATGTTTCCCAGAAGACAAAATAAGTTTAATTTACCCTGATCTACAAATTCCAAAAGTTTTCACCCCCCCGCCTCTTAATGCATCGTGTTTCCTTCTGGAGCACAACTGAGCATTTGTACCTTCTGTAATAGTTGCATATGAATCCCTCAGTTGTCCTTAATGTGAAAAGATGGATCTCAAAATCATACAGTTATTGTTGGAAAGGGTTCAAATACACAAAAATGCTGGAAAACCAAAGAATTTGTGGGACATGAAGGATTTTTCTAAAGAATAGCAGGCAGTTTAACTGTTAAGGACAATCAACCCTGAGAGCACACATACATCTCAGAGACATCTATTTGACGTCTGCATTTACATCTGCAAGACGTAGTTTGCTCATCTGCAATACGTCTATTTTACGTTTCATATCATATGTCAAATAGACTTTAAGATGTTTATGATTTAGAATGTATGTAAAACTGACATCTTCCAGATGTCTGCCAGAGGTTTGTACACAGTAGATGCTTCCAGAGCAAGAGATCTTTAACAGACATCTTGCAGACGTATGTGTGCTATCTGGGAAGGGACTCATGAACAACTATCATCAAACCAAAAAAACACAGCTGTGGATCATTCAGGTAACAACACAGTATTAAGAATCAAGGGGATGTAAACTTTTGAACCACGTGATTTTTATAAATTCAGCAATTATTTTCTCTTTTGGACTATATGTAAACATCTTTTATGTGAAGTATCTTATTCAGGTCAGTACTAAATAAACAATAACGTGCATTTTGTACCCTGATAGCACACCTGTATCTCAAAGACGTCTATTTGATGTCTGCATTTACATCTGCAAGACATATTTTTTAGAATGTTTGCTCATCTGCAATACGTCTATAGGATGTTTCCTATCAGATGTCAAATAGACGTCTATTAGATGTCCTTAAGATGTTTATGATTTAGAATGTATGTAAATCTTACAGACGTCTGTCAGATGTTTGTACACGGCAGATGCTTTCCAGATCAAGAGATCTTTAACAGACATCTTGCAGACGTACGTGTGCTATCTGGGTATGATCGCTCTTAAAGGGGGGTGCAAACTTTTGCCCTCAACTGTACATAGAAAAACCAAAAAAAACTAAAAAAAAAAAGCAACGGAGCTTTGTAAACAGCTCAGAGTAATCACGTCATGTGGAATTAACTATTTCTCTGAATGTGCGAGACTATATTAGCCACTTTAGGTTAATAATTAGATGCATAAAGTGCTGTAAACGGTAAAACTACATGCACTACAAACCAGTGTGTTTATGATTACAATAATATATTAAAATAAAATAACAAAAGTTTACAATACCAACCAGCATAACAGACTGTTTTTGTACAGCTAACTGAAAGCAGACACACCAGGAAAAAAAAAAATAAATAAATAAAAAAGCTTAAGGTATAGAGTGAAGTTTTGAACTTTTTTCAACTTGTTCACTGGCTTTTGGGAAATGTTGCGTCATGCATGAGATGTTGCAAAAGAAGCGAGACGCGAGTGCGATGGTCAAACACGGTCAAACACAGCAGAATGCAAAAACACGTTCTGTGTGAACGGCCTCTAGACAGTAGACAAGATTCAAGATTTTGTTTGTCACATACAAAGTTATATACAGAATACCACCTGCAGTGAAATGTAAATTGTGCCCGCTTCATAGATATATATTTTAGTAAGGAAATGCATAAACAGAGAAATAATAATAAAAAAGTAAACCTGAAGCAGTGCAAAGACTGTACACACCAGAACGGAGACACAGTAAATATTTAAATGTACAGGGAATGTGCTAAAATGAAGAATGCGCAAAAATGACTGCAAGGCAGTTCACTATTGTAGGTTTGCAGCCGGGTTAGTCAGAAACAAAGAAAATATGAAATGGACTGTAGCATTTTCCAGTTTCAGATATATTTACCTTGACGCTGCGAAGAAACTCGTGATCTGGTAACCGAAGCTAGCGTAGTAGGCATGTTCCATGATCGCCATCAGCTGAATACAGTTATAACCTGTGTATGACAGTAAAGAGAGCAGCGCTTATTAGCAAATTTTTGCCAAAAAAAAAGTCATTATTTACATACCCTCATGCCACTTCAAACAAATATGACCTATATTTACATACATATATATTTTGAATAATGTTCATGCAGATCTTTTCCATAAAAACAGTAAGACAGACTCAATGACCTAGACACCTGAAATTTTTGTCTGCTCATCAATCAGTGCTATCATAGTGCTTCAGAAATTATGTATTGTAATATAATGTATATTTGATCTGGGTACCTTTCATGGCTTAGCTTAAAACAACCTAAGGCTGCACAATTTGGATATTTTAGCTTTTAAAAATTACGTCTGGGATTTAAAATGCATTTTTTCCCCTCCAGGTTTGCTGTTCTTGTTTGTAGGGCTGCACAATTTGGCCAGAAATTTAATAATAATAATAATAATAATAATAATGTAATATTTAACTAAGTATTATTATTATTATTATTATTATTATTGAATAAACAAAAATAAGCAATACTTGTGTAACATACTAGTGTAAATACAAACGTTTAGTATTTAAAAAGAAAGTATTTATTTTTATAGTAAAATAAGAAGAAAAAAATATATTTTTGTCATTTTTCACTGTAAAATAAAACATCTAATATTTAATAATAATAATAATAATAATAATAATAATACATATTATTGTACAATTTAACTGTAAATACAAATATCTAGCATTTTATTATTATTATTATTATTATTATTAAATATGATTTAACATCAAAATAAAATATTATTATTATTATTATTATTACAAAAATAATACTACTGTAATATTTAACAGTAAATACAAAAATCTAGTATTTAAGAACAAAGAATAATTTAATCTTACAATAAAATGTCATTTTAAATATACTACTACTATTACTACTACTAAAAAAAGAAAAAAAAATATTTTGTAATATTTCATTGTAAAATAAAAATCTAGTATTTAATAATATTAATATTAAGAATTATAATAATATAAATTCTTCTTTTCCTTATTATTATCATCATTATCGTTATTAAATAAAAATATACAAATAAATAACACTTGTAAAATTGAAATGTCAATACAAAAGTAGTAGCAGTAGTGGTAGTAGTAGTAGTAGTAGTAGTAGCAAATAAAAAATAAACAATACTATTGTAATACTTTTAATTTTAAAATAAAGGAAAACATTAAGTAAATTTTATTTCACAGTAATACACTACTACTACCACCACCGCTGAGAAAAAATAATAATACAACTGTAATATCTCACTGTAAAATAAAAAAAAGTAAAAAAAAAAAAAAAAAAAACTGTACTAATATTTATTACTTCAGTTAAAGCACAGCCTCTTTAATAGCATTTGTGCCGTCCTAAAACAACAACAAAAAAATTATTTAAATATTTTATTTATGTTTATTCAACAGAAGAAAGTAAGTGTGGGTATTTAATGGCATGGAGGAGAGTAAACAGCATTTTCATTTTTGGATGAACTATACTTCATAAAAAGCTTCAAATTTAATCTTCCAAGATGCCAAATGTATTTTTTAAAAACAAGCACACTTTGAGTTGTGACTTTCATCTATGCAGTTTTTCTACAAAATAAACATGTAGGAGCAAAAAAGGACAAATTCTGCAGTTCTGCTGGAGTTGTGTCGTCCCCACGGCAGTGTGCACCAAATGCCCACGCAGGGAACCACAGCTTCACATAATTTCAAAACATCTGTTTTCATTAACGACAGGATACAATACAACTGTTAAACCAAAATAATAAAGCGTCAAGGCCACACAAAACCACATCATAAAAACTCTACTCAGGTCGGTATACAGCGGTACACAAACAACCGTCAAACCCAACAAAACATCTTCCTTCTTCCCCCTTCAGCTTTGACCACTAAGCGTCCACTACAGAAGCTGGTCTTTAATGAGAACACAAAGTGGCCACCGGGACGAATGATTTATCAGGTCATACGCAAGTCTTATCGGCCCGGATCAGTTCCAAAACAGCGTTTCGGTTTCCCCACGCAGGCTGCAGCTGCACAGACACGGCTTTGAAACGGTACGGAAGGACTCGAGAGGGAGATCCAGGCTTGTCGCTTTTTTTCTGAGCAGATTGGTTTATTTATTTATCTATCTATCTAGCTATCCTTCCTCGCCCTGCTTCAGAGAAAGTTTGGGGATTTTTGATGAGGTGTGACAGCACCAGGGGCTCGTCTCATAGACGATGCGTGAGCGTACGCGCATAGACACACACATATACGCGCACACACTCACAGAGCACTTTTCGAAGCTTTTTAGATGCCAGAAAAACAATTGTCTAGGGAGATGCAAACCGGTTACTACGAAACAATGAGAACTCAAGGGAGCGACAGACACAGTACAACAACATACTGGTTTCGTGCATGGACATATGCATGAATTATTCTATCATAATATTTGTAACTGCGAATGGCAGAGCAGGACTTTATGTGGGAAGATGGTCATTTTCAATCTAACCATTCATGCACACATACTTTTTGCCTACGAGAAGTACAAAAAAAAAAAAAAAAGTATTTTCTTTTTCATATTTTTCGAGGAAAACCTGAGTCGTGATTGTGCCTGTGCTACTTACAGGCACAATGCTGGAGTTGGGCTGAATGTTTTCAATGATCCCCATGTTTCTAAGACGGCAAAAGAACCCACCTCCATGATATTTCTGTAGAATTACTGTGCCTACATATAGATGGGGCCCCCAGGGGGCCTCTGTGGCCCAATACAAGGTCTGTGTACTTTGTCCAAAAAAGCCCATTCCATTTTCTAGGATTGTCTACTTCTAAAAATTGTTCTAAAGTTAAAACTGTTTTAATAAGGCCATCACCAAACCTTCCTGAAATAAACACAATTTTCAATAAATAAATAAATAAATATAAACCAAAATTTGTTAACATACGCACATCCAACAAAGGCGTTTTAGTGCTATGTAAAAAAATATATATATTTCGTAATATTTCGAGAATAAAAATGAAATATTATGAGAATAAAGTCGAAACACTTTGAGAATAAAGTTGAAATATTTTGAGAATAAAGTCAAAATATTTCAAGAACAATTTCGAAATGTTTTGAAAATAAAGCTGAAATTACGAGAATAAAGTTGAAATATTTCGAGAATAAAGTCAAAATATTTCGAGAACAATGTCGAAATGTTTTGAGAATAAAGTCGAAATATTACAAGAATGAAGTCGAAATACTACGAGAATAAAGTCGGAATATTTCGAGAATAAAGTTGAAATTATAAAAATAAAGTCTAAATATTTCAAGAATAAAGTCAAAATATTTTTAGAATAATCTTGAACGGTTTCGAGAATAAAGTCAAAATTACGAGAATAAAGTCGAAATTATGAGAATAAAGTCGAAATTATAAGAATAAAGTTAAAATACTATGAGAATAAAGTCTAAATATTTCAAGAATAATGTCGAAATGTTTTGAGAATAATGTTGAAATGTTTCAAGAAAAAAGTCTAAATACTTTTGAGAATAATGTTGAAATATTTCGAGAATAAAGTCAAAATTATGAGAATAAAGTCGAAATACTTTGAGAATAAAGTTGAAATATTTCGAGAATAAAGTCAAAATATTTTAAGAACAATGTCGAAATACTTTGAGAATAAAGTTCAAATATTTCAAGAATAAAGGCAAAATATTTTTAGAATAATTTTGAAATTATGAATTTCAACTTTATGAATTTCTTCACTGATAAAATAGATAACATCAGAAATACAATAACCAATGTGGATTCTACTGCATCTAATATGTCAACTTCTTTCGCCACACCCAAAGAAAAACTGCAGAACTTTACCGCTATAGGACAGGAAGAGCTAAATAAACTCATCACTGTGTCTAAACCAACAAAATGCCTATTAGATCCCGTACCCACTAAATTACTAAATTGTTACCTGTGGCACAAGAACCGCTTCTCAATATTATTAACTCACTGTTATCTTAAGGCCACATCCCAAAACCATTCAAACTGGTGGTTATTAAGCCTCTAAATTAAGAAAACACAACTAGACCCTAGTGAACTGGCAAATTATAGACCCATTTCTAATCTTCCATTTATGTCTAAAATTTCAGAGAAAGTTGTATCTGCTCAACTGTGCTCTATCTTGCAAAAAAAATGATATCTATGAAGAATTTCAGTCAGGTTTCAGGCCCCATCATAGCACAGAAACCACACTTGTTAAAATCACTAATGACTTGCTTCTTGCGTCAGACCAAGGCTGCATCTCATTGCTAGTTTTACTTGATCTTAGTGCTGCGTTCGACACTATAGATCATGACATACTAATAGATCGACTACAAAATTATGCAGTTATCCATGGGCAAGCTTTAAGATGGTTTAGATCCTACCTGTCCGATCGCTACCACTTTGTTTATTTAAATGGGGAGTCATCTCAGTTATCACCAGTAAAGTATGGAGTGCCACAAGGATCTGTCTTAGGTCCTCTACTATTTTCAATATACATGCTGCCCCTTGGCAATATTATTAGAAAACACAGGATTAGTTTCCATTGTTATGCTGATGATACTCAACTATACATCTCAACAAGACCAGATGAAATTATCGAAATTAACAGAGTGTGTTAAAAATGTAAAAGATTGGATGACCAATAATTTTCTCCTATTAAATTCAGATAAGACAGAGATATTACTTATTGGACCAAAAAACTATACCCAGAATCTCTTGGCTTACAATCTACAACTAGACGGATATACTGTTACTTCCACTAAAAGTCTGGGTGTTATATTAGACAGCAAATCATATTTCCCATGTTACAAAAACAGCATTCTTCCATCTTAGAAACACTGCCAAGCTATGAGACATGTTACCTGTTTCTGACGCAGAAAAGCTAGTTCACGCATTCATGACCTCTAGACTGGACTATTGTAATGTACTACTAGGTGGTTGTCCTGCATCTTCAATAAACAAGCTACAGACAGTCCAAAATGCAGCTGCTAGAGTCCTTACCAGGTCAAGAAAATATGATCATATTACCCCAGTTTTAAAGTCTCTGCACTGGCTACCTATTAGGTTCCGCATCAGCTACAAAATAGTACTTCTTACCTATAAGGCACTTAACGGCCTTATAGGTTTATAGGAGCCTTTTTAGCTCCTGCGTACCTAACTAGTACCTAACTAGTCTTCTACCACGCTACAATCCATCACGCTCCCTAAGGTCGCAAAACTCCGGACTGTTGGTAGTACCTAGGATAGCAAAGTCCACTAAAGGAGGTAGAGCTTTTTTGCATTTGCCTCCCAAACTCTGGAACAGCCTTCTGCATAACGTTTGGGGTTCAGACACACTCTCTCTGTTTAAATCTAGATTAAAGACACATCTTTTTAGCCAAGCATTCAAATAATGCATCTCATAAAATTTTCCTGCAGTTATATCTGATCAAATGCATTATTAATCTTTTAGCTCTGGTTGAACAAATCTTTATTTGCTTGCTTTGAACAGCAGCTATGCTAATTATGTTCCTATTTGTTCTCTGTTTCTGCCATGGGATTGACATCCCGTGGTAACTAGGAACTCACAAGCTCCAGTCTGGATCCAGAACACTTAAGAAGAGATGATGCCAACCCCACAGAGGACTTCAGATGATGCCAACCCTGAAACAACATACAGCACTACCGAATTTTGCTACCGATTTATGGTGTTTTTTGTCTGTTTGATTACGTCATTAATTGATCTTTACCACACATCTCTGCCATATGCACATCAACTTGACATAGTCACCACTAGTAAGCTACTACTAAATATACTGTACAAATTTTAATTTGGTGTAAAGTTGCTTTGCAACGATATGTATCATGAAAAGCGCTATACAAATAAATCTGAACTGAATTTGAACAAAACAAGTGAAATTTTGATTTAAATGGATAGTTCAACCAAAAATGAAAATTCTGTCATTAATTACTCACCCTAATGACAATCCAAACACGTAAGAACAGATATTTTTAATGAAATCCGAGAGCTTTCTGACAAAATATTCTAATTTGTGTTCCAAAGATCAACAAAGGATTCACAGGTTTGGAACGACATGACGGTGAGTAATTAATAAGTAATTAATGTAAAGAATTTTTAGTTTGGGGTGAACTATCCCTTTAATAAGGCCACCACTAACTTATACTGAAATGAAGGAAATCACCATTAAATTCAAACACCAAAAAAGCACACTCTTTTTATGAGCACTTCAACAGATTCAGACTCTCTGACTGAGATAAATGTTTGGAACTTCTGCTGTAAAAAATGTATCACCCCTATGCCTACACCGCAGGCATCTCTTGACAAATATTCCTGTCAACAATAAATGTTTCAAAACAGAGTCCAGGATCCAGGAAGCAAAAGATAATGGTTGTTATTAAAGCGACTGTTCAACCAAAAATGAAAATTATGTTTTCATTTACTCTCATTTTATTTCATTTTGTCTTGTTTTCATTTCAAAAGTCTTTCTTTTTGAGCATCACACTAAAGGAAAAATGTTGAATTATGTGCAGGTCACTCTTTTCCATGCAATTACCAGTCATAAAATAGAAAAACATCCTGGAATGAAGTCATTATTCACTGTGGCTCAAGAAGAGTTTAGTTGTCCATCTAACTCGGTCACAAACAGACCAACAGAGCTGGCTATGAAATATCTGGGGTCGAAATACTACGAGATTAAAGTCGGAATATTTAGAGAATAAAGTTGAAATTATAAAAATAAAGTCAAAATATTTCAAGAATAAAGTTGAAACGGCGAGAATAAAGTTGAAATTACAAGAATAAAGTTAAAATACTATGAGAATAAAGTCGAAATATTTCAAGAATAATGTTGAAATGTTTCGAGAATAAAGTCTACATACATTTGAGAATAATGTCAAAATATTTCAAGAATAAAGTTAAAATTATGAGAATAAAGTCAAAATACTTTGAGAATAAAGTTGAAATATTTCAAGAATAAAGTCAAAATTATGAGAATAAAGTCGAAATACTTTGAGAATAAAGTTGAAATATTTTGAGAATAAAGTTGAAATATTTCGAGAATATAGTCAAAATATTTTAAGAACAATGTCGAAATGTTTTGAGAATAAAGTCGAAATATTTTTAGAATAATGTTGACATGTTTCGAGAATAAAGTTGAAATTATGAGAATAAAGTTGAAATACTATGAGAATAAAGTCAAAATATTTTAAGAATAATGTCAAAATGTTTCGAAAATAAAGCTGAAATTAGGAAAATAAAGTCAAAACATTACGAGAATAAGGTCAAAATACTATGAGAATAAAGTTGAAATATTTTAAGAATAAAGTCAAAATACTATGAGAATAAAGTCGAAATATTTCGAGAATAAAGTCAAAATAATTCAAGAATTTAAACCGTAGAAATTAAAGTTATAATATTCTGAGAGTATAGCCTATATTGCGTATGCAAAAGGCCCGGATTTGACTTTATTCTCAAAATATTTTGACTTTATTCTTGAAACATTTCAACTTTATTCTCAAAACATTTCGACTTTACTCTCGAAACATTTCGACTTTATTCTCATAATAAAAGCTTTCCACAAGAGGAAGGGCATTTTTCAAAAATTCACCTTTATGTTCCACAGACGAAATGAAGTATTTTCAGTTTTGGGTGAAACTCTGTAACTGTTATATGACCCCAATCTCTAATCCACAGGCTTCTAAACCTCATCTTCTCTGCCTGGTTGATACTTGTAAATACCCCCCTACATCTCCAAAACACATCTCCAAAACACATCGGCGCACTCAAACACACCTCTCTCCAACCCTTATCCACGACAGCACTAATGAACACTCCACATGGCGGCTAAAGCCTGTAAACAGGGTGTTGACCTGCAGAAAGGGGCTTGGTTGAGAGAACAGCCTCCCCAGAACATTGGCACCAGGGCCAGTGGCTCATCATCAATACGGCGGGTCTGTCAGGTTAAGCACCACTGCAGCTCAGATACTTTGTGATGAAGGAGGAATGTTGGCAGGTAGAACATAACCCCTCACTGGGCTAAAAATAATGCTTGTATCCTTACAAAAAAAAAAGTACTGTGGTGGTACCAATGTACAGTGATGCAGTGGATTGTAATACTATGGTACTTTAATATATATTATTGTACATAATGAACAAAATATTCATTTAGCATGATACCTTAATAGCAATACACGTTTTTTTTTTTTTGTTTTTTTTAAAGAAAATCATGGTATTGTCATGGTGTATCTCCAAAAACATGGTAATGCTCTACCAAAGTACTTCTCTGTAATGCATCAAAAAGAATAAAGTGCATTACAGACCTGCTACTGATGAAGCCTATTGTGTTTTTTGTTAGCAGAGAAAAATGAAAGTGTCTCTCTAAGAGCATACCATTATGTAGTAATTATCTTCCCTGTCTGAAATGTCTTTTCATTTGAGTTTAAGTTTAGCTAAAAACAATAATTTAAAGGAAGACAGAGTATTAAAACTTGTGCCAAATTCTAAACTGACAGTAAAAAAAGACCATTGTTTAAACATTTTGTTTCAAAAGGCCAAAGAGAAAAATATAAATGTTGAATTGGTCAAGTGACACATATACGGAAAATTTGTTTTAAGAAATGTTTAAAGCATTAGTTAAATGAACTGTCAAAGACAGAAAATAAAAACAAAAAACACAATAAATTAAAGAAAAAGCACCAACATAAAACCACGGCAAACAAAACTAGAGAAAAAAGACATCAAGACTAAACAAAGCAATAACATATAGGCTGTGTTTAAAAAAAAAAAAAAAGTGGATAAAGTCATTTGTTTGAATAAAATGTTGCTGACAATAATTCATTTAAGGCAATACAAAAACATTAAAATAAAACCAACATAAAACTAATGAAAACAAAAGAAAAACAAACATCACAACATAACTAAAATAAACTAAAATAAAATAAAATAAAATAAAATAAAATAAAACAAAACAGAACAAAAAACAAAAAACAAAACAAAAAATAAAAATGCAGGCTGTTTTATAAAACCCACATTCACGTGTGGGTAAAGTAATTTGTTTCAATGAAACGTTACTGATTAAAATCAAACAAAACAATAAAAATAAAACCGTTTTAAAAAAAAATACTCATGATAAAGTCACAATCAAAGCCTGTTAAGTATAAACTCATTATCTTAAAGCTTTTGTGTTAACGATGCAGTCTCTTACCCAGATCTTTGATTTTAGGCAGCACGTTGTGTGTAAAGTTGCTGTAGGATGCCACTTTGCCCTCCGGAGAAGCAATGCCAACGTGGGACTCGTATATCCGCAAGCTCCTGGGCTTCTGTGGACGTGGGTGCTTGTGCTGGCACAGAAACAGCAGGGAAATATCTCTGGAATAATTCTTCATCCAAATTTAACATCACAGTACATGCCAATACAACTGAAGATAAGATGGGGCCGCTGAACGGAGCTGACAGTAGCTAATTTGGGGAATCTTACCAAATCATGACTCATGACTGGAGGACATTAACAGGCATATATAATTCATAGTCTGAGGAGATGATGTTCACAGTCTTGACTTGACATTAAAGCAAAATTACAACTAAGTAGAAAGCAGTGAAATGGCTCATGTTGTATTCATAAAGCATTTTTTTTTATCCTCCTGTTTTCAGAAACAGTTTGCTTTACTTGGAAACTTTAACTTTAATTCAGAATTGCATGCTGTAAACTCAGAATACCAAGAAGGAAAAAAAAAAATCTAAATCTCAGGATGTATTGTGAGAATTGTAACGCCAGAATTGTGATATGTACAGTTAAGACTACAAATAAACAAAAAAGTAATAATTCCGTAATGTAAACTCAAAGTTACAAGAAAAAAAACAAAACAAAAAAAAACACCTAAATTGTGAGATGTAAACTTCGAATTTAAAGAAAAAAAGTATGAATTGTGAGATGTATACTCAAAATTACAAGAAAAAACATCTGAACTGAGATGCAAACTCAGAATTATGAGGAAAAAAAAAACATCTGAATTGCGAGATGTAAACTCAAAATTTACAAGTAAAAAAGGCAGAATTGCGAGATACTGTCAGGCATTCACCTCAGCCACCCTCATCTGACACACCTCCGGTAGCACCGCCCACTCGATCATCTTCACCCGAATTCTAACTGCCTTCACCTGTTCCTCGTTAAGCCACGCCCTATAAATAGGACTCTCAGTCATTTGCTCATTGTCTGGTCTACCGTTCACATGCTGATTTCTACGTTCTCTCCTGTTTGCTTACGGACTGTGTGGCGTGGCTCATCCTTTGGACTTTGGTTCATCTCCTGTTTACAAGAGCATTCAGTTAAGAACTTTTATTATTACTTTATGCTTTGTCTTTTAAATAAGACATTTGTAAATAAACTATTGGATTGGATTGCCACTCATCTCTCGTCTCCTCCATCCCCTTGTGTGTGTGTGAGTGTGACAGAAGACCAGACCGCTAACAGAACAACGCAATATGAGCACCGAAACACCCGCCGCCACAAATCCACTCGCCGAGTTGGTGAATGCCTTAAAGACGGCGTTTCAAACTCCACCTGCGCCGCCATCAGTCTCAGGATCTCCCATGGCCATGCCCGCTACGTTTGAGGGGGGCGGCTGAGTGTAGCGGTTTTCTTCTTCAACTTAATCTGTTCATCAAGATGCAACCACAACTGTTTGCTTCAGAGGACGCTAAGGTCGCCTTTCTCATTTCACTTCTCACCGGTAAGGCCCTACAATGGGCGAAAGCAATTTGGAACGCTGACAACCCAATCATCCATTCCTATGAACAATTTACTAACCATTTCTCAGAAGTTTTCAGCACAACCACCGGACAACTTTCCACTTCCGATCAGCTCTTCCGACTACAACAAGGCAAGACTTCAGTGACCGAATACACTCTCCATTTCCGTACGCTGGCGACGGCTAGCGGATGGAATGAGAAGGCGCTGCTTGGGGCCTACAGACAGGGCCTCAATCCCGACATCCGTGCAGCGATGGCTTTGTATGACGACAGTATTGGATTAGAGGCTTTTCTACAGAGAACCACTCGTGTCGCCCAGAACCTAGCCGCCTGCCAGCCATCCTTTACCGCTCCTCAGCCCGCCTCGGTGGTTGCTTGTTCCCCAGTACTAGAACCGATGCAAATGGATTCCACACGCCTTTCCCGTACGGAACGTAACTGAAGACTCCTCAACGGCCTTTGCTTATACTGTGGACAACCCGGTCATCGCATCCGCCAATGTCCCATCAGACCCCCACGCCCCGTGGTGAGTACCCTTTCCACAGAGGTGGAAATTTCCTCACTCACCCTGTTACCTGTGACGTTGCATACTTCTAATTCCTCCCTTTGTGTCTCTGCACTGGTCGACTCCGGATCTTCTGGCAACTTCATCTCCCAAGACTGTTTAAACCAGCTCCAACTATCTCGTCGACCACATACCCAAGTCCTAGCAGTAAAGACCATCCAGGGAAAGCCATTGGGGTGTGGGAAGATATGGTTTTCATCACCTTTCATCACCCTGCAAGTTGGACTGTTTCACTATGAGGATATAAAATTTCTGGTACTGGAGGATTCTACCGCCAGCATCATCCTGGGACGCCCAAGGCTCCGACAACATCATCCCGAACTCAGCTGGGGCCCGTGTGACGTCATTCGCTGGAGCCAACATTGTCACAAGAACTGCTTGATCAACATACCCCATCCTTCCGTGTTCCTGTCATCCTGTCCTCCACTCGCATCGAAAGTCCTGACCAAGCCTCCGTCCCTGAGATCCCAGCTGAGTACATGGCGTTCCAGGATGTGTTCAGCAAACAAGCAGCCACCCTTTTACCACCACATCGGCCATGGGATTGTGCCATCGACTTGCTGCCGGGGGCCCAGCTCCCCAAGGGGCGAGTATATCCTCTGTCCATCCCGGAGCGCCAGGCGATGGAGGAATACATCTCGGAGGCTCTTGATCAAGGATTCATACAACCATCGACATCACCGGCCGCTTCCAGCTTCTTCTTCGTGGGCAAGAAGGACGGGGGGTTACGACCATGCATTGATTACCGACAGCTCAACTCACAGATCATCCAGCAACCATACCCGCTCCCTCTGGTCCCAGCCGCCCTCGAAGAGCTTCGTGGAGCCCAAGTCTTCACGAAGCTGGACCTGCGGAGCGCATACAACCTCGTTCGTATTCGTGCGGGAGATGAATGGAAGATGGCATTTGTGACACCTACCGGCCACTATGAATATCGGGTCATGCCGTACGGCCTCTCCATCAGCCCATCCGTCTTTCAAACGTTTATGAACGAGGTGTTCCAGGAGTTCCTCCATCGGTTCGTGATTGTCTACATCGACGACATTCTGATCTACTCCCGGAACTTGGCCGAACATCGCCAGCACGTCCAGCAGTTCCTCCACAAGCTCCGCGATCACAGTCTCTACCTCAAGTTGGAAAAATGTGAGTTCCATCGTCCATCTGTACAGTTTCTAGGTTACATCATCTCAGCCGAGGGTGTGCAGATGGATCGGGGGAAGGTCTTTGTCATACAAGAATGGCCACAACCACTCACAGTCAAAGAACTACAGCGTTTCCTAGGATTTTCCAACTTCTACCGAAGATTCGTCAAGGACTATAGTTCCATCACGGCTCCGCTAACCTCCTTCCTGAGGGGTAAACCCAAGACACTCTGCTGGAACCCCTCTGCCCACGAAGCCTTTCTCCAGCTCAAGAAGATCTTCAGTACCGCACCCTTGTTACACCACCCAGATCCCGAACTCCCTTTCACGGTAGAGGTCGACGCGTCCACCACTGGAGTGGATGCAGTACTGCCCCAAGCGGTCGGTGATCCTCCACTCCTCCATCCCTGTGCTTGCTTTAAGAACATTTCTGCTGATGCCTTGTCACGTTTATACTCCAACGATTTATCCGTCGAACCTGAACCCATCCTACCCTCCAACCTGATCGTCAGCCCCATCCTATGGGAAATTGATAACGACATCCACAACGCCACTCTCCAGGAGGCCGCTCCGCCGGAATGCCAAGAAGGCAAGATCTTCGTTCCCCCTAGCCCTACGTCAAAGCCTTCTGGGCGCAGCTCATCGGTCTCCGGGCTCTGGACACCCCGGCAGCCAACGGACCCTCTCGCTCCTACAATCTCGATACTGGTGGCCCAGTATGCGCCGGGATACCATCAGGTACGTCCAGAGTTGCTCTGTCTGTGCCATGTCTACATCTCCTCGTCAACTTCCCACAGGCAAACTGGTCCCGCTACCCATTCCACAGAGGCCCTGGTCCCACATTGGAGTGGACTTTGTGACCGATCTCCCGGCAGCCGAAGGTAACACCTGCATCCTAGTGATGGTGGATCGTTTCTCTAAAATGTGCAAGTTTTTCCCTCTCAAGGGTTTACCCACTGCGATGGAGACGGCTGAGATACTATTCCAACATCTATTCCGTCACTTCAGCTTGCCAGAGGAGATCGTGTCGGACCGGGGACCTCAATTCATCTCTCACGTATGGAAAGCGTTTTTCAAACTGCTTGGTGTTTCTGTTAACGTGTCTTCAGGTTATCATCCACAGACGAACGGCCAGACAGAGAGGAAGATCCAGGAGCTCGGACGTTACCTCCAGGCATACTGTCATGAGGACCAACACAACTGGAGCAGGTTCCTCCCGTGGGCCGAGTACGCACAGAACTCTCTGCGCCAAGATACCACCGGCTTAACACCATTTCAGTGCGTACTCGGGTATCAGCCTCCGCTGTTTCCCTGGACGGAGGAACCCTCTAATGTTCCAGCTGTTGACCACTGGTTTCGAGAGAGCGAGAGAGTGTGGGACTCAGCTCATCACCATCTCCAACGGGCCTTGCGACAACACAAGAGATTTGCCGACATCAGAAGAAGACCTGCTCCCGATTACCAGCCTGGGGATCAGGTCTGGTTGTCGACACGGGACCTCCGTCTTCGACAACTCTGTCGCAAGCTGAGTCCCCGTACATTGGTCCGTTTAAGATCCTGAGACGCATCAACGATGTCACGTTCCAACTTCAGCTCCCGCCCAGGTATCGTATCCACCCCACGTTTCACGTATCACTGCTAAAACCCTGCTATCCCTCTGCCACAGGAACACCGGGAGCTGAAGTGGAGCCCCCTCCTCCGGAGATCCTGGAACCACCCTCCATCTATACAGTCCATGAGATCCTGGACTTGCGGCGTTGAGGGGGCCATTTGGAATATCTCGTCGACTGGGAGGGGTACGGACCTGAGGAGCGATCCTGGGTCCCTAGAGAGGACATACTCGATCCTACGTTGATGTCAGACTTTCATCGGGACCATCCGGATCGTCCAGCCCCTCGCGGTCGAGGTCGCCCTCGGCGTCGTGTAAGGGCGTCGGGAGCCGCCCCTGGATGAGGGGGTAGTGTCAGGCATTCACCTCAGCCACCCTCATCTGACACACCTCCGGTAGCACCGCCCACTCGATCATCTTCACCCGAATTCTAACTGCCTTCACCTGTTCCTCGTTGAGCCACGCCCTATAAATAGGACTCTCAGTCATTTGCTCATTGTCTGGTCTACCGTTCACATGCTGATTTCTACGTTCTCTCCTGTTTGCTTACGGACTGTGTGGCGTGGCTCATCCTTTGGACTTTGGTTCATCTCTTGTTTACAAGAGCATTCAGTTAAGAACTTTTATTATTACTTTATGCTTTGTCTTTTAAATAAGACATTTGTAAATAAACTATTGTCTCTTGTCTCCTCCATCCCCTTGTGTGTGTGTGTGAGTGTGACAGATACAAACTTAAAATTACAAGAAAAAAACATCTGAATTGTGATATGTAAACTCAGAATTACAAGAAAAAAGTATGAATTGTAAGATGTAAACAGAATTGAAAGATATAAACTCAGAATTACAAATTACATCTAAATTATGAAGGAAAAAAGTAAGAATTGCAAGATGCAAACTCAGAATTAGCATGAAAAAAGTCAGAATTATGAGATATAAACTTAGAATTACAAGAAAAACAAAAATTGTGAGATGTAAACAGAATTATGAGATGTAATCTCAGAATTACAAATAAAATTTAAATTGTGACGTAAACTCAGAATTACAAGAAAAAAGTCAGAATTGTGAGATATAAATTTAGAATTACAAGAAAAAAGTTTGAATTGCGAGACGTAAGCTCAGAATTACAAGAAAAAAATAGAATTGCGAGACGTAACGTAAATTTAGAAATACAAGAAAAAAGTTTGAATTGTGAGATATAAATTTAGACTTACAAGAAAAAAGTTTGAATTGCGAGATATAAATTTAGAATTACAAGAAAGAAGTTTGAATTGCGAGACGTAAACTCAGAATTACAAGAAAAAAGTTAGAATTGTGAGATATAAATTTAGAAATACAAGAATGTCAAAATTGTGAGGTGTAAACTCAGAATTACAAGAAAAAAATCTAAATTGAGATGTAAACTCAGAATACCAATAAAAAAGTCAGAACTGTGAGATACAAACTTAGAATAAGAAAAAAACACTTGAACTGCAAAATGTTAAGTTAGAATTCTGCCCAAAAAAAAAAAAAAAAAGTTAGACTTGTGGGATATAAGCTCAGAATTCAGAGAAAAACTGTAAACTCTGAATACTGATTAAATAAAAAGTTATAACTGTTGGACTTAAACTTGCATTTTTTTGGGAAAAAAAAAAAGAATTGTGAGATTAAAAAAAGTCACCTTTCTTATATTTTTATTATATGGCAAAAACAAACTTCCATACTATTCTCACTTACAGTACATGGTCATCCAAGTGAAAAATGCTATACATGTACATTGTTATACTTAAATAGAAGGGTTGAAAGTTGAGAACCCATTACAGTTGACTACAAAATAAAAGGTTGTGGCACACAAGTGCTGGGGGGAAATAATCACTTACAATGTAAGGTTGAGGAGGGTCCCAATGTACCCAATCATAGATGACGGACTTCTCATGCCTGGTCACATACTTTGCCCAAGGTGAGATTCGGTACAGCCGCTCACCTGCTCTGGTGTGAACAACCACCTGGGAAGAGAGACAAATGAGGGATGTAACGGCAAGGGCACAGAGAGAGGGTCAGAACGTGGGCACAAGCAAAGGGCGCTGGGTAATGCAGGTAAGAGAAAATGTGTTTACAGCTGCCAGAGAGCAGGGATAAAGGGCCAATCTCATGCAGAAAGGTCACACGGTACAAGCAAAGAGGACATTTGAGTTCAGCATGACCGCTGGAGGTGAAAGAGGTTTTATACTGGAAAAATATGACTTTTGAATTTATCGCATCGAGTTTGTGGAAAAACTATTTGTGGCAACAAGCAGTTTCTAAGCGGTTTATGAGTATTTTTAGAGGGAAAACTGCATGGTTATCAATTTGATAGCCAGTTTGATTTGTGGCAATAAATGTGCAGTGATTTTGGATTTTGGATTTTTTTAATAGAAAAAAAAAAACATTGACACTAGTTTATACTTATACATGATGATATACACATTAAAAAAAAATCACAATTTCGAGATATAAACTTGCAATTGCGAGATAACTTGTGATTCAGAGGGGGCAAAAAAAAGTCTTATGAGAGATAAACTAACAATTTTTAAGGAAAAAAACAACAACTTTGAACTCTGAGAGAAAATATATGGAAATAAGCAGCCTGGACACTGTGCTAAATTACTTAATATTTATTACAAAAGAAAAAAAAAATAGTGATACTGGTTTGGAATGACATGAGAATGAGTAAATAATGACAGAATTTTTATTTGTCGCTGAAAGTGATTTGTAACCATGTCAGATATAGTTTATTATGCCAAAGTGTGTTTTCCTCATGTAGAGGAAGATTTCTAGAGCTGTCTAAAGTAAAGCTATTAGGCAGCACAAAAGCATTGATCAGAAACGGAAAGGGTCATTTAATCCTTTGTGTACTATCGGCATTGTTATTTATAGCTGGAGCAAAACTATTCACTCGCAGATATTAAAAACTCATCATGTGTCTCAGATTAGACTGTAGAAGCTATCCTTTCTAAAGGGCATTTGAAGGCAGTGTGTGAATTTAACGTCAGAGTGTGATTTTTCATTGATCTGTAGAGGTGCAACAGAGGGGGCAGCACAGGATGTACAAACACCAGAACTCAAAAGGGTTTGTAAGGGTTCTGCATACTTTAATCTGATATTATACTGTAATTTATTAATATAATATAATATAATATATACATATACATACACACGCTAGAGAGAAAAAAATATATAAAATCCGATATTATACTGACACTGATAAATAAAATAAAATAAAATAAAATAAAATAAAATAAAATAAAATAAAATAAAATAAAATAAAATAAAATAAAAGTTTTGGTAATACAACACAGCCCTAATACTAGAAATTTTAATGTAATTATTCTGCACATCATATACCCTGTACAGAGAAAAAAAAGTTCATTATTTTCACAATTTTAAGATTGATCTGATATTATACTGAAATAAAATAAAATAAAACAAAACAATAAAATTAAATTAAATTAAATTAAATTAAATTAAATTAAATTAAAATAATAATAATAATAATAATAATAATAATAATAATAAAATAATTTGTTTTAAAACATGGTGACAAGTACTTAGTAATGTACTCTTTATGTTGGTTTCATACGATTTTGGGAAAAAAAAAAAAAAAAAAAAAAGTAATTCCAAAATATCTTCTTTTGTGTTGAAAAGAAGAAAGAAACTTCTACAATAAAATAAAATAAAATAAAATAAAATAAAATAAAATAAAATAAAATATATATTTTTTTTATACCAAATAAAATTTGGTAATCCTACGTGGACTTCATACTAGAAATTTTAATTCCAATATTCTACATGCATATCAAAATAAATATTATATTATTATATTGGCATTTCAATATAATACAACATACATTTTCATAACTCTAAATACTGAAAAAATGTAATTCTATTATTTTATACTATGGAATCTGGAACCAAATATATTGCATTCAAAAATAAAATAAACATAAAAATAAAATACACTTAAAAAAATCATTATAGTTCCTGTTTAAATAAATAAATAAATAAATAAATATTTGGAGTTATGATTATTATATTATATTATATTATATATTATTAAGTTACTGAATGATTTATTAGAATTATTACTAAAGGATCATGTGATTCTGAAGACTGAAGTAATGGCTGCTGATAATTCAGCCACTGTATGAATAAATAACATTTTAAATGTTTAAATACATATTATATATATATATATATATATATATATATATATATATATATATATATATATACACACACAACAGGAAGCAGTTACTTTAAACTCTAATAATATTTCACAATATTATTATTATTATTATTATTATTATTGTAGTTTAGACCAAATCAGCAGCCTTGATAAGCATAAGAGTTTATTTTTTAAATATTTATATACATTATATATTAACCTTATCTTTCTATCTATCTATCTATCTATCTATCTATCTATCTATCTATCTATCTATCTATCCATCCATCCATCCATCTATCCATCTAATCTCATTTATGAGGACATAAACGTGTATAATGATACAAGTATTGCAATGCGAACACGGTTTGTGAGTACACTTCCCGTCTCCTCGTAAACCAAATGGCTTAAAAACACACTAAATGTTATGATTATTCACATGATCTAAATTTTGCACCTGACGACCACACTCTAGGTAAACTAGCTTAAGGCGCTCGGTTTCCAGTCCAAAGCAGAGTGAGAAGAGAGCGGTGTGTGCTCGACTACAGTCTAACTCACTGAAAGTCACTCTTGTCTTCCTCCCCGCTGCCGCACACGGAGTCACACGACTGTCAGTACAGGAGAACAGATCGATAACGGAGCGTCTCTCACCGTGTGAATGCACCCGCGGGAGCTCTCCATCCTGAGTCTCCCTATCTCTCTCTTTCCTGGGCCAAAAAGCAAATGGATCATTTGATGGTCCCCTCCATAAGCTGCCAGCGAGAGGTAATGACAGAGCCATTGGCACCTGCCGGTGACCTACAGAGCAGCGTCCCAGTGGGGCTCAATCATTAGCGGCTTCTCACCCGAGGACATGTGGGAGCGCCAAACCGCCACACCACGGGTTTGCCAGTTTATATAATTACCCAGAAAAGAGTGCGAGAATGGACAGATGCTGAGCCAGACCGACTGATGGAGAGAAAATAGCAGAAAATAGCAGACACGCGGTGTCAATGAAAGCAGGGTGAGGTGGAGGATAAATGGATGATGACAAAATTCTTACTGAGTTCATTTAATGTCTGTCACTTTGCTGTACTCTCATATTAGGGTCCGGTCACAGGTTTATTGAAAACATTTACTGCCAATGAATATTTCTTACCTCATCATGAAACTGTTTTGCATTATTTTGATTAAAGAATATATTTCTGTTTCCATCATAGTGACATTTTGGAATTGTTTTCTTTCCTACTACTATTCAAAAGTTACAAATATATCGTTACAAATATTTTGTCACAAAAGAGATTTAGTTCTTCTGAACTCTTATCTTATAATCTACAAAAAATTCTGCAACAATATTAAGCAGCACAACTGTATTTAACATAGATAATTATAAGGAATGTTTATTGAGCACCAAATTAGCATATTGGAATGATATCTGGAGGAACAAATTGAAAATAAAATAAAATAAAATAAAACAGCCATTTCACATTTTAACTTTTATATCATTATTATTATTATTATTTTTATCATTATTATTATTATCAAATAAATGCAGCTTTGCAACCCTTTAGTTTGGGTACCACCTCATGCTTTTTTAATTTCCCCACAAAACAAAACAAACAAAACAAAACAAAAACAAAACAAAATAAAACAAAAACAAAACAAAATAGCCATTTTACAATTTAACTTTTATTATTATTATTATTATTATTGTGATCAACTAAATGCAGCCTTGCAACCCTTTACTTTGGGTGCCACCTCCTGCTTCATTAATTTTCCCCACACACACACACAAAAATTAATAAAATAAAATAAAATAAAATAAAATAAAATAAAATAAAATAAAATAAAATAAAATAAAATAAAATAAAATAAAATAAAATAAAATAATAAAACAGTCATTTCACAATTTAACTTTTATATTATTATTATTATTATTATTATTATTATTATTATTATTATTATTATTATCAAATAAATGCAGCTTTGCAACCCTTTAGTTTGGGTGCCACCTCATGCTTCTTTAATTTCCCAACAAAAATAAAATAAAATAAAATAAAATAAAATAAAATAAAATAAAATAAAATAAAATAAAATAAAAAAGTTCCAGTTCGGTGATGAAACAGACATATTATGGTTCTATAGAGGAGGAAAGGAACAAAAAAAAAAAGACAGTCAGTAACTGTCATCAAAAAACTAGTTACTTATTAGTACTTCTGTACTAATATTGTCATATTTGTAGCTTAATGCAAGAAATTTTCAATTTTGTCACTACATTTAGTTTTAAAGAAATTTCTGACGATATTTTGTCTTTAATGGACAGTTTTTTTTTTTTAATTTCTAGAACATCTCTTACAATTCTGTGCATTCTTATAATTCAACATAATTCATTATTTTATTTTATTTTGTTCATTCATTCATTCATTCATTCATTCATTCACTCACATTTAATGACTGACTAATTTCAGTTAAATGTCTTGAATTTAGTCAAGAGGCACATAGCAGCTCCCTGATGCAATAATTATTTTATTTTATTTTATTTTATTTTATTTTATTTTATTTTATTTTATTTTATTTTATCCAACCCAAATTTAATGACTGGCTAATGTTAGAATTTAGTCAACAGGCATATAAAACACCCTTTGTAACAACACACAAAAGTCTCTCCAATATGATATGAGCCTGTGGTGTAAAGCAGAAAGAATAGGACAGTCCGCATCCTGCATAATTAAAGTCTGGCCGGACCACTTTTCACCGGGAACATAATCCAGTTGACACTCAACTCATCCGAGTCCAGTCTGAGGGCCTGAACTGGGACAGGGCCAGGGTCTGCATCTGGTTCTTATCGTCCAGAGCCTGACCCAAGAAGACAACAGGAACAAAGCAACCAGAAAAGCAGCTTGTGCCCAGTGAGTGGCATCTACCTGCCATCAATCAAACCTCTGCCAGCGTGTCACACCACATAATGGACAGCATGAGCAGAAGAGGCTGGACTAAATACAGAGATACAGAATTGGCTGGAGAATCTGTCAGTGACATGATGCGGTTTTTAGGTCAATTCATTTATTCAAAAACACATAAAAAAAAAAGCCCACAATGGTAGTAAGGATATCGTTAAAATGATCCGTGTGACTTTTTGCGCACAAAAAGTATTCTCGCAGCTTCATATCAGTTGGACCACTGATGTCACATGGACTATTTTATCAATGTTCTTACTACCTTTGTGGGCCTTGAATGTGTCAGTTGCGTTACTGTCTATGCAAGGTCAGAAAGCTGACAAATTTCATCAAAAACATCTTAACTTGTGTTCTGAAGATGAACGAAGGTTTTACGGGTTTGGAACGACATGAGGGTGAGTAATTCATAAAATTAAATTTTTGGGTGAACTATCTTTTTAAAATATCAATAACTAACTTAAAAATATCAATAAAATAACTTTTTTATAAGGACAATTTTATAAGGTTTTATAAAGATTACTTTAGGCTGTAGAATATCATGTGATGCAACTTAGCATTTTTGAATTCACAATTTATGATATTTCCATATAAGAAAAACTAGTTAAAATAAATAAATCTTGCCTTTAAATTATATTTAAAAAGAACTTTGAAAATTATTATGAAGTACACTCCCACGTATTCAAGGGTGTAAGGAAAATATGTTAATTTTACTAGTTACACATGACATTTTTAATCATTAAATGTAAACTATTCTTGAAAATGGCCTACTTTTTTTTCCAAAATCAGATGAAACTAACATAACGAATACATTACTTAAAATGTGGCACATGCGTTTTAAACCAACATTCTTCAAAATATCTTCTTTTGTGTTTAACAGAAGAAAACTCCTACAGGTTTGGAACAACAACAAAATAAAATAAAATAAAATAAAATAAAATAAAATAAAATAAAATAAAATAAAATAAATAATAGGGTTTAAAACATGTGCCAAGTTCTTAGTAATGTATTCTTTATGTTGGTTTCATATGATTTTGAAGAAAAAAACATTCTATTTTCAAGAACAGTTTACATTTAATGATTTCAAAATATCTTTTGTGTTTAACAGAGGAAAGAAACTCCTACAGGTTTCGAACAAATGTTAGTATAATTAATTTTTGGGTGAACTATCTTTTTAAGGTTAAGGATCTTAAGGTTCCATTTGGTAAAATGAATTAACTACATCAGTTAAAGAGCTTATGCAAAAATGAAAATTCTGTCATCGTTACTTACCCTCATGAGACTTCAAAACATAAACGTAGGTATTTTTATTGAAACTTCAGAGGTTTCTGTCCCTACATTAAAAGTCCTGGCAACTAAAACTTAAAAGATCCAAAATGGCTATAAAGGCATCACAAAATGAATCAACATTACTTTGTTTAATCAAAATCTTGAAAAGAGATGCAATGTGATTCATACCATAGCATGGCGAGGGTGTTTTTACGTGTCATCACGATCACGTCTGATGCGTAAATTTGTGGTTTTGAACACTTAGCCAAAAACACGGACCAGAAAAAGCAGGAGCCCTCCGAGAAACCGCAGGCCCATGTACCCTGGAAGAATTTGGGCTTTTAGAAAAAAGGGCTTGGGCCAAAAATACACCTTCTATGAGGCGCGGGGGTATACCGGGCAGGACGCCTTGTCCCCGGGCATGTCGGGGATCGGGCCGCGACCCTGGAGGAGGATTGACTGGGCAAGGGTGTTTTTACGTGCCATTACGATTTCGGGTGATGCGTAAATTTCTGCACTTAGGTTTTAAACGCTTGGCCAAAAACACTAACCAGAAAAAGCAGGGGGCCTTCGAGAAACCGCATGCCCATGTACCCTCACCCTTTTCAGACTGGCCGGGCAGGGCAGACGCCCTGGAAAAATTTGGGCTTGAAACAATGACTAATTGTGAAAGGGAGGCTTGGGCGAAAAATACACCCTCTACGAGGTGTAGGGGTATACCGGGCGGGGCACCTTGTCCCCGGGCATGTCGGGGGATCGGGCAACGACCCTGGAGGAGGGTTGGCTGGGCAAGGGTGTTTTTACATGCCATTACGATTTCGGCTGATGCGTAAATTTCTGCACTTAGGTTTTGAACGCTTGGCCAAAAACACTAACCAGAAAAAGCAGGGGCCCTTCGAGAAACCGCAGGCCCATGTACCCTCACCATTTTCAGACTGGCCAGGCAGGGCAGAGGCCCTGGAAAAATTTGGGCTTGAAACAATGACTAATTGTGAAAGGGGGGCTTGGGCGAAAAATACACCCTCTACGAGGTGTAGGGGTATACCGGGCGGGGCACCTTGTTCCCGGGAATGTCAGGGATCGGGCAACGACCCTGGAGGAGGGTTGACTGGGCGAGGGTGTTTTTACGTGCCATCACGATTTCGGCTGATGCGTAAATTTGTGGACTTAGGTTTTGAACGCTTGACCAAATAGCAGGGGCCCTTCGAGAAACTGCAGGCCCATGTACCCTCGACCTTTTGGGACAGGCTTGGCAGGGCAGAGACCCTGGAGGAATCTAGGCTCGAAAAAAGTGTCAATGGGGGCTTGGGCCAAATGTCCACCCTCCACAAAATGCCTGTGGGTACATGCCAATCCAGACCAAACACGGGGTCCCAAGACCCCAACTCCCCCTATCCAATGCTCCAAACCCCAAGTCGATAAACCCCAGAGGGCTGGAGATATAGCCCCCTCAACTTCAAATTCGATCGGCTATAACTCCCTAGACATAGGGCCAAACCGGACCAAACCCTGGGCCCTGGCAGACCTCCATGACCTCTACACAATGCCACCAGCCCCAAGTCAAAAGACCCCTAGGGGCCAGAGATATACAGCCTCCCCCACCCTGGGGCCTAAACCTTACCTCCTCCCCGGCCACCTCAGCTATAGTTGTGCCTTTTTTTCCTTTGAATAACATGCACGGATGAATCGTTCACAGTAATATCAATGTGTGTTAAAGTAAATAAAGTCCATTCAGCTTGTTGACTTTAATTGAATGTACAATCTCGAACTGAGTGAAAAGTCCAACTGATCCCGCAGGACCATGCTTCAATTTGTTTAAAATTAAAGCTCTGTGTTTTAAACCTCATGGGTGTGAAACTCCAAATTGGAGTGGCGTTATTAAAAACATATGCTGTTGAAGAGCATCAAATGGCTTGAAAGTCACAGCTGTTGCTGTATCTTTAACACTGACACGCTATCCATAAAACGGCTGAATATTAAAGCCATCTTGACAGCGCATAAAGGCTTCATGATACCTCAGCGCCTCATTCAGGCTAATGAAGTAAACAAACCAGCTAATGCGTCTGCTCACCTTCAGCTTGGAGTTATGAGTGACAGCAGGTGTCTTGTCCTCTTTTGGGGGTATGTGCAGCTCCCATTTCCCAAAGTCCTTTTTAGCGTAGGGATGTGAAAAATTATTCCAGTCATCTATTAAGAAAAAGGAATTGCAGTTAAAAACTTTCCCTGTTTAATACATAGTATTATCTACACTAGATTTTTACATTTTCTGAAGAAAAACCGAGTGGTACTAGTCTGTGTAAAACCTGCAGTGATGGTGCAAAGCATTTGCTAAGATGCTACAAGTGTTTTTTTAGTGTGTTGTAACATTGCTAGGGTGTTCTGAGCGGTTGCTGAGAAAGGGAAATAGGGATGTGCTAATTTACATTAGTAATTACATTCATAATCATAAAATTTAATTCTAGCACCTCCAAGCTGAAAATAACCACTTAAACATCCTACGAAATACATACATACATTTAAATGAAATAAAATAAAATGATGAACAATAATCAACTTTTTTTATATGAACCTCAAATTTGGAATACAACTTGTTTAGATTTATGGCTTTGATTTATTTTCTCACAGTTTTAGAGCAAAACATGTTGTCACCTTGGAATTATAAGGTTCTATCTTATTTTTTTGTCAAAATTAAGTTATTAATATTTGGTGAGAAATTAATTACATTGTGATGTTTCTTTTGTACGCTGTGTACATTTTGGGCCCTTATTTAAAAAAAAAAAAAAGGGGTTCTACCTATAGAAGTCTATGGAACCCAAAAATTTTGAAGCTCAATATCTCAAAACTGCTCAGAATGCAGATAGAACCTTATAATTCCAAGGAGACAATGTTTTGGGAAATATATATTTTTCATATAAAATTTGAAAAGAGTACTTTTGCACATTTGTCATAACAACAAACACAGACGTTTAGTCTCCTTTTAAAGATTTTTGCTGAGGTAAAGTACAGTTTGAAATTTAATTTTCAGGTCTACACTCAAAAATTGATTAACAGGTAATAAATAGACATCAACTACTGCATAGATATAATTTAGCATCATAAAATGCCCTAAACATATAATATATACAAAATATTACATAAAAAAATATATCATCTAAAATATAGCACATTTATTTCATAAAAATGTACACTGTAGTACATAAATAAATAAACAAAATCAAACAAATAAATAAATTTACAGATTTTAGCTAATATTACAAAAATAAATAAAATTATCTTTACAGACATTTAGAAGTTATGTCTTTAGACATTTAGAAATGAATAGAAACATAATTTACAATGAAAAACAGAAAAAGCATCACATTATTTCATTGCATTTCGTTATTTTTAATATGTTTGTTATCTGTAATGTATATTGGGTACTTTGTGTTATATTTATTGTGTATTATTGTAGTGGTGTGTGTATTCCTGATTTGTTTTTTGTCTTCTGCGATTGTTGGTAATCACAATGTATGCCAATAGTTCAAGTTTAGTATATTAACATTATATATTTTTCATTAACATTATATATATTTCATGCAAAATAATAATAATAATAATAATAATAATAATAATAATAAACTGTGTGTGTGTGTGTGTGTGTGTGTGTGTTTATTTATTTATTTATCTATCTAACCAACCTCAGTTGTCAGGGTTATAGATAGATAGAAAGATAGATAGATAGATAGATAGATAGATAGAAAGATAGATAGATAGATAGATAGATAGATAGATAGACAGATAGATAGATAGATAGATAGATAGATAATTTTTTGGCAAACCACAGTTGTCAGGGTTTTTTAAACCATGTCCCTTTAGTGGCTCCATTGAACGCGTTAGAGGTGTGCGATATTGACAAAAATAATATTTTCTGGGATTTTATCGATAACGATAATTAGACAATGTTTTGCTGAGTGTGTTGTTGTGCTGTTATCTTAAGGACTACCATGGACAGCTGACTCCTAATTTATTTATTTATTTATTTGTAGTGGTCAGTTCACACTGATAGAAATTAATCTTTTCCAATAGGTTTAAATAGATTTTTACATTTCATGGGCATTTTAACTTTCAAAAAGCCATTTTTTCTAAACGCGTGCATTATCTTTTGATAATTTCCAAATTCTTATATTTGGGATGTTACCAAGCAAATGAAATCAGTATCAACAAAATTTGTCTTTGCACAGAAACTGCATCTGAAGTGGCATTTAGATGTATTTGCACACTATTTAATGCAGGTCATGAACGCATTTAACCTGCAGTTACAAATGCATAAATAATGTTTTGATATTTTAATCATAAAACGTTGAATACTGATATTTGAAATGATTTATATCATAAAAAGATATTTTAAATGTGGAATTAAAACCACCAGCAAAAGCAGGCAATATTCTGTCTAAAACATAAGTCTCTTAATTCTTGTCTATTAAAGTGTTGTAAAAAATCAGTATCACATTTGTAATCATTGTAAATTTTGGAGAAGAAAACGCCACTCTTTGTGTGATATTGATTAACTATATGAAGTGGAATAAATCTATACATTTTCTGTCCCCATGTCTTGAATTTGTGATCATTCTAAACGTATTTTAATAGACTGAATCATGCAGTGAAAGAACTCACTGTTAATGCGTACGCGCACTAGTCTAGACTTCACGTCATGCATGTACTGCACTCGGTAGGTGTTTTGAATGTTTTTTGCAAAATCCTCAACGTCAGATTGAACACTGTTAAAAACAACAATTATGATATTACTGCATATATCGCACACGCCTAGAATGCGTTGTTCATTTTCTGTGCCTTTCCGAATACAGATTCACTATTTGGGCAGATTGCTACTTCCCATTATAACAAAAGATCAATAATTAATATCATATTTTTTCCAAACACCTGCCCTCGCTGAAAATGGGGCAGGGTGTATATTTGTTTTTCCTTCTTTATTGCTGTAGCTGTTTTGTTCCGACAACAATATGTTATTATTATTATTATTATTATTATATTAAAGGAGTCCTATATTAAGGAGGAGTCCTGATTACTTTCGGGTTTAATGAAGGCCCGCCTTCCGAAAAACTAAATGCATTGTGATTGGTTAGCTGTCCCACTGCGTTGCGATTGGCGAACAGCTTAGACTGTTTCTCAATCCTGCTATGCCCCTTGCCAAAGCAGTTAGCGTAAGAAGTGATTCTTACGTTTTAAATATGGATAGTTTTCTTACAAAAACGCATCGATTCGCTGTAGGAGGCCTTTATTCACCCCCCTGAGCCGTGTGAGGCACTTTTTATTATGGATAGATACACTTTATTAGACTTGTTTTGGACTGAGGAAGAGAAACACCGGCCTACACTGTACAAAACTATTTGTTGAGTCAACTTAAAATAATTTGTTACCTGGCTGCCTTAAAATTTTAAGTTCAGTCAACTCAAAAAAATGTTTATTCAACTTGAAATGTTAAGTTGTACTGAGTGACAACTTAGATACTTGAGTTGATTCAACTTAAATATTTTAAGGCAGCTGGGTTACTTACCTTGCTTTTAAGTTTAACAAACACAAATATCTAAGTTGTCACTTAGTACAACTTAACATTTCAAGTTGACTAAACTTATTTGAATTGACTGAACTTAAACATTTAAGGCAGCAGGGTAACAAATTATTTTAAGCTGACTCAACAAATTGTGTTTTTTGTTTTTTACAGTGTATGCCATTCTAAAGCTTGGGAGTGCCAGAATAATTTGTAATATAACTTCGACTGCATTCGTCGGAAAGAAGGAAGTCATATACACTTAGGATTCATGGAGGGTGAGTAAATAATACGCTACAGTAGTGTCGGGTCCTATCCTCAGCCTGCAAGATACTATAGTGCTAATTTGTTTAATTATTTTATATACAAAGTTTCATGTGTGAAAATTTGGCTTTAATCAAAACTCTATAACTGTTACAAGTTCTACACATACATTGTGTTAAAAGGAATAAAAGTTATCGTGGTTTTATTGCCTCTAGGGTTCATTTCAACTGGAAACTGCAGTGATTCGTACATATGTTTTTTTTTGTTTTGTTTGTTTGTCTGTTTTGTTTTTTTTTTTCAGTTTTGCAGAAATGTATATAGAGGCACGTATTTCCAATGAGCCTATGTTGGGATTTGCAATCTTCAACAATCTGCATGATTTGAATTAACATTCATGTCTTTTGCACAATGTACGCCAAGTTTTAATAATTAGTGTTAGTGGTTTGCTCAAATCCTGAGCAACAGTAATAGTGACGCTTATCTGTTTCCTAACCTGTATTCTCTCTGATAAAATTACTAACATCCGTTTGTTTATTCAAAAGCAATGTACGTTCTACCATGCGATCAAAGACTACAGAATTTGGCCTGCAGTCTGTAAAGTCTGGCTCATTACTTCTTTAAGAAAAAGCTTGCACTTCCTAATGACTAGAAAAGACAAGCAAATGCCTTCAAATCCTGCATTCATGCATTTTCTTGGTGAGAAATCATTATGCCAGACTTTTGACAAACAAAAGATTTCAAAAGAAAGGCCCTTAGTGACTGACTGACTGACTGACTGACTGACTGACTGCATTCAGTCTTGTAGGCAATTCAGATAACCTTGAAGGGATTCTTCCTTTTTGTCTTAACCTGAGCACAATGTTCTTTCATCTGGTTTAAGATGAAAAAAATGATCTGTCATAGAGAACAAACAGTCAACTACAAATTGACATAAGATATAGATGAATAGGCAGACTAACTCTTGTATGATTTATGAATTCTACAAAGGAACAAAATATCAGTACAATAGCAAAACTTTCTGAATTATGAATTGTGACAAAGCGGAAAAGTTTCTAACAAATGCTTTTTAGAAAACACTCCAATATTTGCACAGCACAAATATCCTACCTTATTGTTTTCATAAAACTGTGATGCAGATTAAGCATAGCACAGTAGATTAATATTTTATGGCATTAAATTAATCATTACCGATGCACAGCGTTATACATTGTAATTTTACTGACGTCTGAAAATTACAATATTTTAACGTATTTACTTAAAACGGTTTCATTTTCAAGAGCTTACATGTAGCTTAATATTTTAATCCATTAAAATAATCAATATTAATGTACAGTGTCTTGTAGATTACATTTTAATTTTACAGAATACACAAAATCTGAATCAGCTTTGCATAAAATAGTTGCCATTAAAATCATTAATAATGTACAAACTATTATATTTGTACATTACAATTTAATGTTACTAAAATATACAAAATCTGAAATTAAATATTGTTTGCTTTTTTTTTTTTTTTACATAAAAACTGTTGCATTTTAAGTATAGTAAGGTATAGCTTAATATTTTAAGCCATTAAAATTATCACCACATGTATTATACTTGTACATTATATTGAATGATACTAAATATACAAAATCTGAAATTCAATCTATTTTTTTCCTTTATTATTAATTAAAAAACTGTTGCATTTTAAGAATATAGTAAAGCGAAGTATAGCTTAATATTTTAAGCCATTAAAATAATTATTAATGTATTAGATTTGTATATTATATTTTATTTTTACTAAATATACAACATAAAAAATAAATCAAATATTTTGTCTTATTTCTAAATTATATTGTGTTTGTTTTTATCAGTAGTACAGTACAGCTTTATTTTAAGCCATTATAATAATCATTGTTGATGTCCACAGACTTTTACTTGTATAATAAATTAAATATTTTTTACTAAATTAATTATTTTACCTTACTATTTACATATTATATAAAACTGAATGTTGCATTAAGTTGTAGATTTCATTTTAATTTGACAGAATATACAAAATCTGAAAATATGTAAAATATTTTCTTATTTTATGCATAAAACTGTTGCATTTTAAGTGTAGTTTAATATTTGAAAATAATTATTAAATAATCAGTGAAATAATTATTAATGCCTTACACTTGTATATTATATTTTACTTTTACTAAATATACAACATTTGAAAATAAAACAAATATTTTACCTTATTTCTGAATAAAATTGTGTTGCTTTTTTATGAGTAGTACAGTATAGCTTTATTTTAAGCCATTATAATAATTATTGATGTGCATAGTGTTTTATTTGTATAATAAATTAAATATTTTTACTAAATCAATTATTTTAACTTACAATTTACATATTATATAAAAAAAAAAAATTCACATTAAGTTGGAGATTACATTTTAATTTTACAGTAAATATAAAATCGGAAAATATGTAAAATATTTTCTTATTTTATGCATAAAGTGGTTTATTATTTTAAGCCATTAAACTATTTTACTTGTACATTACATTTTAATGTTACTAAATATAAAAAATCTAAATTTTCTATGCTTTTCTTTTATTTTTTTTGCTTTATTATTTACATAAAAGTAATGGATTTTAAGTCTAATACAGTTTGGCTTACATTTTAGGCCATTAAAATCATCATTAATAATGTACAAACTATTATAGTTGTACATTTTAATGTTACTAAATATACTAAATCTGATATTAAATGAATTATTTGCTTTACTATTTACATTAAAAAAAAAAAAAACTGTTGCATTTTAAGTACAGTACGGCATTAAAATAATCCATTACAATAAAGATTATAATTTTTTATGCTTGTATATTACATTTTATTTTTACTAAGTACTAAATCCATTCTAATGATTATTGATGAGTAGACACTTTTACTTGTATGATAAAATAAATCTTTTTACTAAATCAATTATTTACCTTCCTATTTACATATATAAGACTGAGTGTTGCATTTTAAGCGTATAGCACCATTTTCATTTTTAAGACATTAAATAATCATTATTTTAGAATTTTACTAAACATATTTAAATATGGTACAGGCAATGACACATTTAGCTGAACTTCAGCTTCTTAACTTCTAAGCTTTGGCTTAATATTGTATTTTTGCTTAACGCTTAATTTTAATGAGATTCGAGATCTAACAAAAATCACTGCAGTCCTACTCGACGGGAGGACAGCAAGCGCCTAGGGCTTTTGGGAAAAGGCCTTAGAATGAGAAAAGACGTACTGAAGTCTCCAGTGAGAAACAGAGCTTCGGCGGCCGGGGCCCACTCCTTAAAGACAAGGCTGTTGTCTGGCATCCGCTGTACTCCGTAACTCTTATAGCTGCGTGTGAACTGATCAAAGCCTCCTTCGGCCTCCTCAAGGAGTGTGAGCTGCTTCTCAAACAGCCCATACCTTCAAAAACAAAACAGAGGAAAACTTCTTAGCAACTATGGACACAATAGACGCTGTATCTCTAGTTTCAAAAGCAAGATGAAAATCCTATAAAAACATGAATATGCGTAATGTCTCTGAGCAGCAGCCAGAGTAAATATATCATAGTATAAAGATGCTATGGGCAAAATACAAAACAAGTATATCCCAATACACACAGAAATCTGAATGGTTGTTAACCAATTTATTTGGCATTCAAAAGCCTCATCTGAATTATTTAATAAGTTAATATTTCATACTATTATATACACCTTCTATCGAACAACCCTTGGCAGAAGAACCACATTTTCCCCTCAGGATCGTCTTTGAAATCTCAAAGTTGAGTTTGCATTTGAAAACAGCCGCCCACTCATGTATATTGATGGAGGTTGCCATTGACCTGGCATCTTCGACACGCCGCACATTACATCACCCGGAGACAATAAACACCTAAGCATGCGTCCTGTTCTTTGACTTCACTTTTGTTTTCAATATCATCCACCTTCTTAAACAGAAATATGGGCACCGAGCCAGCCAAGTGCTGCCGGCTGCTCGATTTTATACAAGGCAGATGAAGTTCACCTCCCACCTTCTGGCCATCAACAAAGGTGTGCCACAAGGCTCTGTACTCCCCCCTCTTCACTTTTCCTTGTTCACAAATACACTAGCTTTACTTGAAAGTACAGTAGCATGGCCTAAATGGTGGTATAATAGTATATATCATCTGATAGTCAAAATATGTCAACCGATCTTTTCAGCCAATAAAATTTGCAGCAAGGTAAGTATTTGAAAAGGTTTTTGGTTTTTAGGTCAGGTGATGCGAAGACAATGTTTTTTAGGTTGAGGCCAAATGTAGAAGTTTAAAATAAATAAATCTTTTGTTTTGCATCCAAAAAGTAAGACCTCATGATCTAGTAATCTAATTAGATGAACTACCTTGCATTTGTAAGACGTTTTGAAGAAATTAATTCAGCAAGGATGCATTAAATTGGTCAAATAAGACAGTAAAGTCATTTATAATGTTACCAAATTTCCACAAATACATTATGAAGAACATTGTTTTATATATATATATATTTATATATACACATATACATACATACATATATATACAGTGGGTACGTAAAGTATTCAGACCCCCTTAAATTTTTCACTCTTTGTTATATTGCAGCCATTTGCTAAAATCATTTAAGTTCATTTTTTTTTTCTCCTCAATGTACACACAGCACCCCATATTGAAAGAAAAACACAGAATTGTTGACATTTTTGCAGATTTATTAAAAAAGAAAAACTGAAATATCACATGGTCCTAAGTATTCAGACCCTTTGCTGTGACACTCATATATTTAACTCAGGTGCTGTCCATTTCTTCTGATCATCCTTGAGATGGTTCTACACCTTCATTTGAGTCCAGCTGTGTTTGATTATACTGATTGGACTTGATTAGGAAAGCCACACACCTGTCTATATAAGACCTTACAGCTCACAGTGCATGTCAGAGCAAATGAGAATCATGAGGTCAAAGGAACTGCCTGAAGAGCTCAGAGACAGAATTGTAGCAAGGCACAGATCTGGCCAAGGTTACAAAAAAATTTCTGCTGCACTTAAGGTTCCTAAGAGCACAGTGGCCTCCATAATCCATAAATGGAAGACGTTTGGGACGACCAGAACCCTTCCTAGAGCTGGCCGTCCGGCCAAACTGAGCTATCGGGGGAGAAGAGCCTTGGTGAGAGAGGTAAAGAAGAACCCAAAGATCACTGTGGCTGAGCTCCAGAGATGCAGTCGGGAGATGGGAGAAAGTTGTAGAAAGTCAACCATCACTGCAGCCCTCCACCAGTCGGGGCTTTATGGCAGAGTGGCCCGACGGAAGCCTCTCCTCAGTGCAAGACACATGAAATCCCGCATGGAGTTTGCTAAAAAACACCTGAAGGACTCCAAGATGGTGAGAAATAAGATTCTCTGGTCTGATGAGACCAAGATAGAACTTTTTGACCTTAATTCTAAGCGGTATGTGTGGAGAAAACCAGGCACTGCTCATCACCTGTCCAATACAGGTTTACCTTCCAACAAGACAATGACCCTAAGCACACAGCTAAAATAATGAAGGAGTGGCTTTACAACAACTCCGTGACTGTTCTTGAATGGCCCAGCTAGAGCCCTGACTTAAACCCAATTGAGCATCTCTGGAGAGACCTAAAAATGGCTGTCCACCAACATTTACCATCCAACCTGACAGAACTGGAGAGGATCTGCAAGAAGGAATGGCAGAGGATCCCCAAATCCAGGTGTGAAAAACTTGTTGCATCTTTCCCAAAAAGACTCATGGCTGTATTAGATCAAAAGGGTGCTTCTACTAAATACTGAGCAAAGGGTCTGAATACTTAGGACCATGTGATATTTCAGTTTTTCTTTTTGAATAAATCTGCAAAAATGTCAACAATTCTGTGTTTTTCTGTCAATATGGGGTGCTGTGTGTACGTTAATGAGAAAAAAAAAATGAACTTAAATGATTTTAGCAAATGGCGGCAATATAACAAAGAGTGAAAAATTTAAGGGGGTATGAATACTTTCCGTACCCACTGTATATATATATATATACACACACACACATTACCAGCCATTTTTGAACAGTAAGATTAAAAAAAAAGTCTGCCTTTATTTGATCCAAAGTACAGCAAAAACAGTAAAATTGTGAAATATTTTTACTATTTAAATTAACCGTTTTCTGTTTTAATATATTTTAAGATGTCATTTATTCTTGTGATTTCAAAGCTGAATTTTTAGCATCATTACTCCAATTACATGATCCTTCAGAAATCATTGTAATATTCTGATTTGCTGCTCAAAAAACATTTATTTAGGGGTTCAAGCGCATAGCGCCAAAACCGTATTGTAGCTGTTAGTGGTTACCGATCAGCAATCTCCACGTAAAACTGCTTGTGCAGACCAAACCTTGTCGTAGAGACTTGAAACTTGGAGGAATGGTAGTACTCACACCACCTACAACGTGACCAAGGCTCACCCCAATTAGGCTGACGGGGCCGATACAGTAAGCAAAAATGTGAAATCGCTCATAACTCCAGAGTGGATTGCTTTTTGGGTATTTTGCATTTTTTGAAAAAAACTACTTTTGCGAACTAGTCCTAGTTTTTTGCCAATCAGAATGAAACCAGTGCAGAAAGATTCTCTGGAGAGCAAATATCAATAATTATCAAAAAGAAAAAAAAAAAAGATAAACTTTCAACTCACCATTGCAGAGGGGTGCCAAAACATTCGAAAGGGGCAGGGACACTTTCAGTAAAATGCCTATAACTACTAAGCAGAATGTGATATCTCCACCAAACTCAGAACACTTATGTAGGAGCTCAATCTGAGGTTACAGGGGAAAAAAAATGTGGTGCTTGGCCACTTGGTGGCACTATAAGAGGAGAAAAAATTGGCTATTACTGCGGAACAATTTGTTCTACCAACATGAAAAACTGTGTGCGCTGTCTTGGTCTAAAGTGCCACAAGTGTCTACAAGGACATTTGTGTATCTCAAAAACATGGCCGCTATTGGCTGACGAATTCTGGGCACCTGTTAAACAAGTTTAACAGAGGCCGATCAAGCAAAACTTGGTGGGGACTGTTCGACTTATGGCCCCAAAGGTCTGAGAAAAATTAAAAAAAAAATAAATAAATAAAAAATCGGCCACTGGGGCAATATCGCATTTTTCAAAGGTCTAAACAATTACACGTCATACGGTTTTCGTACATACGCACAATATTCATATCATATGACAACTTATCATATGACCGCACAACTTTGCCTCTAGAATCACTGCTATCAATCAAATCGTTTGTTAAATGATTGGGGGTGTTGGGAGAAACACTACAGTACTACTCTCTGGACTCTCTAGGCCAATAATTATTAAAAAAAATGATGAAATTTACCCTTTGGGAAGCTATAAGTGGGTCGTTTAGAAATGGGGCCTGTCCAAATTTATCCAAAATCCTATAAAGCCTAAAGGAAAACGTAAAACTTCACAAAACCTGCTGAGCAGGTTTTAAGGGGATCGGACCACAGCTGGCGCTATAACAGTCATAAACATTAAAAGACATCGTATTTCTATGGTAAATTACCTGGATTTGCCAAAAATGCTTTTTTAATCATTGATTTAGGTGGGTACATCTTTGCTATATCATATGTAATGTCTTTTTCCATATATGCCTTAAAGTGCCCCTATTATGCGTTTTCAAATATCTTTCATGCAGTGTGTCATGTAGCTGTATGTGAACATAAACTATCTGCAAAGTTGTGAAGCCGACAGTGCACGATACATAAAGTTATTGTCTATCAAAAAAAAGAGTCGACTCACATTTGCCTAAACGAGTCGTCAGGAATTCAAATCTTTTTCTGTTACGGCCACACGTCACGCAGTAACAGATTTGCATAATGTCCGCCCACGTTCTACGTCGCGAACAACTTGTCCGCCCACAAACAGTCAAATTTCCATGTGGTTTACGTCACATGGAAATTTACACATACATTATACGGAAGACGCTGTATCCTACGCTGTGAGTAAAACTGTTTTATATTCACTTCCAAAAGATGATGAATCTACAAAGATTGTATTTTCTAGCGATCGTTGAAAATAAGTAGTTGTGTATGTTATGTTGTGTAACAACCCTGCACATGTCATGCTAACCGGCTAAATCACGCTTCTGTAGTTCTGTTGTTCAGCTGTGGACCCACTGTAGTCTGACAATTTGTGATTGATGCAGCTTGACTGTCTGTCCGTCTCATTAGTTGGAGTAATGATAAAGGATGACGCACGAAGCAGCTTTCACACCGAATGCGGAAAGCGCTGCGCTATGAAACCCATTAGTTTTAATTGTTTCCGCCGCGCGAGGACGGCTTGTTTCTGCCTCAACCAAAGCGCACGCGCAGTGGAGCAAAGTTCAAATGAGTTGTTGAAATGAACTTTTGCCGCTGCGCTCTGAAGGGCTGAACTGAACCCATCGGCCAGCGCAGCGCTTTCCGCGTTCGGTGTGAAAGCCGCTTAATGCATTATGCATTGCTGAAGTTTACAACATAGAGGTGTGCCCGGTTCGGTTATAAAAGCAAATTGCGAGCACTTTCCATGGTAGACCGTGTTAACTTGTCGATCAGCCACTTCAGCCGTTTCATCATCAGACTCTGGCTGGAATTGTTATGGTAAAATCGATGCCATCTTTTCTATGTATTGACAAGTATCCAGGGCCGTCAGTCAGTTATGGCAATGGGCGTTTCGTTTTCTGACACGCTGTACGCGGTAAACCAATCATAAAGGACTGCGCCATCTGACCAATCACAGCAGTGAGGGCTCACAGAAAGGAGGGGTTTAGAGAGACTGATTCTTCGAACTGCTTCGTACGAGTCGTTTATGAATCATTTAGAAATGGGGTAAATTTAAATCTATTTTTGGAGAAAACTGAAGTTTTTTTGATCTTGCATACATGTAAACCTGTTTTGGGAGTCTATTAAAACAATATTAGCAACCTTTAAGATGGCATAATAGAGGAACTTTAAGAGCTTGAACCTCACTGAACCTTGAACCTTGCAGCTATATTATTATTATTTTAAAAAACAGCTGAGTAGAAATGTTTCAGGTTTCTTTGATGAAGAGAAAGTTCAGAAGAACAGCATTTATCTAAAATAACAATCTTTTGTAACATTATAAATGTCTTTATCATCACTTTTGATATTTAACATATCATCACTATATAGATAATATAAATAATATAGACAGATAGATAGATAGATAGATAGATAGATAGTGAGCAGAACAGACCTCTTTAAAAAAAACATTAAAAATCTTACTGTTCAAAAACTTTTGACTGGTAGTGTATTTTCTTAAAGGTTATTTTAGATAAATATTACACAATATTACCAATGTTGGGCATGTTATTGTAAAAGAGTAATTAGTTAGAGTTACTAGTTACTTCTCACAAATAGCAACTGAGTTAGTAACTGAGTTACATGATTATAAAAGTAACTAATTACTAGGGAAAGTAACTATTGTGTTACTTTTTTTTAGAAAAATGCTCAAATATGTCAAGTAACTTGGATGTCCCCAATATTAAGTATGTTAAATGAATGAAATGGACACTAAATAGAATAAATTATTATTATAAAACATTGTACACTAATCTATTATAATGTATTTTAATGTTGATGTGAGAGACACCTATCAAATTGAAAAAAATATTGTAAATATTATCAACCTTCTATGGACACCTTGGCAATAGAATAGCCATTGGCTAGTACATTTTTTATTGCTGTTGCAAGTTTTTTTTTTTAAATATCTGAAAGTACAATTTTGCTGTCAAGCAGTATAATATGATATTATAATAATTTAGCATTAAACTTTAGTAATTAGAACTACTAAAATAACCATGTACGAATGCATTTGTCATGTTGACTGATCTTAGGACTGGTGGTGGTTCTTAAGATATTGTTTGTCATTTAGTGTATCTATAAAAAAGGGGGGGGGAATAATACTGATAAAACTACTACGAATTCTACTACTAACAACAATATAAAATGCACTAAAGATTAATGATCTGCTGGGCTCATGAATATTAATTACGTTGTCTGCGTTCACTCGAACTGATTTGCTGAAATCAAAACAGGGACGATCATTGGTGAGCGCCAGCCAATGAGATTGCCGTTTGCGCATTAGTTCCGCCTACTACCGGAGAAACCGGCAGTTCTTAGAAGCTGAAGAATTCGGAAGGACCTCCGTTATTTTGACAGGAAAATACAACAAAGAATATTGTTTACATATAGCGTGTCAGTTCTGCATGATATAAAAGACTCTCTCGCTCTGTATCTTTCTTTCACAACAAAATCCTCGTGATTCTGATTCTAAGAGAAAGCGACGGCTAGTCGTGTGCCTTCACACTAGAGTCTACGGCTCATCAAATACAGGTACGCTACGCATCCATTCATATGAACTGAAAAATAAATGACAAGTTATAATAAATAATAGTAACGGCGCATTTCATCGTCAGTAACGGTAACGGCGTTATAACGGGAAACAGTAATTCTTTTGATTACTCGTTACTGAAAAAAATAACTCCGTTAGTAACGCTGTTTATTTCTAACGCCGTTATTCCCATCACTGAATATTACTGCTTTTATTGTACTTTCAAGTAAATTCAGCCTTGGTGAGCTTGGTGATTTTTTTTTTTTTAAGTATTGACCACAAAACTTTAAACCATATTGCATATATGGATACTGTGATATAAAATTACTCATACTGTGGTATAAGATTTCAGTCATATCCAACTCTGCAGCACAGTTCCTGATAATACAATACAGAACAATATCCGCTAGAAGTGGATAAAGCAATCACCTGTTGTGCTAACAATAAGCTATGAATGACCTTTCTGAGGTCACTTTATTCTTCAGGCACTAACAGATCTCAAACTCCCTGTCTCCATCAACAGCCAATAAATTGCTATAACAGACTACTTACAATTCTATAGGCGCCTATACCTAAAATGGCACATCAACACACACCATCTCATCAGGAAGCCGCATCAGACATGATCTTCCTCAGACAAATCAAGGAAGTGTGGAGTCAGTCAACACCTCCTTGTTCGATTCTGCAGAGCCATTTCATTCTGACAGCTAATGTCTGTGTGTGTGGTACAGAAACACAGAGAAGCTAACAAGAAAAACCTGGAACACATTGTTAGGGGGGGAAAATATCCACACAAATTATTGACTTCAAAAACACACTTGAACAACATCTTACCACCTGCTGTTTGTCTGCAATAAGCCTCCAATCAATACTATACATATACGTATAAAAAAAGTCTCAATTGTGAGATTACAAACCAAAAGTGTCTGTGCTTCTATACCACACAGAGATTAATTGTGACAATCTAATGGCTATTCAAAGAAGTCAGAATTGTGAGATAAAAACTCACTGACTTTCTCACAGTTCTGTTCATTCTCACAATTCAGATATTTGTTTTATTTCAGCCACAAGGTAATTTGATTATTAGCCATTAAATTATGACTTTTCACAATTCTGACTTATTTCTTGGAATTTGTGAGTTTATAGCCCCTTTTACACAGTCTTTACTGGTAAATTGCCGGTAAATTACTGTTAAGAGATCACTGTGTGAACAAGACCCTTTCAAAAATACCGAAGGTGCAACATTACCAGTAAATTACCAGTAATGTGCTCTGTGTGAATGCAGAACAAAATTACCGGTTTAAGCACGTAAAAGTTCAGAATGCGCTGATGTAAAACATCTACTCTGGGCCAATCATAACATTCTGATGCAGATGACGCATTTACTCCACGCTGTGTAATTCGGTTTGAAGTCATCTAATATGATGCCTCTTGGCCAAAAGCAGCTGCATAAATGTAAGCGTTTGGCTAAAAAATAAAAACAAAAATACTGACCACATATACCCCTCCATTTTAAAAAACACAGCACCAGGAGGTGCAGGCATTTAGACAGGGTTCTTACAGATACTGTAAAATGAAATTCAAGGACTTTGAAGTACTACTTTTTGATTTTCGAAGACTTCAATCAGAGATCTCACTTTTCGAGCAATGTTTTCCATTCAAATTCTAAAGAAAGAGAAACAGATAAACAAAAAATTATATTTAATAAAATATAATAATTTTAATAATTTTTATTATGTTTTTTTTTTTTGAATCAGTTGAATTTTGCATGAAGAGATATGTGCTTAAAATTGACAAAATTAAACACTTATTTCATAGATACATTGTTTTTCAATAATTCAAGCACTTTTCAAGTACCTTTTCAGGAATATTGTTTTTCAAGGGTTTTCCAGGCCTTAAATTTCAAAAAGTCAAATTCAAGTACTTTAAGCACCATATACGAACCCTGTTTAGAGGTAATTTCTGGTTAATGTCACAGAATTTACAGGTATTTTGAAACTGATGTGTGAATGGTGCTTTACTGGTAAAAAGACGGAACATCGTTGTGTGTGTGTGTGTGTGTGTGTGAACAGCACATTTTACCGGTAAAGTCTGATAATTTTACGACAATTTATTGGTATTACTGTGTGAAAGGGGCTTGTATCTCACAATTCTAACGTTTCTGCTAAGAACTGCAAGTTATATCTCACAATTGTGCATTTGTATCTCACAATTCTGAATTTATTCTCAAAAAAAATATATAATCTGAGGGGGAAAAAAAAACTGAATTTAGAGATAAAAAGCCTTAAGTCTCTTTTTTTTTAAAAATAAAATATCTAAAATATTTTATTATATTTATTTTTTTTTATTTTATTTTACTTTATTTTTGTATTTTATTGTAATTTATTTAACTTTACTTTGTGTGTGCATTTTAATAAAATTAGTAGTAGTAGTAGTAGTAGTAGTAGTAGTATTTGCTTTTTCTTTTTGTTTTTTCCTGTCCCTATATGTAATCCATACTGTATATTATGCATTTAGGTCCTGTAATTACATGAAATTACTGTAATGTTACTGTCATGTGTTATGCACGCTCTACTAAAACCATTTAAACCCACTCTGGTCCTGTATCATTAGATGGCATTCTATTATAAAGGTTTCTGAAAATGGTCGTGACATTTAACATCACAAAAGCAAAAGTCTGTCTTAATAAATGTCATTTAAGGTACTTCAGGGCTAAAAACGAAAACAAGCTCTTGAGCTTTACTTGTTCATTTCTGAACAACCAATATTCTGATCCACAGCTCTACATTAGCAGTGACTTAACATCTGCTTTTGAAACGTAAGTGCTCACAGCACACTAGAGAACACCTTATGGCTAATTCTCATTCTTCAAAACAATCAATAGCATTTAAGATCCCCTTTGCCACCTGCTGCTTATCAGATTCCCTGGTTGCATGCCGTCGCTACAAGAATTAAATGCCGAATCTATACAGCTAAGCTCTCAGCGGTCTGTCAAACGCCTACAGCATTCACACGCAGGGCGATTTTCGGCGATAAAACAACTGGAACTCATTCGTTTTCAATAAGAGTTGGTGGTTTCCGGCGGCATGAGCAGTATCGATGCCATGAAGCTGAGCTCAACTTTCTGCAAATGAGCAGCAATTACCAACAAATCTAAAAACGGCTAGCAGAATCCAACAGCACAGAAACTTATCAACCAGAACACCCCTTAAGGTCCATTGCTGGAGATGATGGGTTGAAAAAGAGGCCAAAGCTCTTGGATGGTGCCCCAGGATGAAGAGGGCAAGCTGTTCCAGTCTGAATAGCCAAAATATGTCTGCATCCTCAATGTGAACTTTAAGCCTGAAGTGCTGACAGGCCTGGCATGGTCAAGCCAAGCGGAACCCTTCGGGTCTTGTCCATTTAGGTCCCAGACACCTTCAAAACAAATGTCCCATGACATGTTTTGATTTTTGAAACATGCTTTGGGTGGCTGAATGGACCCCAGGCTCGCTCGGCGGTTGATTTTACCCTTAGGGATGTGGTAAACTACACATTTAGTGATGTTTGCTTAAGGCAGATTGTCAGGAAGAGGTGTGCTAAAACATAACTATGCGAGTGGACAGATAGTGTTCTTGTCGTTGCTACCAAACCGGGGAAAAAAAAACAAGCCATATCAGAGTAGTGGTCAGGTGCTTTTTTGACTTGGGCCTGTAAACAGATACCTAATAACTACCTGCAACCCTTTTTATTCTTACATAATGTAAAAGAAAAAAATCTGTTATTACTCACTATTCAATTTTAAACGAAACAGTTCACCCAAAAATGAAAATTACACTATGATTTACTCATCCTCAAATCATCCTAGGTATATATGACTTTCTTCTTTCAGACGAATACAATTGGAGTAGTCATATTTAAAACTTTATAAACCAAGAATCCCAAGCTTTCGCTAACTGTCGTGTGCACGGGAAAAACAGTCTCCTCTTGACTCCTCTCGAAACATTTATCATTACAAATCCTTGTTTTATACTGTATTTTATATTTGTTTTGCTCTCTCCTCTGCGCTTCTGTGTTCGGCACTTCTCACAGGAGCTTACACTATGCCTACGTCCTACATCATCCGCTGGAGCGCCACTCTCTCGTGAACACACATACAACAATTAGAGTTAAATTACGGTTTATAAAGAGAAACTTTCCACAAGAAAAGCGTGCGTGCTTACGGGAAACTTTTGGATGTGCACAAGAAACTTACTGCATGTTCACGAGAAACTTATTGCATGCTCGCGAAAAACTTTTGAGTATGCACGAGAAGCTTACTGCATGCTCACAAGAAATGTATTGCATGCTTATAAGAAACTTATTGCGTGCTCACAAGAAACTGTTGTGCACACAAGAAACTTACTGCATACTCACAAGAAACTATTGCATGCGCATGAAAAACTTTGTGTGTGTCACGAAAAACTATAACGTGTGCACGAGAAACTTTTGCGTATGCACAAGAAACACTGGAAGCTTACGAGAAACTTGCGTGCTCTGATAGCGGTCCGAGAAACTACTGCTCCGCGAGAAACTATTGTGTACAGCAAACTTTGCGTGTGCGACAAACTTATTGCATGCTCACAAGAAACTATTGCGTGCTCACATGAAACTTATTGTGTGTTCACGAAACAATTGCGTGCTCATGAAACTTACTGCGCGTATTAGCGTGTTCACAAGAAACTATTGTGCTCACAAAGAAGCTTACTGCGTGCTCAAGAGAAACCATTGCGTGTGCAGAAACATATTGTGTTCACAAGAAACTTATTGCATGTTCACAAGAAACTTGCGTGCTCAAGAGAAACTATTGTTACCACGAGAAACATATCGGCGTGCTTACGAGAAACTTTGCATGTGCACAAGAAGCGTGTGTGTCACAAAGAACTTATGCGTGTTCAGAAACTATTGCATGGTCCGCGAGAACATTGTGAGGTCATGAAACTTATTGCGTGGTCACAAGAAACTACTGCATGCTCACAAGAAACTTATTGTGAGGTCCGCGAAACTTATTGCATGGTCACAAGAAACAATTCGTGTGCACATGAAACATATTGTGTTCACAAGAAACTTATTGCATGTTCACAAGAAACTTACTGCGTGCTCAAGAGAAACTATTGCGTGTACCACGAGAAACATATCGGCGTCTTAGAAACTTTGCATGTGCACAAGAATTATTGTGCACTAGAAAGTTATTTTGTACATGAGTACCTATTGCCTGCTCACAAGAAACTCACTGCGTGCTTACGAGAAACTATTGTGCACACAAGAAACACATTGCGTGCACACAAGAAACTTATTGTGTATTCACAAGAAACATAGTGTTCACGAGAAACTTACTGCGTGCTCAGTAGAAACTATTGCATACTCACTAGAACCTTACTGCGTGCTCACAAAAAACTACTGCATGCACACAAGAAACGTATTGCGTGCGCACAAGAAACTTACTGTATGTTCACCATAAACGTATTACGTGTGCACAAGAAACATATTTTGTTCACAAGAAACAATTATGTGCTCACAAGAAACTATTGTGTGTGCACAAAAAACATATTGTATGTTCACGAGAAACTTATTGTGTGTATTTCCTTTGTGCGTCTCAAAATGTTACTTTGAAGAAATTAAAGTATGGATGCACATGAATTAATAAAGACCTACAGTATTTGCTCAAAACCCATTTGCTGAGAAACTATGCCATGATGTGAGCTGATGGCTCAATATGGCTGTGAGCATTTGCCTAACATTAGTATGTGAAAGTCTGTGTATTTTTTTTATTTATTTATTTATTTTATTTTTTTTTTTTGCAAAGGTCCACTTAAAACTCTTATATTGTGACATTAAAATTTAAAACAACTTTTTCTATTTCATTCTGTTTTGAAATGTAATTTATTCCCGTGATCACAACACAGTAAAACATTTTTGTTGTAAAATATAATTGCAATTTAAAGCATTTTAAAAATGAAATGCATCATGTGATCCCAAAACTCTTTTATTGTGAACTATTATTACAATTTAAAACAACTGCTATCTATTGTGAGATTATAAATTTAAGAATTTGTTTAAGATACGCTGATCCTATATTCTGACATAGCATCATGCATTGTATTTAGGATTTAAGGTAAATATGACATCAGACAAATGACTCTCTCAATCAAAGTTTGTAGCGAGAGGTTCCTGCCAATTCCTGTTCTCAGGATTACTGACACTCTCCTCTTTTGTTTGTAATGGCTTTTGGTGCCTCTGCCCCTGTCTTTGAGTAGTTATGATAATTGGATTAGGACTGGTGAAATGGGGCAGTTTGCTACACCTGAATACTTCATTTGCATGCTTTCTTTAATGTCATCACCCAGGTGCTTTGTCTACATTTCTAAGCACTGCCACCTAAATGCATATAAACTACAATGTATCACTGCCTTTTTAGACTTTTGATAACTGCAGCACCACACAGCTCATTCTCAATAAAGAACTCTGCTGAAGATACCCAAGAGTCTCCTAATCTTCGCTTCTGAGTTTCCAACACTGTTGAATATATTTTAAAACATGCTTCATTGTTGTGATGGTAAACCTGAATTTTCAGCATCATTACTCCAGTCTTCAGTGTCACACAGTCCTTCAGAATTCATTCTAATTTGCTGATTGGCTGCTCAAGAAACATTTCTTGTAATTATCAATGCTGATATTTCTTTTGGAAACTGTAATACTATTTTTTTCAGAATTCTTTGATGAATAGAAGTGGAAGAAAAAAAAATAATGATCTCAAACGGACCTATAAGCACAGCTCTTTGATAGGGTAACCAAGGGTAATTTTTTTAACAAATAAACAGACTAAATAACTAAAACCTAAAATTACACAAAACTATCATAGCCCTTTCAGAAATACTGACCTACAGATTACCCATAATAACAGGTGCATTGCTCACAGCAGGCAATTTGAAGTCCTACAGTAAGTGCCTCTAAATTTACTGTGTAACTCTGTGGATTAGTTACATAAGGCAAAGCTTTGATAACTGTAATAGTAAGGCTAAAAGAGAGAAATTCACAGACACAATATACCAACAGGGTTTCACTGTGCTGTCAGTCTAGCGGTTACTGTTAGTACACTAAAGCAGAGCACGCTGTCAGCATGCTAAAGGCCTCTCTCAAAACTCTCACAACCACTGGAAATCACACAGGGAACAAAAGTAAAATAAAAATGACTCACAAACTAAATATATACTAAATGTTGTAGTAGAACAAAATAATTGCATATCAGTCAAATCTTCAGAAAAACTCAAAAGCAACATCTTACATCCTTCAGTGAAATGAATGGTGTGCTTTAAGCGCAGCCGCACATCACAGTAAAATTAAAACTGGTTGATTCACCAACGAAGTGCACTTGACAAAAAAATGATGCATGATGATTCATCATTTGATAAACTTCTAACACTTCACAAAAAGGGATCATTTGTTAGCATTAATTAAAGGGATAGTTCACCCAAAAATGAAAATTCTGTCATTAATTATTCACCCTCATGTCGTTCCAAACCCGTAAGACCTTTGTCATCTTTGGAACAAAAATTAAGATTTTTTAATGAAATCCGAGAACTTTCTGACCCTTCATAGACAGCAACACAACTAACACGTTCAAGACCTAGAAAGGTAGTAAGGACATCCTTAAAATAGTTCATGTGACATCAGTGATTCAATTATAATTTTAAGAGAATACTTTTTTGTGTGCAAAGAAAACAAATACCAACTTAATTCAACTATGTCTTTTCATTTTTGTTTTCTTAGCTTCTTTGATGTTGATCTTTGAGGATGATTTTACTGTATTTATGATCAAAAACTGCAAATGCAGCCTTGGTGAGCATAAGTGACACTGTTAAAAAAAAAATAATAATAATAAAAATAAATAAATAAATAAAAATCTCACTGACACAAATCCTTTGATAAGGAACATATATAAAAATTTACATTAACCAAAATTAAAGAAGTCCACTTCCAAAACAAAGATTTACATATAACATACTCACCCCCTTGTCATCCAAGATGTTTATGTCTTTCTTTCTTCAGTCGTAAAGAAATTATATTTTTTGAGGAAAACATTTCTGCATTTTTCTCCATATAATGGACTGATTGATGCAGTTTAAATGCGGCTTCCAAACGATCCCAAATGCGGTTGTAAACAATCCCAGCTGAGGAAAAAGGGTGTTATCTAGTGAAACGATCTGTTATTTTCATTAAAAAAAAATACATTTTAAATACTTTTTAATCTCAAACGCTCGTCTTGCCTTTCTCTCCTTGAACTCTGTGTATTCTGGCTGAAGACAGTTAGGGTATGTTGAAAAACTCCAATCAAATTTTCTCCCTTAACTTCAAAAATCATTTCAAAATCATCCTACATCGCTGCAGAAGTATCGACCCAGTCTTTGCAAAGTGAACACGCAAAGAAGATCAAACACCCTTAACAAAAAAGGTAAAACTGGAACGATTTTGAAGTTGAGGAGAACATGAGATGGGAGTTTTTCGACATACCCTAACTGTCATTAACCGGAAAAAAAAAACAAAAAAAAAAAACAGTCCAGGCAGAGTAAGACAAGACGAGTGTTTGACATTTAAAATTATATAAATGGTATTATTTTTATTAAAATAACTGATCGTTTTGGTGGATAAGACCCTTCTTTCTCGGTTGGGATTGTTTACAACCGCATTTGGGATCGTTTGAAGCTGCATTTAAACTGCATTTTGGAAGTTCAAAATCAGGGAAAAATATCAGTCCATTATATGGAGAAAAATCCTGAAATGTTTTCCTCAAAAAACAATTTCTTTATGACTGAAGAAAGAAAGACATGAACATTGTGGATGACAAGGGGGTGAGTAAATATTTTGTAAATTGTTGTTCTGGAAGTGGCCTTCTTTAATAAATGCTGCAATTGCTCATCATAAGTTCATGATACGTAACATATTAACTAAATCTAACAAAAATAACAGTCACGTAATGTGGTACCATCAAACTCGTCTGTAAGTGAATGAATTCATTGTCATGTGAAATCACAATGAGGCTGTTTAACCTCTGGCATTTGGTTTTAAAGTTTTAAGCCTTTCAAAGTTTCTCTCACGGACCACTTTAACAAGCACAGAAATATTAGGATAGGAATACAAATGTGCTCATATTCAGTCAGTGTCAAGCACATATTTTTTTGGAGAGAGAAGAGCCATTTTTCTTTTCGAACATTAAAAGAAATTAACATAAATCAATGCACAGATGGACAGCGCTGTAACAGTGTCACATTTAAAAAGGTTACCGGCCTACTAATCCATCCTTCATCCTTGACTGCCATCGTTATGAATGAAAATGAATGATTTCACACTAAACTGCAGCATAATGTGCATTAAGAGCGAGCAGTAGGCAAGTAGAAAGTAAACAGTTTATTACAATAACTGTACAAATAGCATTACATCATTTAAATCACACTGCACACAACATCTTGGACCCCAAAGCAATTTCTATTGGCTGAAAGAACATTTCTTTTAAATCAGTTGTCTGATTACCAACTTTACTATGATTTGTCATCAATGTCGATGTATCCAAATGCTAAACTATTATTTATTATATAAATTATAGACTTCAGTCACGTTCTAACAGTGACACAGTGAGGAGGGCGCACCTCGTATGTGTATATGTACTGCTGATTTTATACCCTATAAATGACATTATTTGATATAATATTTAGTGTTTTCACATGGAGGTGGGAAAAAAAAAAAATAGTAATTTGTACTACTGTCTGTTTAAAATAAATTAAAAGAAACCTAGCATAGTAGATTTTTTTTTTTTCTGTTGTACCGAAATTGTATCGAACCGTGACCCCCGAACCGAGGTACATCTGTGTACCGTTACACCCCTAATGGTAAGACACACCAATTTCAATTTGCAATATCAAGTGGCAGAACAAGCTGTTTTGTACAGCTAAAGACAGATTGATACAAATGAGACCAGAAACCAGACCCGTCAAATTTACAAATGGCCGCGCCTTCTCTTACAGTGGATATACAGGAGCATCTCAATAAAGTAGTATCTCGTGGAAAAGTTAATTTATTTCAGTAATTCAACTCAAACTGTGAAACTTGTATATTAAATAAATTCAATGCACACAGACTGAAGTAGTTTAAGTCTTTGGTTCTTTTAATTGTGATGATTTTAGCTCACATTTAGTGAATTGTTGGCCTTCTGGAAAGTATGTTAATTTACTGTATATGTACTCAATACTTGATAGGGGCTTCTTTTGCTTTAATTACTGCCTCAATTCAGCGTGGCATGGAGGTGATCAGTCTGTGGCACTGCTGAGGTGGTATGGAAGCCCAGGTTTCTTTGACAGTGGCCTTCAGCTCATCTGCATTTTTTGGTCTCTTGTTTCTCATTTTCCTCTTGACAATACTCTTCTCTATGGGGTTCAGGTCTGTTGAGTTTGCTGGCCAGTCAAGCACACCAACACCATGCTCATTTAAACAACTTTTGATGCTTTTGGCAGTGTGGGCAGGTGCCAAATCCTGCTGGAAAATGAAATCAGCATCTTTAAAAAGCTGGTCAGCAGAAGGAAGCATGAAGTGCTCTAAAATTTCTTGGTAAACGGGTGCAGTGACTTTGCTTTTCAAAAAACACAGTGGATCAACACCAGCAGATGACATTGCACCCCAAATCATCACAGACTGTGGAAACTTAACACTGGACTTCAAGCAACTTGGGCTATGAGCTTCTCCACCCTCCCTTCAGACTCTAGGACCTTGGTTTCCAAATGAAATACAAAACTTTCATCTGAAAAGAGGACATTGGACCACTGGGCAACAGTCCATTTCTTTTTCTCCTTAGCCCAGGTAAGACACCTCTGACGTTGTCTGTGGTTCAGGAGTGGCTTAACAAGAGGAATACGACAACTGTAGCCAAATTCCTTGACACGTCTGTGTGTGGTGGTCTTGATGCCTTGACCCCAGCCCCAGTCCATTCCTTGTGAATTTCACCCAAATTCTTGAATCGGTTTTGCCTGACAAGCCTCTCAAGGCTACGGTTTTCTTGGTTGGTTGTGCATCTTTTTCTTCCACACTTTTTCCTTCCACTCAACTTCCTGTTAACATGCTTGGATACAGCACTCTGTGAACAGCCAGCTTCTTTGGCAATGAATGTTTGTGGCTTACCCTCCTTGTGAAGGGTGTCAATGATCGTCTTCTGGACAACTGTCAGATCAGCAGTCTTCCCCATGATTATGTAGCCTAGTGAACCAAACTAAGAGGCCATTTTGAAAGCTCAGGAAACCTTTGCAGGTGTTTTGAGTTGATTGGCTGATTGGCATGTCAACATATTCTAATTTGTTGAGATAGTGAATTGGTGGGTTTTTGTTAAATGTGAGCCAAAATCATGACAATTAAAAGAACCAAAGACTTAAACTACTTAAACTACTTCAGTCTGTGTGCACTGAATTTATTTAATACACAAGTTTCACAATTTGAGTTGAATTACTGAAATTAATGAACTTTTCCATGACATTCTAATTTATTGAGATGCACCTGTATTAGTACCTAAGTGTACATATTAGTAACTTTTACAAAATTACTGCCCCGCTGACAGCTTTTGTACCTTTATTTCTGAGTGTGTATAGTAGACTATAGATGTCCTACCATTCCACTAGCTGATTAGCCTGCCATCTTATATAAACTGCTAGCCAAGTTGCTAGCCAAGATTAACTTATTGAATAAAGTTGTTGTTTTTGTTCTCTTTGCTCACGAAAAGTATTCTCGAAGCTTCATAACATTACGGTTGGACCACTGATGTCACATTGACTATTTTAACGATGTCCTTACTACCTTTCTGGGTCTTGAACGTGTCAGTTGTGTTGCTGTCTATGCAGGGTCAAAAAGCTCTCGGATTTCATCAAAAATATCTTCATTCATGTTCTCAGGATGAAAAAAGGTCTTATGGATTTGGAACGACATTAGAGTGAGTAATTAATGACAGAATTGTCATTTTTTTGGGTAAACTATCCCTTTAAGCAGGATTGGCTTTTGAAGGACAATCAAATCTTGTACGACACCTTCCACGGCCCCTAAATAGTGTTGTTTTTGCCCTTAAAAAGTGTTTTGGACCCAATCATCCTTATCCTTAGTATCCTTATTAAATACATCTACAGGGTAACAGTTTCCAGGACTCCCAAAAGGCAAACACAAAAGCAAACACCTGACAGCTATTTGCAAGGAAATTAAGCTGCCCCCCTCCCAATCCATGCCGACTGTCAAACTTCAGCTGCTCTGTGATTATGAGAGTCATTGGCATTATAAGAAATCAGTGTTTGAGGAGCGGAGGGAGGGTTGGCCTACTGCCGCACCATAAGGCAGTGATATTCTCCGCATGTCCGCAGGCTCGTGTCCCAGATGATTAGAGTCTAGAGGAGAGATCAGAAACTGCATCTCAATCAGAGAGTCAAGGTGACTTCACAGGAAGCTGATTTCCAACACAGTCATTACCGAAACCTGAACGTCAGTGAAATCAGAACTTCAGCAAACCTGCTTATTAGTAATAATGAGTGCAAATTACTAGACTATAGATGTCCTTTCTAAAGCTGGATGTCTGATTTTTTCTCTTTCGGTTATATAAGTTTGTTGTTTGTCGCTTTGTACGGTGAGATGTTGAAGCCGAGGCAGACTGACAACGTTGACTGGACGATCAAACGTGTCACGTTCTAATATCGCCAAAAGTGAAATGATCCCACAAAAACCCAGGCAATCCCTTGAAGTAATGTTGGCAATGTTTTGCCTGGCACAGAAAACAAAGGTTTTGGCTGGGCAAAAGAGTGAGTTTGTAGAGAGGCACATTGTAGGACTGCGACCCAAAATTTCTGACTCTGGCAGAGGTTTGTCAAAGACTAAGAATCCTCTCAATGGCAATTATTTGGCAGTCAGTGAGCATGTCATGCTAAGAAATCAAAGTGTGCCCTACAACAAAAGAAGTCTGTTAGGATTCCCAAAATTTGTCTTAGATGACAAAATCATGTTCAAAATTGTATCATGTGTGCCAAACTTCACAATATTCACAGTGGAAATCATCCGCTCTAAATAAAATAAAAATGCAGACTGTGAGTGAAAGATCTACTCGGCTTTAAAAGACAACTAGTTGAATAATTTAGTCGGGATTTCACTGAAGTTTCGAACTTGCTAAAATGTTCAAATGTTTGCCAGACTCATAATTAGTCCAACTTGAGCATCAAGACATATTTAAAATAGAACTACAATGGCAGCAAAATTAATAGTTTAAGGATGTAAGGCACGTCAACATATACGACTATTTAACATATTATTATTAGTCGAACAGTTGCAGGAAGGGCATCCGGTGTAAAACGTGCCAAATCGGCTGTGATCAAGGGAACAAGCCGAAGAAGAGAGAGAGAGAGAGTCTAACAGTTAAAGAGGATAAACATTGGCTCAAATGAACACATGCCAGCAATTACTTTTAAAAACCAACACTCAGTGTGGAGAATGAGAGCTTCTTAGTGTGTTTACTTGTAATCAAATTAAGTGATATGCTGATTGATTAAAGGAGAAGGATGCAAAACAAAGATTTCTTCATTATAAACCATTACATTTAGTGTCCTTGCAAAACCTCGCCTTCACATTATAAATCACCTGAGCTAAAAACCAAAAACCTTCTCAAATACTTAAAGGAGAAGTCCACTTCCAGAACAACAATATACAAATAATATACTCACCCCCTTGTCATCCAAGATGTTCTTGTCTTTCTTTCTTTAGTCGTAAAGAAATAATGTTTTTTGAGGAAAACATTTCAGGATTTTTCTCCATATAATGGACTGCTATGGTGCCCTGAGTTCCGATCCTAAATGCGGTCGTAAACGATCCCAGCTGAGGAAGAAGGGTCTTATCTAGCGTAACAATCGTTTTTTCATTAAAAAAATACAATTTAAAAACTTTTTAATCTCAAACGCTTATCTTGTCTTGTTCTGCCTGAACTTTGTGTATTCTGGCTCAAGACAGTTAGGGTATGTCGAAAAACTCAGATCGTATTTTCTTCCTCAACGTCAAAACTTCTACATCGCTGCAGAAGTACCGACCCAGTCTATGCAAAGTGAACATGCAAAGAAGATCAAACACCCTTAACAAAAAAGGTAAAACAGCGATACAGGACAATTTTGAAGTTGAGATGGGAGTTTTTCAACATACACTAACTGTCATGAACCAGAAAAAACTGTTTAGGCAGAGTGAGACAAGACAAGCGTTTGACATTAAAAAGTACATAAATTGTATTATTTTTTATGAAAAATACCGATCGTTTTGCTAGATAAGACCCTTATTCCTCAGCTGGGATCATTTACAAATGCATTTTGGATCGTTTGAAACCGCATTTAAACTGCATTTTGAAAGTCCAAACTCAGGGCACCATAGAAGTCCACTATATGGAGAAAAACGCTGAAATGTTTTCCTCAGAAAACATAATTTCTTTATGACTAAAGAAAGAAAGACATGAACATCTGGGATGACAAGGGGGTTAGTACATTATCTGTAAATTTTTGTTCTGGAAGTGGACTTCTCCTTTAATCAAAAGCGTAAATTATTGTGCTTCTGGTTCCTTTCAAGCAGATTTTGTTTAGAAAGTGAAATGTATCGACAAGCCCCATGTTGCAGCACTCATTTCAAGATTAAGTGCCTTGTTCAAGGGCTTAACCCACTGTTAGGCCAATATCCCACAGTTCCTAGATTTGGATTCGAACCGAGATCATTCTGGTTAACCACCTTGGAGCTGTGACACACTGCGCCAATATCACACAAAATGTGTGACCCATTGACCTTCACACTTTCCCCACCGTTTGTTCATTTAGTTTCAAGAGCTTGTTCTCACAAAAGTACAGCTGGCTGAGTAACTGTCAGAGAAAGACTGCTGGGAAATATCAGTCCCAAATGGAGACAAAATCAGACTGCATTTCATGCTCTTTCAGAATCAGCTGAGAAAACGCAATGAGACACAGTCTAGAGAACAGAATGCTGGGTTTTCCCAGCAGTCTTTGTGAAACTGTGTCAAAAGAAAGTTTGAGGTTACTTGAAAGTATTTTTAGAGAAATTATGAAACGCCTGACAAAATATACAATGGAAGAACACAGAAATAGTTTAACTCTAATTCTAACCATATTTGCCAACATTTTAAGATCTCTTGATTGACTGAATGTCATATTTCACCTATAAACAAGCAGAAAATAATAATAAAACAAATTATTTTGTACTTACTCAAGGCGCTTTACATAAAAGCATTGCACAAAGGCAAACACAACAATATAAGACAATACAATGTAACTATAATAAAGACAGATAACAATAGAGACTAATTAAGTAAAATCAATCCTGAAAAAAAGAGAAGTTTTAAAAATGTCTAATGAATTTGCTTTATTATCAGAAATTATATTTTGCCTAAAGAAAATGAATACTACTTGATTAAACAAAAGCATACTACCATTGAAAAACTCGGGGGCAGAAAGACTTTTTAATGTTTTTGAAAGAAGTCTCCTGTGCTCATCAAAGCTGCATTAATTTGTATAAAATAATATTACTGTAAAACACTATATATTTTTATACTATATTTCATATTATATTTTTTTAAGCCATTATTGTCTTCAGTGTCATATGATCCTTCAGAAAGCATTCTAATGCTGATTTGGTGCTAAAGAAACATTTCTTATTATGAATGTTGTCAATAATAAATCTTATTATTAAACAGTTGTTTTGGTTTTTTTTGGGGTTTTTTTTTCACAAATTCACAAATAATTTACTCACCCCCATGTCATCCAAGATGTTCATGTCTTTCTGTCTTCAGTCGTGAAGAAATTATGGTTTTTGAGGAAAACATTTCAGGATTTTTCTCCATATAATGGACTTCATTGGTGCCCCGATTTTGAACTTCCAAAATGTAGTTTAAATGCAGTTTCAAAGGGCTCTAAATGATCCCAGCCGAGAAAGAAGGGTCTTATCTAGCGAAAGGATCTGTTGTTTTTTTTGGAAAATAATTTTTTTATATACTTTTTAAGCACAAAAGCTTGTGTAGCACAGGCTCTGGGATGCACATTCACGATGCTATGTACTATTGAATCATCGAAAGGTCACGCGGAACTACAGACCCAGTGTTTACAAAGCGAACGCACAAGGACTAAGAAAGTCCAAGTAAGTTTGTAAACTTTGTTTACAAACAAAAAGGTACAACAATGTCCTCCTCTCAAGTTGTAGAACAAAATAAGATGGAGTTTTTCGCCATACTCAGTACACAGACGATGAACTTACATGATTCGTAGTAGTGATGGGAATTTCGGATCATTTTACCGACTCGGACCTTTGAGTCTCGTTCTGCAAAATGAATGAATGAACGAACAAGCAAAAAATGTTACGTGTTACTTCCCTAACACATCTACTGCTTACACAAACATTGATCACACTACAAACAAGACAAAACTATAATGCTAAAAGAAACAGAAAAGATTAATTCATTGTTTATCTGGGTCTTTGGTCTATGATTAGCTCACCTCACTTCTTATCTGACAAGTTTTTGTGTTTGAGTCTTTCGTTCATCACGTGACAGCCCTATAAGATGAACGAATGACTAAAAAACCTGAAGACTCGAAAGAGGTGAACTAATTCCAGTACAGAACCTAATAGGATGTTGCGTATGCACGACTGAATGAATCACTCCCTGAGACGACTCGTTCTTCCTGAGTCACATTAAAGATTCGTTCAAAATGAAAGAATCGTTCAAGAACGTCCCATCACTAATTTGTAGCATCGTGGACGCGCATCCCAGAGCCTGTGCCACAAAAAATGGCCGATTGTTTCGCTAGATAAGACCCTTCTTCCTCTGCTGGGATTGTTTAGAGCCCTTTGAAGCTGCATTTAAACTACATTTTGGAAGTTTAAAATCGGGGGTACCAATGAAGTCCATTATATGGAGAAAAATCCTGAAATGCTTTCCTCAAAAAACAATTTCTTTACGACTGAAGACAGAAAGACATGAACATCTTGGATGACAAGGGGGTGAGTAAATTATTTGTAAATTGTTGTTCTGGAAATGGAGTTCTCCTTTAATGAAGTTCCAGACCGCATCAGTAAGAACTAGGTCCTTATTTTATTTCACTTCACTGCAGATTCATTTACAAACAAGCCACAATTCGATGTGGGGTTTTCAAAAAGATTTAAACTAAAAGACAATGCTGTGCTGCCTATATTGGATCTGACAGTGATGTCACAACAAAAGTGTGAGTAACTGTTTTCATTACATGGTCACCATTGCTTTATCTCTTCTTACAGATCGCTTGATATGTATTTATGTGTTTTAAACATAATCATAGCAGCATCCATCTATGAGGAATGAATGTACGCTGTCAGCCAATCACAGAGGGTGTTTACTTTCGAGTCTACAATCCGCCATGCCTATTCAAACAGAGGGTTCTGCTGAAGGGCGATAACAGCAGGACAGAAAATAGCCCATTACTTCTAAATTATGATGGTTTTAATGTAAAAAATTTTGATAACATTATAAGTGGACATCAAAGAACAGTACAAAATAAAAAAGGCAGTTCATGAACACTTTAATATTAGTTTAGTAGTCTATCCTTTATAATTTATAATGTAATACACTATAAAAATCAATGTGTTGAGTCAACTTAAAATAATTTGTTACCCGGCTGCCTTAAAATTTTAAGTTCAGTCAACTCATAAAAGTTTAGTCAACTTGAAATGTTAAGTTGTGCTTAGTGACAACTTAGATATGTAGGTTGATTCAACTTAAAATTTTAAAGGGGTCATCAGATGCTAAGTTCACTTTTACATGCTGTTTGAACATTAATGTGTGTTGTCAGTGTATGTACAAACCTACCCTATAATGATAAAAATCCATGCAGTGGTTTTTGAATAATCTGTAAAAATAATATTCCCCTTTTCAAATCGAGCCATTCTCAGATGCCTGTCAGTGTGGCGTCACACCCACAGAGGCCGCTCCCACAATAGTTGATTGACATGAGTGTCTTACCTAAGATCAGTTGTAACAGTCCCCCCTCTTTTGTTTCGATGCTGGAGCAGGGATGTAAGTTAGACAAGAATATCTCAGATTGAGCGATTGAGGTGTTGTGTTGCTGGATGTAATAGTGAACATAGTGGTCATCATTTACTCCCGACATCTAAGCCACTGAAGATGCAGTAGATTACGTTTGTTTGTGAAGGGAATGCACCTCCCGATCTACATATATCCGTCTATTTTTGCGCAAATCATTCGTGATCCAGCTTCACTTACAGCAGAAGTGAGTATAAGCATTTTTTTAATGAATCTTTGCGATCGCCTTTACTAATAATGTGCTAGTTAGCAAGTTGAGCGGCTGAACGCGGCTAAATGCAGCTAAAGTAAACAGGCTCGTCAATTCACAGAGAGAAGAGAGGGGCGGGGCGAGCAGAGCTCATTTGCATTTAAAGCAGCCTCAACCAGAATGGGATGATTTTTGCAGAGCTGATTTTGGCAAGGTAAAACGGGTGTTGTTTTACACAACCATTGAGAATTTTTAACCAAAGTATATTACAGACTTTTCATTAAGACCCTAAAGAATCATATCAACTTGTGGAAAATGGGCATCCGATGACCCCTTTAAGGCAGCTGGGCAACTTACCCAGCTTTTAAGTTTAATAAATAAATTTTTTGTTAAGTCAACTCAAGTTGACTAAGTTGTCTAAGTTGTCACTTAGTACAACTTAACATTTCAAGTTGACAACTGATTTGAGTTGACTGAACTTAACATTTTAAGGCAGTAACAAATTATTTTAAGTTGACAAACAAATTGTGTTTTTTTTTGTTTTGTTTTGTTTTACAGTGTATTATAAATATGTGGTAATACAAAATTATATAATATAATGCTATATAATGCTATATAATAAAATATATAATCATTCTCTTTCTGAAAAGTGTCATTTGAAACATGTTCTTGGCATGTTTCATCAGACTTAATCTAAATTTCTTTAGAGTAGGACTTCCACAGGAAGCCAGACCTCCAGATGCACCTGTGATCTAACATCATCATTCTCTACACTCACATTCCCAGCTGGACAAACTCACTATTATTATATTATTATTATTTTGGGCCCAACGGGTTACAAGGTTGCTATTTATACTTGGAGACATCCAAGACCACGGTATTACTGTTGGCCTGTCCCCGATGCCACCCTAAGCCTTTGTGATCGACCTTTGAGTTTACACTTTGGTGATGTTGCATAGACTGTTGGGTAGCTACACATAAACTGCGTTGTCTCTAGGAAATATAGAAGTCAAAACTCAAACAGCCACACAAAAGAGATCATAATCTAAAATGTTTAAGAAGCTACACACCACAACGTCTTCTAAAGCTCGGAGAACAAGTGATCAGAGCAACACATATCAATTCCAGTTTGAAGTTTACCCAGTCTTTTTAGTCATCTGAATTCCTGACACTTCATTCCCTCCGTTGATGCACAGCGTGATTCAGAGCTGCCCGCAAGACCTTGTAGATTTTGACGCTTGCACTCATAAGAAACACTCCTGTTGCTCAGGGGCCTCTGACGCTGGGTTTGATCAAGAGGCGAGCAGCTATTGCGCTGGCACCTGCCTATGTACAATTATTTATGGGGAGGAGAGGGGCTTTCAGGGGCCAGACAGGTGTGTGAGGCTCACCTGGGGCTCCCTTGAGTCTGCAAAAGCCGCGCTGTTGCTGGAATGGGCCGTGACACGTAGACGTGGGCTCAGCGTGACCCGGTCACCTCATAAACACGCACCGAAAAACCACTTATTCAACAAAAACACCAGACTACTGAGTGAAGCAAAATAGGTTCTTAGGGTCAGGTCCATGTGAAACAAGCATCAAAGCATTTGAGAAGGGAATATTACTAAGATATATTACTGAGAAGGAAAGCAGGATACACTTGCTCTGTTCATACTGATCAAGTGATTATCAGTGCACTGTATTTCTGAGCATATCATTAAAGCATTATATATAATATCTAGAGGTCGACCGATGTATCGGTTTTGCCGATTAATCGGCACTGATAGTTGATTGGCGGAACTATCAGTTATCGGCAAAAATCTATGCCGATAGTTTTTTCTTGGTTGGGTCCATTGCTGGAGCGGCTGAGAAGGTCGTCATTATACAGCAAAGTCCTTATAGTCTTTGTTATACAGCACGAGAGCGGCCTCTAGTGGCGTAAATCACTGACAGCACGTGCCGTTTGTTTAGACATGTGACACTGAGCGCTGCACAGAGCGGGACACTTCAAAGACGGATTTAAAACATCGACAACGAAACGGTGTGTACTGTATGCTGTAGTGCATGTTTTCATGTCATTACTAAGCGATGAATTTGTTGACTAGATGCTGCATTAGTGGAGAAAGGACAGCAGTATACTTTTGCCCGTTTGGTGATCAAATAAAGTCTTGTGGACCGCCGCTTGAATTGAATGCGACATGTCCGGTGTGTGTGATACCGGATAGCTGCGTGTTCTTCTAGACGCGGCGCTGCACTTTTGCCCGTTGTGTGACTAACATATTTTTATATTTTGATTAGATCACCACAAATGTTCTTGAATAGAAGCAGTTAAATTGTGAAAGTACACAATATCCATATGTATGCAATTTATGTATTAATGTCCATTAATAAGATTGATAAAAGCTGTAGAATAGACGTATTGTTTCTTGTTAAAGTGTGTTAATTTCAGCATTTACTGACATATTTTAAAAAATTTAGTTGCTTTTGTTAACATTAATGAACAATGAACTAACTGTAATGATCAATATATAATTAATATTAATATTTTTATTCATTTTCAAAGTATGGTCAAAGTATGGTTCAGTAGGCTACTTTTTTTTTTTTTAATAGTAGAGCACTATTTATTTTCCATTCAGTATCCATTTTAAAAACTATCGGTCGATTAATCGGTATCGGCCAGTGTGGTCCAACCTAGCCATCGGTATCGGTAAAATCCAATATCGGTCGACCTCTAATAATATCATTCAAAGTACATATTATATTATACAAAGTATATTGTAATCATAATAACATGAATATTCTGATTCAGTTTTGTTATTGTGAAAACTATTATAAATTATGAAAAACTTCAATTAAAAAAAATCAATGCAAATTAAAAATGGTATTATTCTAACAATATAATGTAGTACTATATGTAACAGTATATTATACTATATATAATAACATAGTATGATATAGTATGTAGTACTAAAAACTGCTGTTTTGCTGAGACTTAATTTTTGAATAGAATGTGATATATAACATAAATGTGTGTGAATGTATGTCTTTAATCACCTTTTCATCTCATAATTTTGACTTTCTTTTTTTGCTTTCTTTGTTTCAATTTACATTTTTTATCTCATAATTTACATTTTTTTGTCAATAATGTTTTGTCAATTTTAACTTTTTATCCCATTATTTTGGCCTTTTACCTCATTACCACGACTTTTTGTCAGAATTGGTTTTATGTCAATTTCAACTATTCATCTCATTTATTTTATTTTTTTTTTAAATTTCATAACCATGACTGTCAGAATTGCTTTTTTTACGTTAATTTTAACTTTTTACCTCATCATTTTGGCTTTTTATCTCATGACTTTTTGTCAGAATTGCTTGTTAATTTCAACTTTTCATCTCATAATTAATTTTTTTTTCTTTACATAACCATTAAATTTTTTAGCTCTTAATTTCAGGTTATTATCCAATAATCATGACTTTTTCTCAAGCTTCTTTTTTATGTCAATTTTAACTTATTTCATAATTTTGGCGTTTTACCTCATAACCATGACTTTTTGTCAAAATTGCTTGTAAATTTTAACTTTTTATCTCATAATTTCTACTTTTTTTTATCTTATAATCATTACTTTTTTTTCTCAGAACTACTATGTCAATTATAACTTCTTATTTCACAATTTTGGCTTTTACCTCAAAACCGTGACTTTTTATCAGAATTGCTCATGTCAATTTAAACTTTTCATCTCGATTTTTTTATATCATAACCATGATATTTTGTCAGAACTGTTTTTTATGTCAATTTAAACTTTTCATTTCATAATTTCAATGTATTATCTCATAATTATGACATTCTCAAAACTGTTTTTCTATGTCAGTTCTTTTTTTAATTTCAGAATTTTGGCTTTTTACCTCATAACAATAACTTTGTCAAATTCGTCATCATAATTTAGACTTTTTATCATATAAATCACGCCTTGCTGTCAAAACTGCTTTTTGCTTTTTATCTCATCATTTTTTATTTTATTTTATTTTATCTATTTATTTTATTTTAGTAAGTTCAAAACAATGATTTTTTGTCAGAATTGCTTTAGTCAATTTTCAATTTTATTTATTTATTTATTTTTTTTTATTTTACAGTTTTAGCTTTTACCTCATAACCATCAGTTTTCGTCAGAATTGCTTAAGTCATTTTCAACTTTTCATCTCAATTTCGACTTTTTAATCTCATAACCATGACTTTTTGTCAGAATTGCTTTTTATGTCAATTTCAAATCTGTATCTCATTATTTTGGCTTATCATAATCATGACTTTCTCAAAACTGTTTTAAACTTTTTTTTTATTTCATAATTTGACACTTTGTCAGAATTTCTTATGTCAATTTCAACTATTTATCCAAATTTCAACTTTTTTATTTCATAACCATGACTTTTTGTCAGAATTGCTTTTATGACAAATTAAATTTGTCATCATAATTTCATCTCATAATTTTATTTATTTATTTTTTTTAATCTTTAAACCATGACTTTGTCAGAATTGTTTTTTTTTAATGTTAATTTTAACTTTTTACTTTATCATTTTGGCTTTTTATCTCATATTCATGACTCATGTCAAAACTACTTTTTATGTCAATTTTAATTTATCATCTCATAATTTTTGGCTTTTTATCTCATAACCATGACTTTTTGTCAGAATTGCTTTTATGTCAATTTTAATTTTTCATCTCATAATTTTTATTATTATTTTTTTAAATCTCATAACCATGCCTTTGTCAGAATTGTTTTTTTATGTTAATTTTAACTTTTTACCTCATCATTTCGGCTTTTTATTTCATATTCATGACTCTTGTCAAAACTACTTTTTATGTCAGTTTTAATTTATCATTTCATAATTTTTTTTGCTTTTTATCTCACATTCATGACTTTTTGTCAAAACGACTTTGTCCATTTAAATTTATCTTTTTTTTTTTTTTGCTTTTTATCTTATAACCATGACTTTTTGTCAGAATTTGTCATCATAATTTAGACTTTTTATCTTATAATCACGACTTGTCAAAACTGCTTTCTCAAGCCAATTTAAACTTTTTATCTCCCTTTTTTTTTTTTTTAACCTCAAAACAATTACTTTTTGTCAGAATTGCTTTTATGTCAATTTTAATTTTTCATCTCAATTTTGACTTTTTATCTCATAACCATGACTTTTTTGGTCAAAATTGTTTGTCAGTTTTAACTTCTTATCTCATAATTTCTGCTTTTTATCTCATAATCAAGGCTTTTTTGTTTTCTCATTAAATATTTGATTTCACTCAGAAACATGTCACAATACTGAAGTAAAATCAATCGCAACTTGAGGTTCTTGCTGACTTTTGATCATGTAGACATGCAGACAGCGCATCACAAATGAAACCCTTAAGTGTGTAATTTTTGTGTTGTTTAATGACAAAATCTCCATGCTGTTTAGTTGTTAAACACTTTCACCACTTACAAGTTTGCATCATCTCATTACTTATGCTAGCAGAGGAAATTTGCTAAATATTTATGAGAGAGCATATGAAAAACAGCTTCTGCCGGCTATGTTTGCCCATGCTGATTGCTGATATTCAGGGCAATGTGTAAATGATTAGCCTCTGTTAAAACAGCACACGCATCGTTCTTCTGTTCACCCTATTAGAGTGTTTGTTTATCAGAGCACGACCCTTTGCGAACCGTCTGAGCTCAATAAGAGGGTTTCACCACCAAAAACCAATAAAACAAAGTGCACTCCCAAATAATGTTCGTTCAACTCCCACACGAAAATGTACTGCTTACATACAGCAGGTCAAGAGGCCTAACAGAGTTTCATCACTCAGTTACACTCAGATGTTGAAACTGTAGCGTAAAAGTTTCTGCACGTTTCAAAATGCAGAGCTTTGGTGCACATAAGGGCAAGTTCGAATCTGGCTTGCAACATTTTAAAATACTGTTCAGTTTTGATTAAAAGTTTCAGATGTTTCCCTTAAATTAACAATAAAATCTGAAACAAAAACAATTTTTACACAAAATTGATATGGATACAATTAACAAATTTTTATGTAAATTCAAATAAACTTAGGCAATTTAGTTTGGAAACTCAAAAAGAGACTCAGGTGAGATTACTGGAGATATTGGAGAGATTAATGGAGATAATAATAATAATAATAAAAAAATCAAAACTGTTTTCTTATGTTAATTTTAACTTTTTATTTCATAATTTTGGCTTTTTACCTCATAACCATGACTTTTTGTCAGAATTACTTTTATTACAATTTAAATTTAACTTTTTATCTCATAATCATGACTTGTTGTTAAAACTGCTTTTTGATATCAATTACATTTAGAATTTTTAAAAATGACTTTTTGCCAGAATTGCTATTTTAATTTTTCATCTCAATTTCAACTTTTTATCTCAGAATTTCGTCTTTTTAATCTCATAATCATGACTTTTTCTCAGAATTGCTTTTTATGTCTATTTCAGCTTTTTTATATAAAACAGAAATTATAAAACAGATAAAGAAAATAAAGAATAAAAGTCAATTATGAATTCAAAGTTACATTTCTTTGTCATAATTATGATTTGTTAATTTTGACTGTCAATTTCAACTTTTTATGTCATAATTATGACTATTTATCTCATCATTTCTACTTTGTGACCTAATTTCTACTCTCCATCTCGTAAATTTAATTATATTTCATAATTATTTTATGATAATGTACTAATTTGGAATTTTTAATTTCCTAATTTTAAATTCTTATCTCATATTTCAACTTAATCTCATAATTATGACTTAATCTCGTAATTCTGACATTTTCATATGCTAATTTCAATTTAATAACTCATAATTTCAACTTTTTATCTCACAATCATGACTTTTTGTCAGAATTGCTTGTCTATTTCAGCTTTTTTTCATATAAAACAGAAATTATAAAAAAAAAAAAATATATATATATATATATATATATATATATATATATAATAGAAATTAGCATAAGGAAAAAACTTTTTCAATCATAACTTTTTGTCAGAATTGATTTTTATTTCCATTTTCTAAATCTTTTTAAATATAAAACAAATTATAAAACATAAAATATAAATTAGGACAAGGAAAAAAATCTAAAATAAAGAATAAAAGTTAATTATGAATTCAAAGTTCAATTTCTTTGTCATAATTATGATTTTATGTCTGTTTTGACTGTCAATTTTTCCTTTTTATGTCATAATTATGACTCTTTATCTCATTTTTTTTTCCTTTTTGTCCTAAATTCTACTGTCCATCTCATAATTTAAATTTTATTTCAGAATCATTTTATGATCATGTACTAATTTGGAATTTTTCATTTCCTAATTTTAATTTCTTATCTCATATTTCAACTTAATCACATAATTATGACTTAATATTGTAATTTTGACATTTTCATATCCTAATTTCAACTTTTTATCTCTTAATTTCAACTTTTTTTATCTCTACAATCATAACTTTTTGTCAGAATTGATTTTTATTTCCATTTTTTAAATCTTTTTAATATAAAACAAATTATAAAACAGATATAAAATATAAATTAGGACAAGGAAAAAAATCTAAAATAAAGAATAAAAGTTAATTATGAATTCAAAGTTCAATTTCTTTGTCATAATTATGATTTTATGTCTGTTTTGACTGTCAATTTTTCCTTTTTATGTCATAATTATGACTCTTTATCTAATTTTTTTCATTTTTGTCCTAAATTCTACTGTCCATGTCATAATTTCAATTTTATTTCATAATCATTTTATGATCATGAACTAATTTGGAATTTTTCATTTCCTAATTTTAATTTCTTATCTCATATTTCAACTTAATCTCATAATTATGACTAAATCTCATAATTTTGACATTTTCATATCCTTATTTCAACTTTTTATCTCATAATTTCAACGTTTTATCTCATCATGACTTCATCTCATGATTGTTTCATGTACTTACTTTCACGTATCTCATAATTTTGATTTCTCATGTTCTAATTTTAACGTCTTTCTAATAATTTTTTACTTGACAGTGCAACACAATGTCATTATTATCACTTTTTATTTCAGAATTTCAACTGTTTTGTCAAAATTATTTACTAAAGCATGTTTGGACAAGGCAAAATATCTCAATTTGCTCTTTATAATGATCACTGCAATCTAGGAGAAACAATTGAGATATTAAAGAGATCTCATTTGCTATTTTCTGTTCCTATGGGCTCTTTCACCCAGAGCACATGAAAGTAGCCCAGAAATCTGAAATGTTATTAACCTTCATTTCAAAAGAGTTTTACGGAACATGCTAAGAAGAGTAGAGTCTTCCTTAATAATCCAAGTTTCTTACATCCCATGTGGATTTACTGAGTCAATCCGTGACACACATTTCACACAACATTATTCCACTTTCGAAACCCGTTCCACAGAGAGGGGTAAAATTAGAAACCATGTACCATGTTTTCAGATACCTCGATGGCTACCCCTCAAGACTTTGGTGTTAATTAAAACGATAATGAAGAACTCCATTTCACTTGTCAGTGGTCTCTGTGGCACTAATGAATGGAGAATGTCGAGTCATAAATATGCAGACTGTGCCATGCGCGCTTAATGCGTGCAACAATGCAATTAGGCATTGTTATCATTATAATCAAATGTAAAGACGGTGCCATAGGACCCTGTATGTCGCGCATTAAAGTGACGAGTGGTGAGCGTACGGCGGCTGACAGTGCCACTCACCCGATTGCAATTAAGTGCCATCTAATTGGTACAGAGCACTCGAAGTCTCCAGGCATAAGCAATCAGAAGCTGAAGTACCAGTTGTGCTTCACTGTTTATATACTCAAATATAACTCTGTTAAATTGTAACTATAATTATGAGTGACATTATAATTAGAGATTCAAGGTGGTCACCCCAAGTCATCCATCACTTTCCTGTAGGTCTTTATGTATTAATAAGTGCGGCCTAATAATATTTCTTCCTCCATTCATTTTAAGCATGCTCGTATGGCTATGAACAGAAATAGTAGTGTACTGCATACTAAGCCAGTAGTGAGTACTGCTGATGTTATTAAAAAAAAGTTAAATGACTTACATCAGTTATAAACATATATTACATTATTGTGTTGTCACATGATCATAATCAATCAAACCACATACACAGGATTATAAAATAGCATATATTTATTAATATATAATATATATATATATATATATATATTAGGGCTGACAGTTTAACGCATTAACTTAATTAATTAGTTATGACAAAATAACGCGATTACAATATTTCAATGCAGTTAACGCGCTGGCCCCGACCCCAGACCTGTACGTCATCTTATATTTAATATACTGTTGACTAATATGATGCAGGGCAACAACTCCACAAATGATGCCCTATGATACTGGTGCAAAAAAATGCCCCTATATGTGTTGTCTCATTTAAATATATCACATATCAATATGACACGAGTGCTGATTTTGTCCCGATCTATAACAAGCTAAATATGTGATTTTATACAACAGTTCATTAAATAAGAAGTTGATATTGTGTTCTATTTTATAGCCCACTATTATATGTTTTTGCTCAATTTTGCAGAGAACATATTGCCTTTGAAGCCATAGCAGAATTGTTGCTGTCTCCGAGCAACACAGCGCTGTTTAGTTTTTGAATCAATCCGCGTTTTGAACGATTCGTGTGAACCAGTGATTCAGAGAACCATTTACTTCATTCCTGAAAGAATCAGCCGTTTGAACGAATTGAAGACAATTACCACCACCTGCTGGCAGATTTAGTTTCTTAGTTAGAGTATCATTTCATTCAAATAATAATAATAATAAGTAGAAGAAGAAGAAGAAGAAGAAAAATAAAAATATTAAAGGGATAGTTCACAAATTTAAATTCTGTTTTAGGCCACTAGTATTTTCACCAGCTAAAAAATGGTTTAAAGTATGTTATTTCTATCTTTTGCTGTAGTGTGTCAGTAAAAAATATTGGTTTACATTTCCAAACATTCTGTTTGCCATTAACTGTAATAATGTAGTGAGATTTTTGTTTGCACAAGGAGTCTGACAACAGCGAGCGCTCTGCACAGAGATCTGATCTCACCATCATCCAGTCTGTCTCTGGAATGACATGAAGAAACAGAAAAACTGAGACAGACTAAATCCAGAAGAACTGTGGCAACATCTCCAAGATGTTTCAAGTAACCTACCTGCAAAGCTACCTGAAAAACTATGCACAAGTGCACATAGGGCAAAAGCTGCAAAGGACGGTCACATCAAATGCTTATTTATTTTAGTTAATATAAGTTCTTTGATAAAGAAAATCTATTTATGACATTGTTTTTGACAGCATCCTCATTTTATGTGCCTAACTGCCTAAAAAATTTAACAGTACTGTAGCTTTGTAGGTGTATGTCTCTTAAAGCATCTTGGAGATGTTGCCACAGTTCTTCTGGATTTAGTCTGTCTCCGTTTTTTCTGTTTCTTAAGACAGACTGGACTGAATGATGGAGAGATCAGATCTCTGTTTGCACAAGGAGTCTGACAACAGCCTGTGCTCCATACAAAAATCTCACTGGATTATTATAATTAATGGCAAAATGAATGATTAGAAATGTAAACTGATATTTCCTACAGACACACTACAGCAAAAGACCAACTTTAACTGACTTTAAACCAATTTTTAGCTGATGAAAATACTAGTGGCCTAAGACTTTTGCACAGTACTGTGTATATGTATACAGCCATTTTGAAAGCCATCTAAAAACGTTCACCAAAAGAAGAGCCCTTTAAATGTGCAATGTTTACACTTGTGCATATTATAACCTGGAACTTGGATGTGGGAAATAATTACAGTTAGATCCAAAAGATAGTTTTAGTAATATAGCGCAGATGCTACAGAGCACAGTTAGCTGACTGGCTCTATAAAATTGTGTGCTAATATATTAATTCACAGACATTACTGGCATGTACTTTTAAATCCAAAATATTATAAATTGCCAGTTTATTGCTGGTCTGTGGTTTTACACTGCTCTTATTTTTATAGACTTCATATTATTTTAAGGTGAGCCTAAAGGGTGCACTACTATGAAAATCAAACAGCTTTAGTATGACATCAATAAGAGAATGTATAATTTCATAGATATTGTCAATAAAAGTTGTTCATGTTAAAATATGTATTACTTTAATACATGATCTAGATTATTTATTTGGCAAAATTTTGTCATTTTAATAAATATTACATTAATTTAAAAAAAAGATGTTGCTGCTGCAATTAAGCTTAGTGTGCTGTTCTATGTAAATAAATAAATAAATAAACAGACTTTAAATATTAAGTGATAGTTGTCACTTTAAGTTATTCTTTATAAAATGATTAATAACAGCTTTAAGATGACAAAATTTAGAAACAACTATAGTTTATACCCAAAGATGAAACAGATTTTTAAAACACCAGGCATCATACACTTACCCACTTTGTAAATAGTCACTGGCCATCACACACTAACTGACTGATGTTTACACACTAGCATAGGCTTGCCACGATAGACGGTGTTACGGGTTTTAAGACGCAACACTGGTGACATCACTTTTCCACCGTGACACCGTCCCCACATTTTTTTTTAAGCATTCGTTTTTTTATTAAATGTTTATTTGAATTAAATGGAAAATATAATTCTAAATAATTTACTTAAGACGAGAGCATGCACTATAATTAAAAACTGAACATAGCTACAATGCGTTTTTTTTTTTTTAAAGACTGCTGACTTGTCATTTTTGGAGCCTAATGTCATTTTGGAAGTTTTTCTTTTATATTCGTTTCTTGTTCATTCGTTTAATCTTATTTCAACTTTGTGCAATTTATTTATTTATCTTTCTATTTTATTTTCTTATTCGTTTTAAAAACGTTCTAACATAGGCTACGTAATAAACGTTCTATGGTTGTTATTTGTTTGGTTCCAACTTCCACAGTTTTTTCAGCCTGCAGCTTTGTTGTGTTTTTTTTCTCGTTATGTTAATAAAAGTTCTGTGTTTAATATCAGTGATTTTTTTTTTTTTTTTTTTTTTTGTAGTTTCGTTGTCGTCCATTCAAACAACTGACGCCGAATTGCCAATTCCCGCAAAACTGAAAGTGAAAGTATAATAAGCACGCATTTATAAGCTATTTAAAAGCAGAAAAAAGAGGAAAAGAGGAAACCCCCACCCCCACGGTGATACCGGTATTACCGGTGTTGTCACATGTCGATTAACCGATATGTGTTCTAAAATCAGCTGAAAATGTCAAACATGTTTGATCTCCTCCAACTTGATGGAATCAGAGTCTGAAGATAAAAATACTTGCTGTGATTGACTTTGTACATTCAAATAAAAGATTTTTCAATTATTCTTTAAAAAAAAGGTTTTTAATAAAACATGATGTGAGCTTAATGGGAAGGGGGTGTGCTTAAAAGGTACAGAAATGTACCCATTAAGCACCACCAGACATACCATACATTTAATTATGTATATCTTAATTTAAATGCTTTTGTCATTTAAAAAAAAATAAAAAAAAAAATAAATTATATATATATATATATATATTTATAAAGAGATAAATAAAACAACAACCTATAGGTCACTGCTCAGTCTTATCCTAACAAGTGTAGAAGGGCATATTTCATAAATTAATTGTATTCTGAAACCTTGTATAAAAAAAAACTTAAATTATATATCTGAAAAAGAACTCTGATTAAAATTGAAGAACACTAAAGCCGGGCTCAGACTACAGGATTTTTAGCCAGATTTTGCCCCAAGTTTCCCCTCCCGAGAATCGGAGCAAAAATCTTGTCGAGCACCTCGATCGGTCCCGATGTTCGGCACAGATTATCTGGTAATGTGAGACGTTAACAGATCAAAACTTGCACCTCCCGATCTGCTCTCACACAAAACGGGGCTGCCCCAATCATATCAAACATGTTTGATATTCAGGATTTTAAATCGGGACGATCACGGCTATGATTACATCAGTACTTTCACAATAGCCGATGTGTGACTGCAAAACAGCTGCTGTACGGTCCACTGGATAATGAAGATGGAGGAAACTGCTTCTTTTGTTTTTGTAGTAACACTGTCTGTATAATATGTTGAAAACATACCACAACCGCATGGAGTAAGGAAAGCTCTGAAGTGAACGGTCTCAGTTTTAAACCAGGTGAGTGCATATAGCTGCTAGCACTTTTAGCCACTGCAAGAGAAGCTGGTCATTCCAAATATGTGATTTACCGAGAGACAAATGCACGAGAAAACAGGATAATGCAGAGACTCTCCATGGGGAATCGGTTCAACACCGCAGCTGGAATTGCTGGCCAGTTCAGTGCTGAACAAGGTACAGATCTGCCTCTGCACGTTTAAGAGAAGTCGGACTGAAAGTGCATTCTGCAGTGACCAAGGCTCTCATCAGCAGAAAGAATCAAAAGGCTAAGCTGAGAAACGTGTGGAGAGAGGAGAACTGTTTCAAAGTTCATTTTAGTGGTGAGAGCAAGTGCAATTTATTTGGGTCCAATGGGAAATGTTTTGTTCGCCATCAAACTGAGGAAACACTTAAGTGTGTAAAGAAGTCAGTGAAAGGTGGAGGAGGAAGTGTCATGGTTTGAGGGATGTTTTCTGCAGCAGGAGTTGGGCCTCTTATACAGTTACAAGGCAGGGTGAATGCAAATATTACCTTCCCTGCAAGCATCTCCCAATCAGCCTGCAATTTTCATGCAATACAAGGCCCCTGTCACACTGCAAAACAGGTAAAGCAGTTTCTTGAAGCTAAGAACACTGAAATAATGAAATGGCTGGCCCAGAGTCCTGATCTAAACCTGACTGGAAATCATTGGCGATAAAGTTAGGGCTAAGAAACTCACCACAGTTACTGAACTATGAAGAAGAGTGGACCAAAATCACACCAGCGCAATGTGAGAAACTAGTGATGTCCTGCGGATGCAGATGTGCTGAAGTCATTCAAAGCAAGAACCACACTACGCTTCCTACTAATTTCTGACAGCTGTAACCCTCCAAAATTTTAGTTGTAATCTTCTTTCGTGCTACAGTGATTAGTATTTTCTCTCTCTCTCTCTCTCTCTCTCCTCTCTCTCTCTCTACATATACATATATATATATATATATATATATATATATATATATAGAGGTGGCTAGGGCCACAAAGTAGCTGTAGCTAGAAGCATGTTTTAAATAAACACACCTAAACAGCTGATAGGTGATGTGTCCATGTAGGTTGAATAAAGGTAAAATGGGACACTTTTGCCATTTATCTCAGTGACAGTGTCCGCATTTTCGTGTATTTACCCTACTCATGCACACAATTACAACATTATCAACAAAATTAGTGTATAAAGCACTACTGCTACCATGTTTGACGAAATAACCATAAATAAATGTGCCTTGGATGAATGAATCTTGAGTGAACTTTTAAAAGATTTTTTTTCTGTATTTTGCTTTAAAAAATACGGTTACAGTGCAAATGATTAATTATATTAACCAAGGGTTGGTTAATAAACTAATAAGAGGGGCATAAAATGTTCTTCTAATCTGTTTATTTATTGATTTATATTTATTTATTTATTTTTATATAATTAAATTAAAATGTGCAACATGTGGGGAGCTCTTACTCAATTTTATCACTGCGTGCATCAAAATATATATACATACACTTATATGTACATACACTTATAAAAAAAAAAAAAAGTGTATGTATGTGTATGTATATATATTTTGTATGTATATATATTTTGATGCACGCAGTGATAAAATATTCAGGACAAATTCTTTAAGTATGTTTGTATTTATATTACTTTAAATATATATTTGGGTTACATTCCTTAAAATTCCAAGAAGTTAATGACAACACATTGTGATTATTATTCTCAAAAATATTCTTTTTAAAATATACACAGCCCTGGGTTCTATTATTAAAAAGTATTAATTAAAACAAGCACCTATTATGGGAGCACACGTTAAAAAAAATAAAAATAAATAAATAATAATAAAAATAATAATAGTAAATATTGTTCTTATTGTTTGTTTTTGTTGGTAGTATATTATTATTATTATTATTATTATTATTATTGCTAGTGTTGTTTCTCTATGGTGCACGACAAAATCGCCAAATAACTGTTGTCCTCCACTATCGTAATAAAGCTGCGTTTCCTTATTTGTGCTGAAGTTGAACGTGTTCATTGCAGAGAAGTGAACTGTCATCGCCATCAAGCTTCCATAGAAACCATCAGATGTCCATATTTACATATTCAGTAGGGCACTCGCAGCACTTATACACAGAGGCGGAGAGCATCCAGCAGCTGTCTGCTAATGGACACTACACTAAATTAATATAACAACTCCTAAGTGCCGGGTGTGAAGGGCTGACAGACAGACATGCGTGTGTCATTGTGCGTTTGGGACGGGCACAGGACCATTACCCAGCGACAAGACGCAAATAACTCTTAAAAGCACGTTTTACCTCCTCTGGAAGTCCTTTTCAAAGGGTTTGAGGTAAGGATCCATTTGTAGAAGGGAGTTCAAGTGAGGCACTGAAACGTTATACTCCAGTTCTGCCATCTTCGCTTCAGACCAGAGCAATCGAGCACCGACTCCCTTGATTAAAGCGTGAGAATGACGCTTACGCTGAGGAGCAATGAGCAGCGGTTTGTGTTGTGTTCACTGTTATTGGAGACACAGGGTCACGTATTTGTCCTGCCCTTATGAAAATATGAGGATGTGGCTTCCTGTGCTCACTTTTCATGTTTGTTCTTAAATAGCAGCGTGGTGCTTTAAGGGGACCGCGCAAGCGTTCAGGTTAGGGGAGGAGGAATTTGGGGAGGCGGAGAGTCGAATCATTGAACTTTTTGCCCTTGACAAAGTTAAACCCTCTTCTTTTTTGTAAGGACAGACCCTCTACTCTCTATATCAATGTTACACCTTCAATGTAACATACAAATCAGTCGAATATAGAAAGATTCACAAAATAGAAATAAGAAGGAAAATGTTAATTAATAGCATACCAGAATATCCAGTATCATATAGGCTATTGTGACCTACTATATTCCATTTAAAGCTGTTTTAAATATATTTTCTATAACAGCAACATTATTATTATTAGTAGGAGTAGTAGTAATATTACTATTTTATTAAATTATGATATTATATTACTGTCAATATAATATATTATTATCATATAAACTATAATCATATAATAATCATTATATGATAATCATATAATAATCAGATTTTATAATTATGCATGAATATTATGAATATTATGACTTAATATTAAATGAGACTATATGGAATGTTTGTATTGTATTGTATAGTAAAATAATATATTATCAATAATAATAATAAAATAATAATAATAATAATAATAAAAAATGCACACACATACAAATTATGACATGAATTATAGTAAGATAAATAAATAAATAATAGGTGTGGCCAGTCACAGAACAATAAAAATAGTTTCAATGAGAATAATAATAATAATAATAATTAAAAATATATATTATTTTGGTAATTTATTAGTATTCATAATATCATTTATAATACAACATTATTGTATTATATATTGTAATAATTATATTTTATAATTATGCATCCAGATTATATGACTTCATACTAATTGAGAATATATGGACTATATGTACTACAAATACTACATACACTCATACACACAAATTATGACATGAATTATGGTAAAATAAATAAATAAATAAATAGGCGGCCAGTCACAGAGCAAAGAAAATAGTTTAAATGAAAATAACAATAACAACAACAACAACAACAACAACAATAATAATAATAATAATAATAACAACAACAACAATTCTTCTTATTATTATTCTTATTATTATTATTATTAATTTTGTTAACATTGGAAGCCAGTGTATATACATTTTTATAATAAAAAATGATTATAAAATGTCTAAAAGTTAAATATTAATAAAAGTTTACATTTTATTTACATTATTTATATATGTTTTTATATTGTAAAAGCCAAAAATAAACTAAGAGTACAATGTGTGTGTATATACATATATATATATATATATATATATATATATATATATATGTATATTAAGATATATATGTATGTATATTATTATTATTAATATAGTAACATAATATGTTATCAATAATAATAATAATAATAATAATATAAATACAATATAGTATTTATAAATACAAGATAATAATACTAATAATAATAATTATATATATATATATATATATATGAGGAATAATAATAATAATAATCCCAAATATCTATCTATATATATATATATATATATATATATATAGATATTTGGGACCAAAATTTTTCAGAAACTTTGACCTGACAATTTTTTCCAAGTGTGTGCGTGTGTGTGTGTGTGTGTTTATATATATAATTATATATATATATTTGTAAAAAAAAAAAATAAATAAATATATATATATATATATATATATATATATTATATTTATAAATATAATATAAAGTATTTGTATTTATATATATATATATATATATATATATATATATATATATATATATATGTATGTATGTATATGTATATATATATATATATATATATATATATATAACATATTATATTTCTAAATATATATTTGTATTTATATATATATATATAAAAAAGTAGGCTTTTAATGTAAAGGTTTTATAACAAGGGTCAGCACTTGTGACCCCTCGTGGGGCCGTGATATTCATTCATTCTTGATCTTTTTATCCTTTGCTGACATACTGTATAATAGGCTGTGCAGTATGTGACATCCTCTTTAAAGAACGCCACCATATGGTTTGGTTACTGTCAAGGTTAGACATAAAGATAAATAGGGCTTATTCATGTAAACTTCACAGAGAGAGAAAAAGCACAAGATATTTATTTCATCAGCACATTGCCTATCCATGGAGGCTCGTCTTTATTCAACAAATAGTGGCATTTTTACAACCATTTTAATGTAATTCCATCAACCAATAAAAAAATGATTTCTTTGCCATATAACTGACATTACTCTAACAGTTCTACAGCCACAAATGTGCCTATTTACATTGCTGGTTCACTTATCGTTCTTTAAACCCGGTTATGCTAAAGTGTATCATGTCAAAAAAAAAATAATAATAAAAAAATAGCAGAAAAGTTTTGTACAAGCTGAGTGAGCAAATTAACCAAAAGCAAATAACTGACTTCAGTTTACTCAAGTCATCTTGCTTCATATCCTGTGTTCAGCCTCATGACCTCAGTTTACTTATTGTTGCGAAATAAGTGTTAAGAGGAAGAATGCGTGGCGGTGAATCACATACTTAGAAATGAATGTAACGTTCAAGGCTTCATGTGGCTGCTGTCGATGCAGCTGATCTCATATCTGCACATATTTGATAATGCTTTTCAAAGCATGAACCCTCAAAGCAGCCCTCTTTTAACTTCGGTTGCATCACGTTTGATTTTGAAACAGACCAGTTTGATCAAATGCAGAGGATTATGAGTAAAGTTTAATGTGGAGTTAAAACATTATTAGACTATCAGTAAGCTTGACTAACATCACAGCAGTTTTATCTTGTTTTCATTTGGATTTAATCATGCGTCTTATGTTTAATCATATTACGGAATTAAATATGTACAACTGTGTCTTTGAAAAAATGTTCTCCTAGCCCTTGTGCTGTGCTGAAAATTTCTCCAAATGACTCCAAATTTAGTTTTCCTGGTCAAAAATGACTGGTCTTTGCTTTTAAATCTAAAACCTAAAACAGATTTGTATCTACTTTTATAATAGATACAAATCTATTATTACTAAATCTTACATTTAGTCTATTTGATCATTTCTATTATTAAATTCAATGGGGACCTGCTATTGTTTGGTTACCCACATTCTTCAAAATATCTTATTTTGTGTTTAGCACACAAAATAAATTAATACAGTTTTGGGACAACGTGTAAGTGAGTAAATAATGACAGAATTATAATTTTTGGGTGAACTATCCCTTTAATGACAAGTGGCAACATGTTTATTGCTTTAAGAGCTGCACGCATCTAATATGCAGGCACGCATCTGTTTTTCTCTCAATTGTTTACTTTCACTTTAGACATAAGCAACTGTTTTTATATGTAAACCTTGTGTGTTTTGACATTATTGCTGCAATCAGACGCGATACATAACTTAGTTCAGTAATTAGGCGCTATTTGACAGGCTTTTAGTGCGCACGCTCTTCAGGTGTACGCGCACGGGAAAGGCGCATGTTAGAACAGCACGCATATGAAATGTCTAATGCCAAGATTTCAAAGGAAATAATGTACTTTTGTGATTGTGAACAAGTGTAGTGTCCTGTGAGTGTAACTCTACCGCTGAGTTAAAGGGGTCATCGGATGCTAAGTTCACTTTTAAATGTTGTTTGAACGTTAATGTGTGTTGGCAGTGTATATACACATCTACCCTATAATGATAAACATCCATGCAGTGATTTTTAATTAATCTGTAAAAATAATATCCCCTTTTTCAAATCGAACCATTTTCAGATGCCTGTCAGTGTGGTGTCACACCAACAGAGACCACACCCACGATAGTTGATTGACATGAGCGTCTTACCTCAGACCCACCCTAAATCAGCTGTAACAGTCCGACCTCCATTGTTTCGATGGCGGAGCAGGGATGTAAATTAGACGAGAATATCTCCGATTGAGCGACTGAGGTGTTGTGTTGCTGGATGTAATAATGAACATAGTGGTCGTCATTTACTCCCGACATCTGAGCCCTGAAGATGCAGTAGATTATGTTTGTTTGTGAAGGGAATGCACCTACTGATCTACATAAACGTATCTATGTTCATGCAGATCATTCGTGATCCAGCTTCACTTACAGCAGAAGTGAGTATAAGGGTTTTTTTTATGAATCTCTGTAATCACCTTTCCTAATAACATGCTAGTTAGCAAGTTTCACGGCTGAATGCACTAAATGCAGCTAAAGTAAACAGGCTCGTCACTCCACGGAGAGAAGAGAGGGGCGGGGTGAGCAGAGCTCATCTGCATTTAAAGGAACAATCCATCAGAATGGGTTGATTTTTGCAGAGCTCGTTTTGACAAGGTAAAAAGGGTGTTGTTTTACACAACCATTGAGAAGTATATTGTAGAATTTTCATTAAGACTCTAAAGAATCATATCAACTTGTGGAAAATGGGAATCTGTTGACCTCTTTAACACTGATGTGAATTTATGTCGTGTTGTACTGTAAATTGAGGTGGAGGCGCCAGAACTGCCGCTGACAGAGTAGCACGATACTACAGTATTTCTTGAAAAGCAAATTGTGGAGACATTTTATTGTCCATGATCAAAAATCGTCATATCGCACACCACTATCCCCAGGTACAAATGGCATTCCAGGGGGTAAATCTCACATTATTGGGGTCACTTCAAACAGTGTTAAAGAAGCCCAACTCCACAGGAAAACCAGATATTTGGCAACACTGGTTAGCAGCATGCGTAGAGCAGCATGCGTTGTGTTACTCTTGTGAATGCACATCAAAGACTGACACAAAAGAGAAGAAATTGTTGACTAAAGTCATTATTTTTGTTTTCTTTACGCATGAAAAGTATTCTCGCAGCTTCATACAATTAAGGTTGAACTACTGATGTCAAATTGGCTATTTTAATGATGTCCTTACTACCTTTCTGGGTTTTGTCTGTGGTGGTTATGTTCCCGTCTGTGCAGGGTCAGAAAGTTCTCGGATTTCATCAAAAATATCTTAATTTCTGTTCCAAAGATGAACAAAGGTCTTAGGGGTTTACAAAGACATGGGGGTGAGTAATTAATGATAACAATTTTTGGGTGAACTATCACTTTAAAAACTGAGGTGCATAAACTCATCAACAAGGCCTGCAATCAGTTCCAAAAATGACGATCATTTCCAAAAATAAATATAAAAGCTGTGCTAATTACCAGTATTTGGTAATAATGTAGTATAATTAAGCATTTTTTAAAAACAAAAAAAACAAAAAATCCCAGTTCACCCTCAAGTTGTTCCAAACCTGTATCAATTTCTTTCTTCTGCTGAACACAAGGGAAGATATTTTGAAGAGTGTTTCTTTCAGTCTGTGGTCCCTATTGACTTTATACTATTTCTTCCATTCTGTGAAAGTCAATGGGGACTTGTAACTGTTTGATTACCACCATTCTTCAAATATCTTTGTTTTTGACAGTAGAAAGAAATTCATACAGGTTTGGAGCAACTTAAGTGTAAGTAACCGATGACAGAATTTTCTTTTCTTTAAAAAAAAAAAAAAAAGAAACCCAAACACAACATGAGGGCAAGTTAACAGCATAATGCTTATTTTCAAATGATTATTTTTAGTGTGGGGGTGACATTCACTGCAATCACATTCAAAATGCAGTTTCTTCTTTATATCCATAATAAAACGGCCACATATGCTAATAATACTTCAATATTATTGCCATCAGAGGTCATTTAAATCTATAAGAGTGTATGCATGTAGATATCACAATTATAATATTCATGAAATGGAAAATGAAAGTCAAGGTTGATATTATGAAAGAACAATATGTTTCTGTGAGTCAATGAGTCAGAATTGATGAGCGGGGAGACTCTTTCAGCATGAAACTCAAGGCTGCAGAATCTCTTAGAAATTTAGGCTGGATGCCAAGAAAATAAAGGCAGGTTAATGTTTTGATTTATGGGAATTAGTTTACGATTCACCAAATACTCAAGTCTGAGCCGGAGGTGAACCCAGAAGAAAGTGTGCATTTCATAAACACTGTGATTCATCAGATGTTTAACTACACGCTCATAATCTTTAAAGAAACTGGCACAGTAGGAACGTTAAAAATGTAGTGAGAAGTCATTTTCACAATGAATATCATTACTATCATTTCCGTAATTCCATTAATTTAGAGACATTACCCCCCTTTAGCATATTTCAGAATTTGATTGACACAGCGGACCTGAACAAAAGTAACCTCATAATCTTTCTGCGCACTTCGGTAATTAATGTGTTTATGCATTAAAATCTCTGATTTAATTAAACGCAATCGGTTGAACTTTCTGAAACTCTTCCTGACATTAATTTGTATTGACGCACAGAAATGAAAAGATAATGTGAGAATTCCTCGGTTCTCTGGAGGAAGCTTTTCGCTTCCGGTGCATTAGAAACACAGCCAGCGAAAAAGATATAAATTTGCAGTTGGTGATGAGAGGAGGGGTGGGACTGTCTGTGTAAACACTCTCTTATTGCTCAGGGCCAGTGGGAAGAACAGTCAGTTTTCCACCATCTACATTCCAGCAGAGTGCAGGGGTGAGCGTCTCGAGAAAAAAAAAAAAAAAAAAAGAGGAGCTAGTAGCAGGAGAGTTGCTTGTCCATGCAAAACCAGGTGTCACAATGCTACAATGTTGTTGTGTTGGGTTGCCAGATATTATCGCCTAATGTATTGTCCACCTCTCTGCAATATCTAACAGACATGCTTGTTTTATCATCACATTTAATAACAATTTGACAAGTTGCACTCATGGCTTTGACTGAAAAATGGGGGGAAAAACTACTGGCAGTTTGTTCGTCACTCCATTCTGTTTCTGGGCTCCAGTCCAGTTTTTGTTTGATTCACTCCATCTTGTTTTAGCAAGTGTACTCGCATAAAAACACCTTTAAAATACCCAACATTAAGCCTTATGCTTTTTTTCACCTGGAGTGACATTGTTTAAAGGAGAAGTCCACTTCCAGAACAACAATTCACAAATAATTTACACACCCCCTTGTCATCCAAGATGTTCATGTCTTTCTGTCTTCAGTCGTAAAGAAATTATGGTTTCTGAGGAAAGCATATCAGAATTTTTCTTCATATAATGGACTTCATTTGTGCCCCTGATTTTGAACTTCCAAAATGTAGTTTACATGCAGCTTCAAAGGGCTCTAAAATAAAAATGTGTATACTTTTTACGCACAAAAGCTCGTGTAGCACAGGTTCTGGGATGCACGCTCACGACGTACTATTGAATCATGTTGAAAGATCACGCCGACTGTAGGCGGAACCACAGACCCAGTGTTTACAAAGCGAACGCGCAAAGACTAAGAAAGTGCAAGTAAGTCAAACACTGTTTACAAACAAAAAGGTACAACGGGTCGGACGATTCTGAAGTTGTAGGAGAAAATAAGATGGAGTTTTCCGCCATACTCCATCTCCAACTCCACTCGACATACCTTTTTTAGCCAGAGTACACAGACAATGAACTTAGATGTGATTCGTAGTAGTGATGGGAAGTTTGGATCATTTTACAGACTCAGCAAAATGAACAATTTTTTTTTCGAGTCATTTTGTTAATTTTAGCAAAATCAGCGTCACATGACAGCCCCATAAGATGAACGAACGACTCAAAAAACCAGAAGAGTTCCAAAGGAATCACTCCCCGTGACGACTTGTTCTTTGCAAGTCAAATTAAAGATTAGTTCAAAATGAACAAATCGTCAAGAACGACCCATGGACGTGCATCCGAGAGCCTGTGCTACACGAGCTTTTGTGCTTAAAAAGTATACAAATTTTTATTTTTCGAAAAAAAATGACCAATCGTTTTGCTAGATAAGACCATTCTTCCTCGGCTGGGATCGTTTAGAGCCCTTTGAAGCTGCATGTAAACTACATTTTGGAAGTTCAAAATCGGGGGCACAAGTGAAGTCCATTATATGAAAAAAAATCCTGAAATGCTTTGCTCAAAAACCATAATTTCTTTACGACTGAAGACAGAAACACATGAACATCTTGGATGACAAGGGGATGAGTAAATTATTTGTAAATTAGTATACTTGACTAACATGATCATCAGACATAAAAAGAAAATAAAAATCTAAACTGTGTAATATTTGTATACTTACTACATAAAGTATACTTAAAAATATACTTGAGCTTAAATATACTTAATAAAATAAATTTGAAGTATACTACTTTTTGGTAAGGGTATACTTTATATGTAGCAGCAATCTGCTTGGATTATTAAAAACTGCATACACGTACAACATGCTTCTTGGCAAAAGCAATAATCATACCACTGAAAAAACACATACTATTTGCTTTATTAATCAATATATCCATCTAGTATTTTAGCATATTGAACATAGCATGTTTCATTAACAAGAAAAATCACAAGGTAAAGTAAGTAGGTTTGTTCCAAGCCTGAAATGCCCTTCAAACCATATGAAGATGTTTGAGGAAACCACAGTGGGGCATTCTCAAAAACAGTTTTCATTGAAAATGCTTTGACCTCTGTCTGAAGTCTGTCTGATTGCCACGTGAACCTGTAGTGACCGTGTTTTTCCCTTCACACAGTTCATGGACTGGACTCAGTAGAGCCCTCTGTCGGCTGCTTCTAGAAATGATGTTCCAAAATTAGCTTCTCACCTTCAAAAGACTTTTATCTGCATTTGAACCTGCACTGAAGTTTAGCTCAGTATTTGTTTTTTAGAAGCAAACATAGAATTTTAAAAGTTATAGTCCACAAAATAAAGCACATTAAACTTAAAGCTGGAGTGTGAAGTATTTTTGTTAAAATACTTATCCTAGCTTAAGGTGCAGAAGCAACTACATTATTCATAGGTTGATTACCTTAAAAAGGTGTAGACAGAGTGTCTCTGTGAGGTTATCAAAACATTTCTCTGTTTGTTTAAACATCTGACACAGCAACAGCAGCTCAACCAATGGTGTGAGTTTGGGGTGTGGCTATCTGTTTGTCTGACCAATGGTTTGCTGAACATGTTTGAAAACACTTTTTCTCTGTGCTGCTAGTAACTCTGAAACTTTAAAAGACACCTTTTTCATTATTAACATCATTTAAATCCACTCAGTGGTTGTACACACTTGAGGCCTGACTGCATTCAGGTCCAGTGCCACAGTCGAGACTCCTTCAGGAGTCTGGTCCTGTGTCCTTGAAATGAAGCCCATGTACCCTCGCTGCATGACAAGTATGACACCTTATAAGCTATGCAGAGCCGTGGAGTCAGGGCCAGTGGCTGGGAAGTCACTGTGTCGATTTATGCCAGCATTTGGTGGCTGACTGAGCGTGACGCCTCCTGGTTTTCAGAGAGGGAGAAAAGACACCAGACAGCTGCTGACAATGCCACCGGAGTTACCACGGCATGCCGTGTTACCCGTGGGTCCCTGGAGCGTGAAACCCGGGCTGGACGAGAAGGATGGACTGCTTGATACTTGTTGACATGGGGCTAAAGCGGGTCACTCAAGCTCAGTTTGGCCCGTCGGTTCCTTTTGGCCAACGAGATGAAGATGAATCGTCAGATAACTTCAGTGGTCAAAGAGGAGCATCTGATAGAAACGCTGGATGGCTTAGAACTTGTCATGGATCAACAACTCCATCATATCCTCAAGTACCTCTACTGGAGGAGGTGTTGGTATGCATTAGATCACAATCATGAAGTACTGTTCATGGTACACAAGAATGACAAGAATCATGATACAGGAATGTCCTCCTTGATGACATCATGTTAAAGGAACAGTTCACCCAACATGATAGTTCTTTCTTCGTTTACTCATTCCAAACCCATATGGCTTTCTTTTTTTCTTCTGTGGAACACAAAGGAAGATCTTTAAAGGAGAAGTCCACTTCCAAAACAAAGATTCACATATAATGTACTCACCCCCTTGTCATCCAAGATGTTCATGTCTTTCTTTCTTCAGTCGTAAAGAAATTGTTTTTTTGAGGAAAACATTTCAGGATTTTTCTTCATATAATGGACTGATATGGTGCCCTGATTTTGAACTTCCAAAAGGCAGTTTAAATGTGGCTTCAAACAATCCCAAATGCGGTTGTAAATGATCCCAGCCAAGAAATAAGGGTCTTATCTACCATAACAATCGGTTATTTTCATTAAAAAAAATTTCAAAATCATACTACATTGCTGCAGAAGTACAGACCCAGTCTTTGCAAATTAAACATGCAAAGAAGATCAACAAAAAAGGTAAAACAGCATTAAAAGACGATTTTGAAGTTGAGGGAGAACATGAGATGGGAGTTTTTCGACATACCCTAACTGTCATAAACCGGAAAAAAACAGTCCAGGCAGAGTAAGGCAAGATGAGTGTTTGACATTAAAAAGTATATAAATTGTATTATTTTTATGAAAAAGACCCTTCTTTCTCAGATCGTTTACCACATTTTGGATCGTTTAAAGCCCCATTTAAACTGCATTTTGGAAGTTCAAAATCGGGGCACCATATTAGTCCATTATATGGAGAAAAATGCTGAAATTTCTTTTTACGACTGAAGAAACAAAGACATTGACATCTTGGATGACAAGGGGGCACATTATATGTGCATCTTTGTGTTGGAAGTGGACTTCTCCTATAATATACAATAAAACTCAATGGAGTAGAAGAAAGTAAGTCATACAGATTTGGGACAACATGAGGGTGAATGAATGATGAAAGAATCTTTAATCTTCAAAATCTTCCCAGATATTCTTCAAAAGTTCACTTTTTGTGCTCCATAAAAGAAAGTAAGTCATCCTGGTTTGTAATGACGTTACAATAAGTAAATGATGATGACGGAATTTTAAAAGGATAGTTCACCCAGAAATTAAAATTTTGTCTTTAATTACTGACCTTCATGCCATTACAAACCTGTAAGACCATCGTTCATCTTAGACATCAGTGCAACTACCATGTTCAAGGCCCATAAAGGTAATAAGGACATTGTTAAAATAGTCCATGTGACATCAGTGGTTCAACCATAATTTTATAAAGCTATAAGAAAAATGACAGTGAATTTAACAGTAAAAGACTGTAAAAATGCTACAGTAAAAACCTTTTAAATGGTTAACGGTAAGTTCCCCTACTATATACGGTAAAAAACTGTACTGGACGTTACATGAAATAGTAGTTTTTCTTATCAGATTTGTACATTAGGGTTGTGTTACATCAAATGTTGTTTAATTAATGTTTATTGTATTATTTCTGTTTCATTTTACCATAATGGTGTTCAGTGTTTGTGTGAAAGACACTGTGCACATATATATGTTAATATTTAAAAGCTGCTTGCGGTGGGCCTTGCTTCAGCATGTGACTTTTTCATCACCACCTGTTTTTGGTGGTTATCAGTGTATTACAAAGGTAAAAAACTGATTTCAGTACTTCAATAGGTTGGTATATTAATAGTATATCAGATAATGAAATTACGGTATTTAAAAACAGTAAAAACAATAAAACCTAAAATGTTGCTACCATATTTTTACGGCAAAATTCTGGCAACCAACTTTCAAAAGTTTCTTCTCTGTGTCATGTCCTTACTACCTTTCTGGGCCTTGAATGTGGTAGTTGCATTTCTGTCTATGCAGGGTCAGAAAGCTCTCAGATTTTATCATAAATATCTTAATTTGTGTTATGAAGATGAACTTTACGGGTTTGGAAGAACTTGATGGTGAGTAATTAATGAGAGAATTTTCATTTTTGGGTGAACTAACCCTTTTTTTTTTTGGTGAAATATCCCTTATTGTGTTCTATTCATCACAGCTTTCTTCAAAGCTTTCATTTTGCTTCAGAAATCAAACATTGTGCACAAGTTGTTTGGATCTTGTTTATAAAACTCTAGTGGTGTATTTTGATATTTCACACCCTCACAATCCCAGTTCTCACTCAATTACAGTTTACTAAAAAAAGAAGCCTATTAGATAGTCTTCAAAAAATCACTTTTGTCCTCCACAGTAGAAAGCAAGTTCTCCTGGCTTGGCACAACATGAGGGTGAGTAAATGATGACAGAATTTTCATTCTTTGGTGGACTCTCCCTTTAGGCAGAACATTCATTGTCTTCTTCAACAGCCCAACAACTTTGAAGGTGCTAAGACCAAACCGATACTTGGCTAGTAGGTGGACCATTGCATATTTGCGAACATCCTGAGGGACGAATACACATATGACTCAACTAACTGGAGGTGTTTTTAGTTGATTACAGCAGCTTCTGTTCGGATGGGCTGCGAGTACATTGAGTCACTCTCTGGAATCTGTGGGATAGAGTGTTCTTTTTGGACAGACAGCTTTTTTAAACAGAAGCTCCTGCTGCTGGGGCTGAGCAGTCTATGCCGACCTGCTTTAAGGAAAAACAGCCTCCTGTTTGTTGATCGCCATATCCCAGCCATCAATCACCATCCCCACGCATATGGGAGTGGGCTTATCACTGAACATGGCTGAATGGAGCTGAGGCATCTCTGTTTTTTCACTGACAGGAACAATAGATAAAACACATGGTGCGGTGTATGGCTCTTAATTGTACATGTATATGCAATATGCGGTTAATTAGAAGTAATACATCTACAGCAATCTGACAACCTATAATTTTCTTGTTCTTTTTTTTCAAGAGATAAAGTATTGATTTAAAAAAATGTTTAGTAAGTTCAGTGGATATTTTTAAGGGCTGTCAATCGATTACAATTCACTGCATGTTTGCTGAGAAATGGAAGCCCATTTTCACCTCAGAGTACAAGAAGAATGGTAATTATGAGACTGAGTTTAAATAATACGTTTAAAATAGGGATTACATTTACAATTGAGAGGAAAAAAGTCACATTATGAGATAAAGTGACAATTATGGTAAATTAAGAGAGGTCAGGTTTTAAGAAGTCATATGTGTGAGATAAAATGTCACAGTATGAGATTAAAAGTCCTTACTGTGAGATTAAAAGCCAGAGTTGCAGGAAATAGTCACAAAGAGAAAAAGATCTTAATTGAGAGGAACACAACTATGAGAAATAAAGTAATTTCACAATATATTTGTGACATTCGTACACTCTCAGAAATAAAGGTATGAAAGCTGTCACTGCAGTACCTTTTCAAAAGTTACACCGTTGTACCTAAAGGGTCCATACTGCTACCTTAAAAGTACATATTAGTACCTAAAATGTACAAAAGTGTACCTTTTAAAAAAGTGAGAGTTGTGACCTTACAATTTTAATAAAAGTCACAAGTTATAATATATCTCAATTGAAATATCTCAATTGTGAAATAAAGTCTCAATTATCATTGAGACTTTCAAGTAATTCACATTTAAAAATATAATCACCAGTTTATACTCATAATTGTAATCTTAAAATTGTGATTAAAAAGTCACAACTGTGAGACATAAAGCCAGAGTTGTGAGAAATAGTCAATGTTAATATAAAATAGTCAATGTTAAATAACTGCGAGCTTACAAGTGTGATAAAGTCACGATTGTAAGAATGAAACTCAAGAATTGTGAGAAATAGTCACAATTTAGGTCGGAAATGGATCAATCACTGTTACAGAAATCAATTAAATAAATTATGAGAAATAAAGTCATTTATATTTCACAATATAATTATGACTTTATTCTCATAATTGTGTTTGTGATCAAGTCACAATTGTGAGAATGAAACTCAAGAATTGTGAGACATGGCCACAGTTTTACTTTGCAAATAGAACAATTTCTGTTTCAGAGATCAATTAGATCAGTGATGAGAAATAAAGTCACTTATATTTTAACAATATAATTGTGACTTCATTCTCATAATTGTGAGCTTACAATTGTGATAAAGTCACAATTGTAAGAATGAAACTCGAGAACTGTGAAAAAAATTCTGTTTTAGATATTAATTAGATCAGTTATGAGAAATAAAGTCACTTACAGGTGCATCTCAAAAAATTAGAACATAGTGAAAAAGTTAATTTTTTTGTTTGTAACTGATTTCAAAAACTGAAACTTTCATATATTCTAGATTCATTACATGTAAAGTGAAATATTTCAAAAGTTTTTTGTTTTAATTTTGATGATTAGAGCTTATAGCTCATGAAAGTCAAAAATCCAGTATCTCAAAATATTAGAATATTTACATTTGAGTTTCATTAAATGACCATCCCTACAGTATAAATTCAGGGTATCTCTTGTTCTTTGAAACCACAATAATGGGGAAGACTGCTGACTTGGCAATGATCCAGAAGACAATCATTGACACCCTCCACAAAGAGGGTAAGTCTGGCTGTTTACAGAGTGCTGTATGAAAGCATATTAAATGCAAAGTTGACTGGAAGGAAGAAATTGGGAATGAAAAGGTGCACATGCAACAGAGATGATCGCAAGCTTGAGAAAACTGTCAAGCAAAGCCAATTCAAACACTTGGGAGAGCTTCACAAGGAGTCAAGTGAAGCTGGAGTTAGCGCATCAAGAGTCACCATGCTCAGACGTCTTCAGGAAAAGGGCTACCAAGCCACTTCTGAAACAGAAACAACGTCAGAAGCATCTTACCTGGGCTAAGGAGAAAATGAACTGGACTGTTGCTCAGTGGTCCAAAGTCCTCTTTTCAGATAAAAGTAAATTTTGCATTTCGTGTTGAAATCATGATCCCAGAGTCTGGAGGAAGACTGGAGAGGCACAGAATCCAAGCTGCTTGAGGTCCAGTGTGAAGTTTCTGAAGTCAGTGATGATTTGGGATGTTGTGACATCTGCTGGTGTTGGTCTACTATGTTTTATCAAGTCCAAAGTCAATGCAGCCATCTACCAGGAGATTTTGGAGCACTTTATGCTTCCATCTGCTGACAAGCTTTATCGAGATGCTGATTTCCTTTTCCAGCAGGACTTTAGCACATGACCACAGTGCCAAAACCACTTCCAAGTGGTTTGCTGCCCATGATATTACTGTGCTTGATTCGCCATCCAACAAGCCTGACCTGAACCCCATTAAAAATCTATGGGATATTTTCAAGAGAAAGATGAGATACAGTCGATCCAACAATATTCAGACGAGTTGAAGGTTCAGTAGTGCCTCAGCAGTGCCACAGGCTGATCGCTTCCATGCCACACCTCACTAATGCTGTAATTTGTGCTAGGAACAAGTAATTTGCTGTAATTTGTGCTGCCGACCAAGTATTGAATGCATAAATGAACATACTTTAAAGAACTTGAACTTTTCTGTTTTGCAAATCTGTGTTTTAATTGATCTTAGGAAATATTCTAATATTTTGAGATACTGGATTTTTTGACTTTCATGAGCTGTAAGCTCTAATCATCAAAATGAAAAACAAAGAACTATTGAAATGTTTCACTTTACATGTTATGAATCTAGAATATATGAAAGTTTTAGTTTTTGAAATAAGTTACAAAAAAAAATAACTTTTTCATGATATTCTATTTTTTTTTTTAGATGCACCTGTATATTTTACTATATAATTGTGACTTTAGTTTCATAATTTCATAATTTAATTTAATCACAAATAGAAGAATCTTTATTTCAGTTCTATTTTTGAACTGATCCAATCAATCTCTGTTATGAAGTCTATGAACTCATATTTCCCAATATAATTTCAAGTTTATTCAGAATTGTCACAGTTGTCAAGCTCAAAACCAGTAGATGGTCAAGGTCAATAGTCACAATTTTAAGTTGCAAATAGAAAATGATCTCAATTATGAGAGAAAGCCACAATTACAAGAAATAAAGTAAATTATTTCGCAAAATGTAATTGCGACTTTAATCTCACAATTGTGAATTTATTTCTTGTTAATCAGGCGAGTTGCCTGTAGTTAGTTGAGTGCAGATTCAGAAAAACATGAAAGTGGTAGGTTACTTCAAACGTTTGACATTTATGTACCAGTTAGCAATTAATTTTTTTTTTTTTTAATTAGTGCATTATAATAAGCACACTAAATTTACAGGTTAAACTGACTGGCCTAATCTTTATCTTCACTTCAGCTCAAACAAAGGAGTTTTCTGTTCCGCCTCACAGAGTTAACACTAGAAGAAGCAATATGATTGCGAGACTCCCTATGACTCAGTACAAACTGTGCCCGCCAATGCACACTCAAGCATGTCTTTAAATTTCAGTTATCTGACTCGAGAGTCGAGACGGTGAAAATATTCATGGTATCACTGTGACGGAGGCTGCACACTTATTTCAAGCTGCGTTTGTATGGCTAAATCTATTGTCGAAGCATTATAAGAGCACACGGATCATTTAACAGATCCCCACGCGCGCACACTTAGATGTGCACAGTCGCGCACGTACCGGGTCGTCTTCTGTACCGTTTGGGTGAGAGAAGGGCTCTTATTGCTCATCCTGAGTCTGCTCACATTTTCAGAGCCCTGCCCACAAATCCCATCACATCCACATAATCAAAGGCATTTTTCTATGGCCTATAGGGACGTGCTTTCTGCATGAGCAAGGTGAGGACGGTAAGGCCAGTGTTCTGCTGCAGATAGAATATTTATCATGGGGATCACTGCGTGTTGTTTGGAGCACCTGGAATACCTCTGGGTGTTGTTTTGGATTATAGGCTCCTTATATTTCGCAGTTTGTGGAGAAGTATGTATTATTGGAATAAATCAAATATCAAAAAATGACAATTCTGACTTATGTACCCAATATCAAAGAACCTTTATGTAACAACGCTGTATGTACTTTTTGGTAACACTTTACAATAAGGTTCATTAGTTAAAAGCAGTTAACTTCTTTAGTTAACATGAACTAAGAATGAACAATACTTCTACAGCATTTAGTAATCTTGTTTAATATTAATTCAACATTTACTAATGCACTATATTGCACTTGTGTTTGTTTCTAAGACATTGCCCGAAACCAGCTCCAGCATAAGGCTAAAAGCAGCCTAATGTTTTTAATATGACTTAATTTGTATTTAAAATGACACCAATTGAATAAAAACATTGTAAGTTACTAATTATAATACATACATTCCTGTAGTTGTTCAAAAAGCAGCTACAGAAATGAGCAAAGAACATTAACATTATCAAAGAACATCATCACTGATTAGCCTAGTCTAGTGCAAGTTTATGCATTTAAAAAAAACACTCCCGTTATAACTGAAGCTATCTACACTGTATGATAAATCTATTACCACACACACTGCACACGTCTGCGGTGTGTTACAGCTCTGACACGGCCACCGGAGCTGATCGCGGCCACTTTAGTCCCCTATCCCCTATGTTTCTGAGGGTTGCCACTGTCAAAAAAGAATGTGGGAACAACTTCCAGTGAGGCGGCAGTAGTAGTAAACCAATGGTATTTTGTGTGCTAATTAGCGAAAGGCTAAGTGTTTTTCGGATCATTGTTTGTTTTGTAAAGTTGCAAACCTTTATGAGAGATGTCGTTATGGTGCCCAGTGACAACGTGCTGTTCGAAGCTGTCGAATTGTTTGCAAATTTGGATCCCTAAATCTTGAATGACTGTTAACTAGTGATGTGACATTTGAAACGAGGCATCGGAGCTTGTGTTGTTAACATAGAAATCACGAAACCATTGACAAACGAAGCCTCACTTTCTTTCTTTCACTTTGTGTGTTGGTTCGAACAGCCAGATCTTACTTATTTAGACTTATTTATTTATATTTTCAAATACCCAATCATACAAGTAATATGAAAAATACAAATTATTTCAGGAAAATGAAATATTTGGCATATGCACTTAATATATGTGTTCATTATTCTTCTATTACATCACATAAATATGCATACTGGCATTTAATGCCACAGTTTAATGGGTAACATTAAATTAATTTATTAGAGACAGAAATTCAACAAACAAACACACACACTGTTAGACTTATATTTGCGCACGTAACATGAGTCGAATGGGGAATGTGTGGTGGATGTTTTGTCCAACAGTGTTTCTTTCACAGGCTTTTGACTGCTTTATTTTTTACTAACCACCAGATTGCGCTGTTTTTGAAACACTTTGAATCTTTTCCTGAAACAGTCAAAGGAAAGTGTCAGTGCTTCACAAGGCTTCATTTGCCCATCACTACTGTCAACTGTTGAATGAATGAGTGTCAAGTCCCGCTTGTTTATTTTGAACCAGAAGACGCTCCCACTTTTGATGCAAGGCCTCATGGGCCGTAGGAAACTTGTGGATACTGCACGCGTCTGAGGCGGGTTATGGCTCTGACGTGGCCACTCTATTCAATGCTTGTGTTTATACCAGCCACACCGCAGCTTATTGAAGCATCCCAGAAGTGGCTCTCTGCGCTGCATTGCTAAAGTTAGGCTAATCTCCCACCTCATTCCTACCCACATCCCAACCATTCGATTTCCATAGGCGGGATTACGATATTCTAATGGGCTGCATTGTGACATCACAGCACCCAGAAAAATCTCCCTTTGGAGTGGACTTTAAAATTTCTAACTTTGTAGATCTTTTTTATGCTCAAACATACACTACATGCACTGACTAAAATTCAAAAAGCGAAAAAGCATAGTAGGACCTCTTTAATCTTTGTTAATGTTAGTTAATGAAAATAGTCTTTCATTGTTAGTTTGTTAATTCACAGTGCATTAACTAATGTTAGCAAGCACTTTTGATTTTACAGTTTTTTTTAACTGCTTACACACATTTTCAAAACTTTGCACACAAATCCAAGAATTGCACACACAAAATGCAAAATGCCTCACATCTCTTGCAAAATCATGCACTGCATTCAAAATATCACAAACACATCTCAAAAGCAATTTGTCTTACGTTGCAAACACCTTTGCCATAATATTATATTTTTGGATATATTATATACACACAGTTATTCAAAACCTAAAGCTCTTCTTTCATGAGCTCCTCTGTACATTACAAATTTACACATTACTGGGATATTGACTGAAAGAGACTCGAAAGAATTCACAGTTACAATGACACATTACAACGTCACTGTGATGACGTCATTGTGCAACATCACGTGCACAAGTGATGATGTGAAGGTTGAACGAGTACAGTAGTTTTGAGAATTTCTTTTCTGATGTGAGAAATGCACCAAAGCGACTGAGAAAAACTGTATAACTTGACCTTTGGACTTTTTATAGGCCTACTCTAAAGCCATGATTGGTTGGTGTTAAGTAAAGCAACGAGTGTTCGCACATGTGAGGAGTTAGTTTGAGGCACTGGTGAATCAGTGTGGCATTTTAAATGGTTGCGTTTGAAAATGGAAATCAAGATACTTCCTGTTAGATTTTTATGTGTTACATAGAGAATTGCATGTTGTGTTTTGCAAAAAGCGTTTAATGAAATTGGAAACTGAGTCAAAGGGTTAGAATTAGCATATAGTTTTGCAGATTTGGTATGTGGTTCTGGTGTTTGAGTGTCAGGTTTCAAAAATTGTGTGACAAGTAAAGATTTTGTGTGTAAGCAGTGTCAAGTTTAAAGTCATCTGTGCCAAAACAGTCACTAAATAGGTATGTTTTCCATACAAGCAACTCACCAATTAACTAGCTACAGAAAAATGCATCGTTGGAGAAGCTAACCAACTAGTCACGACTGTTTCCAAAAACTGTGGTAACATAGTTACTCCTCTTTTGTTTGTACCACCTTGGTTCAACAAAATAGGATTGTCATTAAATTAATAATTTAAAGTTTGTGAATGTTCGTTTAAACTATGGTTTCAGTAAACACCATGTTGTTAAACTAAGTTGGTAATGATAGAACTTTCATCCATAGTTGGCTGATTCTTTAAAAAAAAAAAAAACTTCCCCAAGCTAGATTTTACTAATGACGTTATGAACCAACAACAGCCTAAGCTAGATTTAAATGTAATCTTAAAGCACTTTTTTTAGGCTTTGTCTCTTTTAGGTTAAACAAGAAGGTATTTAGACAGTTCAAATTTGTCTCTTGTTGTTACTATGAAGGCATTTCCTGCCTTTCTCTGGCTGTTGTAGCAAATAAATTTCCTACATTCTGTCACCCCCAGAGGTGATGTTTTAAGACGTCTGTGACAAAGGCAATTACATTTAAACTTGTAAGCCCGCCTGTCTCATTAAAATTACAACTTAACAGAGACCACCTGATTCATCTGGCACTGAGGAGCGTTGTAAAGCCAAGATAATGGAAAAACTAAATGTCTGGCATGTTTCAGCAAACACCGGATTGAGCCACAGTGCACGAGTACAATTGGATGCGGAAGTGTCACCTGATAAACTGCATCCACTGGGGGACAGAATTAGAAGTCAGGGATCGACTTTCACGAAACGAGTCTGGCCGACCATAATTCCCCCAAAAGCGGGAGCGGCGCTTTGCCTTGATGTGAGGAGGTTAACGTTAAACAATAAAAGGGGCCGAGGAGAATGGGAATGAAGCTAATGAGAGGTGATAAGATTCATTCCAGACCTCAATTTCAAGGATGGAGGAGCAAGTGGTCCGGGAGAGTACTGTGAGACTCCCGCGAGGAGCTGAGGCCCTAATGAAAGATATTAGCCTTTGAGGAAAAGAGTGATATCCCTGGATCTCACAAAGGTGAGAAGCAATCTTGAAATTTTCTGACAATGAAAAGAATAGTTCACCCCAAAAAAGAAAAGTGCGGTCATTCCTTCTTTCAAATCTGAATGACTTTCTTTTTTCTATGAAAGGAAATGTTTAGAATAATTCTCTCGCTGCTCTTTTAAAATTGCAGTTTACCACAGCTTGTCAGTGCCAAAAAGGACTAAATACAGGAAAATACGCTTATATTCCAAGATGTTGAACTTATGTAGGTATTGTGTAATGAACAGACCAAAATCAATATTGCTTTTTCATCTAAAGTATCTGAGACGCTTTGCTCTCAAATATAATATAGCACAGGCTGGATGTCTGTGACACCAAATGTCACTGGTTCTCACGTTTCCTACAACTAAACTTCATTGAGATCAAACAAAGTCATATCTAATTTGAGAGCTATACTAGAGAGCAAGGCTTCATCACAAAAATCTTTCATGCAGTCGGTTTGGATCCATCTGTTACGAAGATTTCATACAACACCAATACATGCAAAGAATCCAGTTGAAGCCAACATTGGATTGAGATACAGAATTGTCAAACATTATCCTTATAATGTAACCATTTGTTTACTTTGTCAAGACACGTTGCTCTCAAATCAAATAACGGTGCAGTTTGACACTGAATGTCACTGGTTCTTTAGTTTCCTGTAACTTTATTAACATCAAACATAAAGTGATATTTGATATGAGAGTTATACCAGAGATCAAGGCTTTCAACGAACAACTACTTTTAGGCCTGTTCATCAAAAAAAACTATCATATTGTTAAGATTTCATATGATGCCAACAGTTGCGATTATTCCAGATGATGCCAACATTGGATTGACATGCAAAACTGTCAAATATTATCTTTATATTGTTACGATTTCTTCAATGTGCTGTACATTATTGTGGTTTTCACTGAAAATATCTGAGACACGTTGCTCTCAAATCAAATAATGGTGCAGTTTGACACTGAATGTCACTGGTTCTCTTGTTTCCTGTAACTAAACTTTATTAACATCAAACATAAAGTGATATTTGATTTGAGAGTTATACCAGAGACCAAGGCTTTCACAGAACAACTACTTTTAGGCCCGTTCACCAAAAATAATCTATCATGTTGCTAAGATTTCATACAATGCCAACACTTGCGATTATTCAAGATGATGCCAACTTTGGATTGACATGCAAAACTGTCAAATATTATCCTTATATTGTTTGTCAGTGTGTCGTACATCATTGTGGTTTTCACTGAAAATATCTGAGACACGTTGCTCTTAAATCAAATATAGTGCTGGCTGGAAGTCAGTGACACTGAATGTCACTGGTTGTCATATTTCCTGTAACCAAACTTCTTTAATGTCAAATATGAGGTGTCATATATGTGTCAAAAATTTTACTCCATACAATTTTTTTGAATAAATGTTATCTTTATTAACAAACTGCATATTTGTCCTAATAAACTCTTTAGAGTCTTAAAACTCTTAAAACTACATTCCGTGACACAAAAACATTATTATTTATAAAATATTTGCTGTGAGAAATGAGTGATAGAAACGGTGTTATGGTTGGAGTTACAATATCACTTGAATATCACACTCCTCTCAGCCAATCAGATTCGAGGACTAATTGTGTTATTTAGTTACATTTTATGAAAAATAATGCATTACGTTACTTTTGTGTTACTTTTTGTCACCTGAGCTGGCCTTGCCTGTTTATTATTATTAACAAAAAGCCCAAAAGTTACATTTATGGCCAAGTGTCTCTGTACCTCACTCCTGTTTTCTCTCAAGACACGTTGCTCTCAAATCAAATATGGTGCTGGCTGGATGTCAGTGACACTGAATGTCACTGGTTCTCATATTTCCTGTAACCAAACTTCTTTAATGTCAAACATGAGGTGTCAAATATGCGATTTAAGGGTAGGGTTGGGAAAAGTTACTTTTGGGGGCTCTGGCTTCCACATGAAGCTAGAGCATTCCCTATCCAAACTGACTCAAAACTATGTAGTATACATGCCAGACCAATATACAGTGTTGGGGAAAGTTACTTTTAAAAATAATGCATTACAATATTGAGTTACTCCCTAAAAAAGTAACTAATTGTGTTACTTAGTTACTTTTTATGGAAAGTAATGTGTTACTTTACTTTTGCGTTACTTTTTAAATCTGGGCAGGGCTTGCTTGTTTGTTTTTAATATAAAAAGTTCTATTCTTGGCAAATGTAAAAGCCTTTTCATACCAAAAGCCTTAGGCTTTGAGAAAAGTAAATTCACGTCTGTACAATAGACCGCACAAGAAAAAATGTCAACTTTTCAGCAATAAAAAAAAGGAGAACAAATGTTAGATTATCTTGAGTAATTTTTGCTTATTAGTATGGTTGAATTGGATCATCGAAGGTCAGCAGCAAAGACATTGGTTAATAAAATGGGATTAAATGCATAAAGAATATTTGTATTATTTAACGTATTTAATTATTGCAGGTTTGCGAGTTGAATTTCCCTGTTTTTATTCATTTTGAGGAATACTGAACTCTGTTTTTTTGTGAGTGAGATGAATTAATGCATGTTCACTTTTATTCTAGAACTAACATGTTATTCCCGATTTCTCTCAACATGGGGAAAGCAGAGCTTTTAATCAGTAAATGGAGGGAAAAGTAACTGGCATTACTTATTTGAAAAAAGTAACTCAGATATTTTCTTGTCAATTAAAAAGTAATGCGTTACTTTACTAGTTACTTGGAAAAAGTAATAATATTACGTAACTCGCGTTACTTGTAATGCGTTACCCCCAATGCTGCCAATATGTGGTGCTGTAATTCTGCCACAATAGTTTACCTTACTTAGTTACAATTAGTTATCTTTACTTAGTTACTATACTTACTAGGTTTTATTAAGTTACAGCTACTTTCAAGGCAAATAAAACAATTTACTTACTTGCTTTGAGTGATGTTTACTTAAAATATTCAAGTATCCACAAAGAAACCAATGACATTTATAAACCAGTGAGAGGCAGCAGTGCACTAATATGTTGCTAATGTGCAACGTGACAACAGAAGAAGAAGAAAAGAAAGTTTTTGAGATGGGGCAATTTTTAGTAGACTTTTCACTCACATCTTTCTTTCACTATTTGAATTCACTAATTTCCCAAAGTCATCTTGAATGTTGAATTTTCAATACAACTGAAATATTTGAGAGAACATCACATAAGCTGACTTCATAAATTAATGTTGATTTTCCTGAAAAGGTTTTTTTTTTTTTTAATACTCACCATTATAGTGAATAGTGTTACTTTTGGTTGGGCACTTGGAACTTTGTTTATATTACTATAGTTTTCTTTCTGTTGTTGCAACAATGCAGCATGAAATCAGAGTTCTTTGATTTCAAAGAAAGAAAAGTAATAAATAGATTGCTTTTAGAAGGTGATCTATATTCTAATTAAATCATTAGGTTGAGTGTTTTTCATGCTGATTAATGATTTTTTTTTACAATTTTACTGTTTTTCTTTTTTTTATAAACACTATAAGAAGCTTTTAACTGCGTTGATATAATCTTTTAATATTTGGGGTAATGTGCGTGAGTCACACACAGACTTCAACATTCAGCATGTGAATCACAACAATGGTAACAACTCAATTTTATTTATTTTTATTAACTATCAATAACCATTTTATGAGCTTTTTTTGTTTGTTTTTTGTTGTGCTACTACTGACACAAGACAGCAAATGAAATTGGCAAATACAAACAACAACAGTAAAGCAAAGCAATTGCATAATTTATTCATGTCGCAATGCACTCTGGGAGTCAGTGAGTAGCTATACTAAGTCAAGAGTAAACCTAAAGTAAAGAATCAAGTACTCTCAACAGTTTTTTGTTAGTTACTACAACTCTTGTGTAAGTAAACTATACTAAGTAAGCATTTGTCAGTACAACATACTATTCCTATTTCACTTTACTTAGTTTTTTTAAGGTAATCAGTTTCCACGCTTTTTACAAGTAAAGTCAACTAATTACATTTTACAGTGTATACACATCAAGAAAAAAACAAAGATGGAACAATACATTAATTAATCTGTGTTAATGTTAGTCAAAAATACAGTCGTTCATTATTTGTTAATGTTGTTGTTGCTGTTACGTGACGTAGCGGTGTCTGACTAGGATTGAGACGTGGGGTGATGACATCATCGTTTTACAAAATATACAGACTCCATACATTTTTTTTTGAATAAATGTTATCTTTATTAACAAACTGCATATTTGTCCTAAATGAGTCGTAAAACTCGTAAAACTACATTCCGTGACACATAAAAATTATTATTTATAAAATATTTGCTGTGAGAAATGCCGCAAGCAGAGTGATAGCAATATCACTTGAATATCACACTCCTCTCAGCCAATCAGATTCCAGGACTAATTGTGTTATTTAGTTACATTTTATGAAAAATAATGCATTACGTTACTTTTGTGTTACTGTTTGTCACCTGAGCTGGCCTTGCCTGTATATTATTATTAATAAAAACCCCAAAAGTTACATTTATGGCCAAGTGTCTTTGCACCTCACTCCTGTTTTCTCTCAACACGAGGACAAGAGAGGTGTCAGTGAATAAATGGGAAAACAAACAGTAAAAAAAACAAAACAAAGTTACTTATTTGAAAACGTAACTCCAATATTTTCTTGTAAATTTAAAAGTAATGCAATACTTTACTAGTTACTTGAAAAAAGCAGTCTGATTACATAACTCACATTACTTGTACTGCGTTAGCCCCAACACTGTTTGAGAGCTATACCCAACCTGGTCTCATGGCAAAAATGTACCTGGGGGAACTTTTCTGCGAGACGCGAAATGCGTACCAACAAGTACAAATCACTGGAGTTTCCAAAAGAAATTAACTCTAGAGGAGTTTATGCTACCAACACTGTATTTTTAATACAGTAAGAGTAGGTTTAGGGTTGAGGTAAGTGTACACGACAGGGTAGCACAAATGGACACAACACAGGAAGTAACAAGCTTGCTCGGTAGCTCAGCCGGCACAGAATTGGACTTCAGATGTGGAATCCTTGGGTACAAATCCTGTGAAAAGCATGACTCATGATGAAAGAGCTAAAAGATAAGAGATCAAAAAACAGGCTAAAACGACATGCTTGCGACTGCATTTTTACATCAAATTTACATTTGTTCATACTATCGGGTAGGTTTAGGTGTAGTGCAGATGGTACGTTATTTTACAATGTCAAATAAATTACATTTTCTACCCATTAGATTGTGTTTTATTAACGTCTACACCTACCACAACCCTAAACCTACACCTTACAATAAAGCAGAAACAGTAATTATTGTACAGTACATCAGTATACCATCTAGCCTTTACCATAAAACGTACCATATGTATGTTCATCTGTTCTGGGGGAAAAAACGAACACTCTTCGGACATTTCTGTTGGAAACTGCAGTGCTATGTACTTATTGGTATATATTTGGCGTCTCACCGAAAAGTTCCCGCAGGTATGTTTTTGTCATGAGAGCAGGTAGGCTATACCAGAGAGCAAGGCTTTCAGTAAATAACAAAGTTTATGCCTGTTCATTACAAAAATCTAGCACGTTACATTTTTTATTATATCTATCATATTAATCTATCATATCCACAATAAAGTCATTATATTTGTTTTCTTTGTGCATAAAAAGTGTTCTCATAGCTTCATAAAATTATGGCTGAGACACTGATGTCACATGGACTATTTTAACAATATCCTTACACCTTTCTGGGCCTAGAACGTGTCAGTTGCGTTGCTGTCTATGCAGGGTCAAAAAGCTCTCAGATTTCATCAAAAATACCTTAATTTGTGTTCCCAAGATGAACGAAGGTCTTATGGATTTGGAACGACATGAGGGTGAGTAATTAGTGACAGACTTTTCATATTTGGGTGTACTATCCCTTTAATATATGTACAGTAGGCTATTCTACAGTTGATTATAGTTTTGCACTTTGAATGATTTCATATTGTCATTTCAAAGACAGTGGACAGATCAATTGGATTAACACAGGTAACTAAGTATAGTTTGCTAAACAACAAGTGCACTTTTGTGTTCCAGAGAAACAGCAAAACCATACAACATATTGTTTGGAAGGACTCGACGGTGAGTAAAAACATGACTAAATATTGATTTCTGGGTGAGTTGTAAGTGAATCTGATTTACAAAGGCATTGAGCAAACCTGCGGCATGCATTTTACAGACAATACTGGGTGTGTTTTGTGACTGACCATGTGAAACCATCCCTTTTAATGTTGAATTCTGAAGGCCATCTTTTATCAGTGCAGCTAAGAATGTGAAGTGAGTAGAGTTTTGTATGCAGAGCTGCGCTTTTGCACAGAATTGATACTACAGGCATGACTCTTATTACTGGCACAAGAATTTCAATAAAGTGCACAAAAAGAGGAGGAATTATATACGATGCAGTATGATCTCAACAGCAGGACAACTCGTGAATGGCAGCAGAAATTTCCACGTTAGGTTCTGCGTAATGTTCCTGTGGGAACAGTATTTGACCCCTATGAATGAAATTATCTGTATCATTAAAGCAGTACTGAGGGCAATTTCAACTGAAGTGGATTCGTGGGAGTCCACACTTGGCGGCAAACATGACAGCTTTCGACAAACCCATGGCTTTTTTATCATTGTTTTGAGGCTACGTTTTCACTTCGCCGCTATTAGAATGTGTGGCCGAGGCAACTAACGCAAGGCTACGGCATGAGGTAGGATTTTCAAAAAACACAATTACAAATTTGAGCTTGCTAAAGCTACGGCAGCAAAACGGAATGGTTAACACTTGACCTGATGATGAAGTGGCAAAATTGGTTTCTAGGGAAAGGCTTTAGCTCGGAGTAAAAACTGAAAGAGAGAGCACAGGAACACCGTCGAGGCTTTTATGTGAGTCAGCATGGGGAAATCAAATGGCGGCAATGTAATTTTACCTGTGACAGGAAGGAAATCATTCAAGTTAATGTTATATTTCCTCTGTGAGACCAACTTTTTTTTTTCTTTTACCAATTTTCATCGTTTCTTGTCCCTTCTGAAGTTTCCGGCATACAAGGTGTTTTCAGAAGTGAGGTGTCAATTATTTAAAAAGCTTACTGTGTCGCTCTTCATTGGCAGCCGAAACCAGTAGACGAGCTTTCCTGGTCCGTGCACCTGTAGCTGCTTAAAACACATTTGAAATTCACAACAGGGAATTAAAAGAGGGGAAAAAATGTTAGCGGCCCAACAAAGCATGAACAAAATTTCCATTAGAGTCATTAAACAATTTTACTGCAAGTGGCATCAAGTTGTCTAATGAAGTCTTCAATTAGTGCTAAAAATGCTTCAGCACATTAAAAAGGACCTTGTCCAATTGAGCTCCAAAAAGTCTCATAAACACTGAATATTTCAATTAAAGCCCACTTCATTAGTTATCCATCACATAATCAACCATCACTAATTAGGAACATTCCAAACATTTGGGCACCCATTTCCCGTCTGCGTCCCGCAGTTTTAATGTAATACTTCCATTAAGCCAGTTTGCGTACTCATAGCCAAATGCTCAAGCAATCACCTTCAGTTTAAAACTGAACATCTATTTAGTTTTTTCAAAATCAGTTAGTCCAGGGATGTAATAATTATTTTGTTTTCTGTTTTAAAAGACCCTCTTTTTTCACAGTTGGTTGAGTGTCTTTTTGATGGTCAAGTAAACACAGTTACGGCCAAAAGTTTACACCCCCCTTTCAGAATCATTCAAAATGTTAATTATTTTACCAAAATAAGAGGAATCATACAAACTGCATGTTATTTTTTATTTAGTACTGACCTAAATAAGATATTTCACATAAAAGATGTTTACACATAGTCCACAAGTAAAAGTTTTTTGTCTTCTGGAAAAAATGTAACTATCTTCTGTAGCCTCTGAAGAAAAAAAAAAAAAAGATGTTTAGGCAAAATAAGAACAATGTACACATCTCCATTCTGTGCAGAAGTTTTGTTAGTGCGCCCGCCTCCCACGCCGAAGACCCGAGTTCGAGACCCGCTCGGAGCAGGGGCGAGTAGGAATTTAATTTTGCATTTGGCATTTCTGATGCAATACTTAAAAATGCGCATAAAAACAGGGTGATGGAAAAAGCAAGTGAGCACATTTAGCCCAGCACACAGCAGATTTGATGTTCGGTAAGTTTGCAAAATATGTCATAAAAGTTGTCCAATCAGTTTATTACGATGGAACACTGATGCGACAGTTTTTTTTTTGTTTTTTTTTTTGTTTTTTGTTTTTTTGCGAGATGCTACGCCATTTAAACAATACATTTTCTTGTAGTAATGAGTCATTAAAATGACAACTTTTCTTATTAAAACATTTTTTTTTTAGTAATCTGATCATCTATACTACTATATGGATCCATTTGCATTGTCTAAAACACCTTCACCCAGCATTTATTGTAAAGCACTCCTGCTTTCAAGCCTAAAACACACTGAAAAGAATAACTTAATGACATCTGAACGCAAGTCACTATTCTCTGCATTAGCGCTGTTTTGAACTTACTGACTGAATGCTTTCGCTTACTGGATCCTTAGACTTTCCAGGGTTTTACAATTATTATGTTTAAAATTATGTGATCGCTTCTTTTAATTTTTAAGGTATTGTTTTCATTCTAATGTACTGATTTGAGAGCCTGGTCTCAATAGCATGATTTTCTGCTTCTATTTAGCGTGCTATTAGTACACTGAAATTGACTTTGGCATGCATATGATATGCATGTGTGTGACGAAAAAGAGCAAGTGCACAAAAGGCTAAAATATAGAAGTGCCAGTACTGCGTACCGGTGTGTACCAGCCCACTTCATGCTGGTATATTGTTAAAATCATAAATTTATATATTACCACATTATGTGAGTTCAATTAAATACAGTTCGAGTTTATTTGTATAGCGCTTTTCATGATACAAATAGTTGCAAAGCAGCTTTACTGAAAATTTCTACAAAAGTGAACGTTTCTACAATATATTTAGTAGTAGCTTATCAGTGGTGAGAAATATGGCAGAGATGTACAATAAAATCAGTTAGTTAAAGACTATAATATAATCAAACAGATGGTGAACAGCAATTATTATATGTTGCAATCAAACTTATAGCAAAATTTGGCAGAGCAGGGGGCATCAACCTACTCCCATGCCAACCAAAGTGAAGGGGACGTGGGCTTGCATCGCTCGAAAAAGCCCCTGGAGTTTAGCTTTCATAGATATGGAGAACCAGAGCAGGGGACGCCAGCCTACTCTCATGCCCACCGGGGTGAGGGTAGATAGGCTGGACGTGCCTTGATTAGCCCCTGGAACCACCAAGTGAGTGAAGTTGATGGTTGTATTGGAAATTAACTAAGACTAAATGTATCTCTTTTTTTGGTCTGGATAAGAACACAAGTCTTTTGAACACAGGTTAATATATTTTTGAAATTTGAGAGCTTTCTGACCCTACATAGACAGCAACGCAAGGCCCAGAAAGGTAGTAAGGTAGTCTTCTCCTCCATGTCAGTCTTCGACACACATTCTCAAGCTGTGTCGTTGTCTATGCTCTCGGATTTCATCAAAAACATCTTAATTTGTGCTCCGAAGATGAACGAAGGTCATACGGGTTTGGAACGACATAAGGGTGAGTAATTATTGACAGAATTTTCATTTTTGGGTGAAATATCTCTTTAGGCATTTCATCAGGGTTTCTTCAGAGGAACTCTCTCATTACGACTACAGTTGTTACGTTGTTAGCAAACATGGCTAGTTTTTCAAGTACACTTGACAACACTTAAAGCAGTCTGTTGTAACCTCTCAGAGAGGTGAATACAAAATCCTGAAATGCTCAGAATAAACTCCCAGTGCCACCCTTCCTTGTTCTCTCTAGTCGCATCTGTGCTGACAAGCCAATTAATGATACTGGCATTATTGTTTTTGAAGATAAGGTGAAGGCAGGTCATTACCCAGTTCTGAACATCAGTGCTGTCTATGTCTCTCTCTCTTTCTTTTTCTCTCCCACTGTTTCGGCCCTTCGTGCAGACTTGTTTTTTAGAATATTAGCACAGATGGTGAAGAGCCAGCGTTCTCCCTCTGGACTTCCACGCTTTATAATCGACATGACAAGATGCAGGTCTGTTATATCTGGGCAGATGCATTCGAGTCAGTAGGTGTGCTGCGCGGTGCTTCGTGGTGGGGTTTGTAATTATTGCCGACAAGAGCAAACACGTAAAACGAAATCAATTTCAAAGATTTAATTTCGGCCTGATTAAAAGATACCGGATGGTGTTGATGCCGTATCATCCGAGCAGGTCCATAATGCACTGCATCTATTAGATGATTACATCTGCTGATGAGGAGCACATTCATTTCAAATCAGCTAACTCCAAAACAAACAACATCCACTAATGCATTGAAAGAATAGAAGACACAAATAGAACAAAAATTCAAGTGTAGTCACTGCTTTCAAAGGTCACTGAGTTAGTTCTATTTTAATTATTTTATCAATGTCCTTACTACCTTTCTGAGCTTTGAAAGTGGTAGTTGCGTTGTTGTCTTTGCAGGGTCAGAAAGCTCTCGGATTTCATCAAAAATATCTTAAATTGTGTTCTGACGATGAAAGGTATTACGGGTTTAGAACAACATGGGGGTGAATAATTAAATCTGTTAACCGGAAAGTTGCTGGTTCAGTCCTATAGAAGAGCAAGCCATGACTTATCACCAATGTGCCCTTGAGCAAGACACATAACTCTAGGTTGATCTGCGGGGATTGTTCCTGTAATAACTTCACAGTACAGCTCGATTGTGCCATTGCATGTACATCACAGAAACATAATTTGACCCTATTATAAAAGTAATTTGTTCAATGCCATTTTCAATTTTCAGTACTGTATGTTTAGATATTTCCTGTAGTGGTAAGTTTACCAGAAGAAGAAGCAAAAGATCTTTTAATGTCTCCTCCCATAAAAGGCTTGAGGAGAACAAAGCCATCAAAAATGACCTTCTGACATTTTATCTGGTATCAATCACCCAGCTGACACAAAGAAAACACCTAGGTTTTTGACAACAGACATGGATCACTGACTTTTGGGGGCATTTACTGAATGTCATGGCTTAGCATGTGTTATGCTAGGCTAAAGGTCCTGAGCTCAACAACAAAACCTTCCAATAGAGCTGTTAACATCAGCCCACAACAGCAGAGTCACAAAGTCAGCATGAAACAGCATTCAAAACCCATTTTATATCCGTAATACTGGCATCCCACTAGCTTGTTTTGCAGTTATAAGCTTAATTTACGTAGAGTTTTTAAATGAATACTTCACCCAAACAAGAAAACAGTCATTATTTACTTGCCCTCATGCAAAATGATTTTCTTTCTTCTGTGAAGCAGTTTCATTGTCCACACAATGAAAGTCGATGGGGTCCAAAGTTTCAGGCTTCAGAAGACTACAACTAAGAGTGTGTTTTGAGCAAGATTTGGTCAATTTTGACTCCATGCTGACTTTACTCTCATTTAATAAATGAAACAAGATGGGGTGAATGAGAATAAAAGTCCATTTCTTTTCTCAATTCATGATTCTGAAACCAATAAGTCGTATTTTTGCCTGATTTAATACACATGCTACACCATCAAGGGTTTGGGTTTAGCTTTGCAGAGGTGTTTTGAATCACAAATTTCCCCTAATAACTCATTTGCGTGTGAGGGTGAAAATTAATGGGATTTCTGGGGGAACGGTGCATCAGTCCTCCCTCTGACCTTGTGTTACCTCTCCGAGCGAGTATTTAAAATAACTCTCTAGCAGAGAACACTTCTGTCACGTGGGAGACTTTAAAACATGCTCATTCACCTTTTTGACCTTGGACAAATGAGAGTTAGAAAATGGGCCGAAAATCACTGGGTTCAAACCCATTTTTTGGATCTGGAATAAAGCATGTATCGGAATGGGTGCAGGGTGGTTTATGTAAGGATTAATGAGAGTTGGTGAAGTTATCCTTACTGCTAATTAAGTTACGGATGCTTTAATTAGGGAATTATCACAGTTTACTCAGGCGAATGACCAAGTTACTTGCAAAGACTGTCTGAATAGTAGAGCTGGAAAAGCTACTTTGAAATTGCAGTTTGCCATTACGATGCAAGCCAATTAAAAAAATACTGAAACTAAAGTAAAACAAATCTTTTGAACAAGAATATACACTAAACACTTCCAAAAAATAAGCCAAACTGAAGTCAATTTTCTAAAAATGAAATATCAAATGATTTATTTTAGCTATTAGAGTAGTATATATTTTGTTGTAGGAATATCCAAATGGAATATCTCTACGTTTAACCCCCCCATTCTACCTTCAAGCATTTTTTAACACTTGAATATTTTTTCACTTGAGCATTTTTTCACTCAAGCATTTTTTAACACACACACAAAAAAGATACTATCTGTATCATACTGAGTATGATGATCAATAGATGCATTCGATTTCTTCCATGAGCACTCCCGAAATTTACACAGTCCTTTACCACACCACTTCCTGGATCAACATTTCACTCCGTAACATTTTTTTTTTTTTTTTTTTTTTTAAATTGTTGATGATCGCTTATGATTATCAACATATGATCATCGCATATGAGATCATTTCTGCATCTTCCTCACCTGTGTTTTTGATCGGGAGATTCTGGACTCATTCAGCAGAGATGTAATAGTGCCTCTAAGTGTATAACAATGAAAACATAGAAACACAGAAAATTCTGTTTTTTTGCAAGAAAGTGTTGTCTCATAAGTAATGGAAAAATGACACGTTTGCCAGGGAAGAGTAGTCTCATAATTAATAGAAAATTCCGTGTTTGGCAGGAAATCATTGTCTCATAAATAACAGATAATTCTGTGTTTGGTGGGAAAGTGTTGTCTCATAACTAACAGAAAATTCCATGTTTGGCTGGGAAGCACTGTCTAATATGCTGACCAAAATTATAAACACAACACTTTTGTTTTTGCCCCCATTTTTCATGAGCTGAACTCAAAGATCTAAGACTTTTTCTATGTACACAAAAGGCCTATTTCTCTCAAATTTTGTTCACAAATCTGTCTAAATCTGTGTTAGTGAGCACTTTTCCTTTGCTGAGATAATCCATCCGCCTTACAGGTGTGGCTTATCAGGATGCTGATTAGACAGCATGATTATTGCACAGGTGTGCCTTAGGCTGGTCACAATAAAAGGCCACTCTAAAATGTGCAGTTTTATCACACAGCACAATGCCGCAGATGTCGCAAGTTTTGAGGAAGCGTGCAATTGGCATGCTGACTGCAGAAATGTCCACCAGAGCTGTTGCCTGTGAATTGAATGTCCATTTTTCTACCATAAGCCTTCTCCAAAGGCGTTTCAGAGAATTTGGCAGTACCTCCAACCGGTCTCACAACCGCAGACCATGTGTAACCACACATGGATGCTCTGGATCAGCGTATACGACAGCGTGTTCCAGTTCCTGCCAATATCCAGCCACTTCGCACAGCCATTGAAGAGGAGTGGACCGACATTCCACAGGCCACAATCAACAACCTGATCAACTCAATGCGAAGGAGATGTGTTGCACTGCATGAGGCAAACATCAGATACTGACCCCCCCAATTCAGTAAAACTGCACATTTTAGAGGGGCCTTTTATTGTGGCCAGCCTAAGGCACATCTGTGCAATAATCATGCTGTCTAATCAGTATGTTGATATGCCAAACCTGTGAGGTGGATGGATTATCCTGGCAAAGGAGAAGTGCTCACTAACACAGATTTAGACAGATTTGTGAGAGAAATAGGCCTTTTGTGTACATAGAAAAAGTCTTAGATCTTTGGGTTCAGCTCATGAAAAATGGGCGCATAAACAAAAGTGTTGCATTTATAATTTTGGTCAGTGTAAATGATGAAAAAATTCTGTGTTGCCCGGGGAAGCCTCGTCTCATAAGTAACAGAGAATTCCATGTCTGGTGGTGAAGCGTTGTCTCATAGATAACTGAAAATTCTGTGTTTGGCAGGAAATTGTTATCTCATAAATAGTGGATAATTCTGTGTTGGTAGGAAAGCGTTGTCTCAAAAATAATGGACAATTCTGTGTCTGGCTAGGAAGCGTTGTCTCATAAGTAACAGAAAATTCAGTTTTTGGCGGTGAAGCATTGTCTCATAAATAGCGAAAAATTCTGTGTTGCCGGGGAACTGTTGTCTCATAAGTAACGGAAAATTCCATGTTTGGCAAGGAAACGTTGTCTCATAAGTAATGGAAAATTATGTGTTTGTCGGGGACGCATTGTCTCATCAGTAATGGACAATTCTGTGTTTGGCAGGGAAGCGTTGTCTCACAAGTAACGGAAAATTCTGTGTTTGGTGGGGAAAGAGTTAATGTCCCCAACAATCTCTGTAAGCCCATTTAGTCATTTGTTAGCAACTGCCTTTTTTCAAGCAAAATATGCTTTAAATAATCATGAGTGGGGTATTACTCATGTATTATTTGTTGTGGAATAAATGAAAATATCTTGAGCTTGTGTTAACCACAGACCTTATTTCAGGCATTTAACCAAAAACCCATTCAAAATAACACACTGACTTCAGGATGATAGAACCGAAAGTGCTAAAATGTACTTGTTCATTATGAACTCATAAAAGTCATTCCTGGGTTTGGCCTACAAAACAAAACAAAACAAAAAACATTAATTCCTCCAGCACTCTATAAAAATCTCAATTAGGGTGACAGCATTAAAATTAAACAGATAAATGCACCAAAAAGTAGATGTAAAATGCTGTGCAAAGACGGAATTAGCTGTTTATCAAATCCAATCAAAACATTTTGTCATTGCTATTTGTCAGAAAAAACAGCAAGATTCTTTTCCAAACAAATTAAGCACAAAACCTTCCATGCAGCCGGTCCTACAGTTTTGATTAGTCATGTCAGTCAATGCTGAAACCAATACTAACCCTTAACCCTAACTAGACCCTAATCCTAACCTTAGTAAACTATTAAGGTGCGGTCACGTTTACCGTTGTTTGACAGATTTTCAAAATGCAGACATTTAATAGGAATTTGATTGGGAATTTAGCTTGAGCGCAAAACATTTCTCCATGCAGATTTCTTCCCAATACAGCTTAAAACTAACATGCAGTTAGCGGCACACATAGATTTGTAATCGAAAGACTGGTGGAAAAGCTCAGCCAACTGTACTTGACAGCCTACAATAATCTTGCAAATTAACTTTTAAAAGATTTAAAGGGGCTGTTGCATGTACTTCTGTCAACAGTGGCCCAACAGTTTCTACATCTGTCTGACAAACAGCAATTGGAGGGACATGCGAAAACATGTCAGAACATCAGACCTATTGGGTCTAAAAACAGAGCTGTGTCCAAGCCCTCGGCGTTTGTCCAGCTGCAGTCAATGCTGGACAGCAGATGTAAGGGAGCTGGCGGTGGGCCACTGCTCTTGTGGGGGACGGCTCTTGAGAGTCGGCAGTTTTGTTGTGTCCGAACAGGACATGTCGAGACGTTCGCCTTACAGCAAAGGTGTTAGCGCCTCAGGATGAGTTCATCACCACAGCTGTTCTGCTAGCACACCATGCCAAGGTGTGAGGGGAAAAAAACCTGTGAGAATGCCATTCAGTGTGAAACAGACAGGATGTTATCTGAAAAAGTTAGTCTTTTGGTTACATTTGCATATCACACTGAAACTTCTGCGCTAATTACATCTACATTTTATGAACAAACTCTCTGCCATGTTGTTGCGCATTCTTAAACGATTTCTAGGGTGTTCTGGGTAGTTGTTAGCCTTTTGCTAGTGGTTGCTACAATATTGTTGTGTTTGCTAGTCTCTTCTTCATGTAACATTTAACACGTTTTTAACATTAGGGCTGGACAGTTATTCAAAATACAGGGAGGAAGTGGGGCAAACGCCCCCTACTAGATAAAACCAAGAAGAATTTTTGTTGCAACTATGGACAACGTTGACAAGAATGATGTAGAAGTATTCACCATGAAGCGTATACTCTAGATGAACCTGAGAAAATGGATTTCACAGAAAATGATCTAATTTTCAGCAGTAAAGAAAGTGTATAATGCCTGTTTATAGGGAGTATTTTTTTTTTTCAAACCTAGTCTGTGGGGTAAAACTCTTCCAGGGGACATGGATTAATTATTGTACACTGACCAAAATTATAAACGCAACACTTTTTGCCCCCATTTTTCATGAGCTGAACTCAAAGATCTAAGACTTTTTCAATGTACACAAAAGGCCTATTTCTCTCAAATATTGTTCACAAATCTGTCTAAATCTGTGTTAGTGAGCACTTCTCCTTTGCTGAGATAATCCATCCATTTCACAGGTGTGGCATATCAAGATGCTGATTAGACAGCATGATTACTGCACAGGTGTGCCTTAGGCTGGCCACAATAAAAGACCACTCTAAAATGTGCAGTTTTACTGTATTGGGGGGGTCTGAAAACCAGTCAGTATCTGGTGTGATCACAATTTTCCACTCAGTGCAACACATCTCCTTCACATAGAGTTGATCAGGTTGTTGACTGTGGCCTGTGAAATGTTGATCCACTCCTCTTAATGGATGTGCAAAGTTGCTGGATATTGGCAGGAACTGAAACACACTGTCGTATAAGCCGATCCAGATCAACCCAAACATGCTCAATAGGTGTGTATGGCCATGCAAGAACTGGGATGTTTTCAGCTCCCAGGAATTGTGTACAGATCCTTGCAACATGGGGCCGTGCATTATCATGCTGCAACATGAGGTGATGGTCGTGGATGAATGGCACAACAATGAGCCTCAGGATCTCGTCACGGTATCTCTGTGCATTCAAAATGCCATCAATAAAATGCACCTGTGTTCGTTGTCCATAACATACGCCTACCCATACCATAACCCCACCGCCACCATGGGCCACTTGATCCACAACGTTGACATCAGCAAACCGCTCACCCACACAACGCCATACACGCTGTCTGCAATCTGCCCTGTGCAGTGAAAATCGAATTTTATCCGTGAAGAGAACATCTCTCTAAAGTGTGAGATGCCATCGAATGTGAGCATTTGCCCACTCAAGTCAGTTACAACGATGAACTGTAGTCAGGTCGAGACCCCAGTGAGGACAATGAGCATGCAGATGAGCTTCCCTGAGACGGTCTGACAGTTTGTGCAGAAATTCTTTGGTTATGCAAACCGATTGTTGCAGCAGCTGTCCGGGTGGCTGGTCTCAGACGATCTTGGAGGTGAAGATGCTGGATGTGGAGGTCCTGGGCTGGTGTGGTTACACGTGGTCTGCAGTTGTGACACACTGCAGTTTCCAACAGAAATGAACACTAGAGGCAGTAAAACAGTGAGCACTTGTAACAGTTTCCGTACACAGTTCATATGCTTTCAACTCCATATACTTTACTTTCCACACATGACATAAGCTTGCTCGGTAGCTCAGCCGGCATGGAGTTGGACTTGGGTACGAATCCTGTGAGGGATCCTAGTGGGTAGGTTTAGGTGTAGTGCAGATGGTACATTATTTTAAAACGCATTAGAGTTATAGTGACACTTAATGGACATTTCAAGTCAGAACTGCGGTGACATGTACAAAACCAGCATCACATAAAACGTACCATATTCATCTATTCCGGGGAAAAAAAATGAAAACTCTATTAGCGCCACTCAGTGGACATTTCACATTGAATATGTCAATAAACATACATGGCGGTATATATTTTGAGTCTTGCGAAAAGTTCCCACAGGTATGTTTTCGTCATGACATCAGGTTGAGCAAATTGCTTTGTTCCCTACTGTACTCTACTCTGAAATCTTAACCCTTGTGCAACCTTTTGGACATTTTTGTCCTTTTTAGTCTTTGTGATCATTTCGCCCGTGTTATTGCCGGCTGCAAACATTTTGGCACAGGTGTGTATTTTTATTGGAATTTTACTATTTCACCTCCTTTAATAAACTTCCTTTAATAAAGTACAAAAAATTGTTACACTCAGCATCTTTTGGACAAAAATGTCCCCACTGAAACCCATTAAAACTGCTATTTTTAATGACAGTGCCATTCAACTGTAAAATTATACTATTTTTGTTAATAGACTTTCATTCTGTTGGCAAGAGCTCAAAATTATTATTATTATTTTATTTTTTTTTTTTTTACCAGATAGTGCCATTTTTTGGTCAGTAAAGCAAATACTTGCTTTATTCCTGTTTTCTGCTTCTGCATATTATAGAGCCAATTAGATAAATAATGCAGCTATAATTGTGTGGGTGTGTTGGTATGGATGTCAGAGTGTGGTTTGTATGTGTGTCATAAAAAAAAAAAAAAATTGTGTGTGAATGTTCTTCTTACATTTGAGAGAGAAAAACTCTACTGCAAATCACAAATCCAAACAATGTGTGCACGAGCAGAGTTTTGCTGGCATCTTATGGAGAAAATTTGACACTGCGCCCAAACAAAATCTTACTGAAAGCAAATTTTTTGAGATATCAACCTCAAATTTGAAACACAGCTTGTTTAGATTTATGGCTTTGATTTTCTAGCAGGTTTAGAGTTCAACATGTTTCATAAATTATATATTTTATATAAAATATGCTTTATATAAAAGCATTTTCATAAACTTAAAACTCTATAGCTTTTTTTTAATTTAACTTTTTAACCTTTTTCTACTTCATCATAATCTGCCATGGGTCTTCTTTAAAATGAGACCAAACTTAACTCTGTGCTCCCAAGCTTCAAATTTTTATGACAGTTTTTTGACATGGACATTTTTGTCCACTATGAAGCTATTGTATGTGTAACTTTTTTTTTAGATGCACCCCACTCTACCCTATCCGAAATCTTAATATGGCTTAATGTAGTTATCCAATTAAAAAGGCTATGATTTAATTAAATAAACATAAGCGTTGTGTGTTTCAGTGTAAAGCGTGGCACTCTGTTCATTTAAACATGAGCAGCTCATTAAAAAAGCCTAAAATATTAGTATTGTAATATTACAGTGATAAAATTATTATTATTATTATTATTAGTTAGTTAGTTCATAAGTCTAAGTTGTGCGTCACTACAAACAAGCACAGCAAACCTGGAGCTTTTTGAATAAATGAATGAATTAATGTGTTAATGAATGATTGAATTACTGTAAAAAAAAAAATATTTACTTAATATACTTTAATGTTTAATTTTACAGTGAAATATTACGATAGTAACATTTCTCATTTTGCTTTATAATAATGTGATATATAATAATTTGTTATTATTATTATTATTATTATTATTATTATTATTAATTCATTTAGTTAGTTAGTTAGTTAGTTAGTAAGTTTAAATTGTGCATCCCTACAAACATGCACAGCAAAACTGGAACTTTTTTGAATGAATGAATGAATGAATGAAACAATCAGTTCAATAATTAATGTAATTTCTCAAATATGAGAAAAATGTTTTTCTCAAATATACATCATTTTACAGTAAAATATTCAAATAATAACATTTCTTGTTTTGTTTTATAATAATATTAATACTAATGATTATTATGATTATTATTATTAATCATAATAATCATAATAATCATAGTAATAATAATAACTATTGTTATTATTATTATTATTATTATTGTTGTTGTTGTTGTTGTTGTGTGTTAGTTAGTTAGTTGGTTAGTTAGTTAGTCTAAATTGTGCATCCCTACAAACAAGCACAGCAAACCTGGAACTTCTTATGAATGAATGAATGAATGAATGAATGAATGAATCAGAAAAATCACAATTATTAATCCTTAGTTTTTCAACATAGTTAGAAGCAGAGGTGAGGAACGTTACTTTTAAAAGTGAACTTTACAATGTGCTTACAGTAACATTAGTACTTTTTTATACAAAGACACTACATGTTTTTTCTTTATCTTCTTTGTAGGATTATTATTATTATTATTATAATTATTATTATTATTATTGTTATTATTATTATTATTATTTTGCTGTGGACAAGTGTTTACTGTGTTTAGTTTTCATGCAAAATGTTTGCTGTCACCAGTTTTAATGCAGTGAAATACACAAATAATACACCAGGCCACCAGTTTTTAATGCAGTTTAACTTCTTACACAAAAATCACCATTGTGGGAATTTCTGACAAAACCACTAAATAGTTTTTATTTTATTATTGGGTTTTCTTCAGTTCTGTGCACAACTAATAAAACAAGAAACACGTTGTCACAATAACGGCAAATAGTAAAGTTTACAATGGCTGCTCCTGTTTTTGTTCTTTTGTTCACTCCAAATAACTGGATTCCACCGAAGCACTTGTTTACCAGCAGTATTTTGAAGTTTTAAAACTAAATCTTCAGTTGGACCAAACGAAAACTGTGTTGCATTCTGTACGTCACTGATAAGAACGACACACACACACACACACAATTTGGAAGTGCAATATCCATTATACTCACACATACAACGACTCCTGCAACTGTTGTGCACCTTTAATTTACCCCTGTTTCTCTCAGCAAGGAAAAGGGAGAGGTTTCCAGATGTATTTATGAATAAATAAACAGAAAATAAATAGACTTATTTATTATTTGTTATCATAAACGTTTCAAAAAATTAAAATCTAATCGCATAATGTATTTTACCTATGAAGTAAATCTGAACAAGAGTCAAAGTTCTGGTTGCTTTAGCGATCGCCGCTTATAATTAAAATGCTGACTGAATGAGCGGCGTTATACTGGCTGCGGTTCAGCTCAGCCTTCATCTTGGCTCTTTTGTGAACTCAAACGAAGCTTTTAAGATGGGAAACCTGGAACAAACAACGCTTGACTTTGAGAATAACAGCCAGTGCTGAGAGCTGATTCAGCTGTTTGCGTAGATCAAGCCCAAGGTGATTTTGAAAAAGTAGCTTCAAAAGAAGACCTGCAGTAGGCACCGGAGATGCTCGCATACATACTAATATGCGTAAGTAAACATCCTCTACCAGCAATGGAGACAGCGCTTTTGGAGAGATATGGTGAAATTATCAGGCAGACTTACAAAATCCTTTAGTCTATACAACTCCTGATGCAATTTGCACCATTTAAAGATTAATATTCCATAAAATTACCCTCCGCCTTCGGAGCATCATTAGGCTGAATGGATGTTTCTGTGTCATCATTATTTATTCAAATGATTTTATTTCACTTTGATGAGAGCAAAACTCATAACTGCATGTACCTCACACCACCATGTTTCCCTGATAAAAATTTTACATACCTATAAATAATGCATTTAATCCTGAATAATGCAAGACTCAAAAAGAGTATATCTACTTCCAAAAAAGCAGAAATTTTATAAAGTACATTTTGTTCCACTCCATTAAAATCAGATTTGCTCTCAGTGTTTCAAAGCCGAGCTAAAACACTGCTGGTGTATAACAAATTTGATGTATTTTCTAGGGATAGCCCACCTAAATATGAAAATTATGCCATCATTTATGTATTCCCATGTTGTTCCAGTGGATTTTTGTAGAATACAAAATGAGACATTTACCAGAATATTAATGCTACTCTTTTGAAACCTGGTCACCACCACTTATGGAAAAAAGCAGCCTGGACATTTTGCTAAATGTCTCATTTTGTCATTTGGAAAAAAGTCAGTAATATTGGTTTGGAAAAACAGGGTAAGTAAATGATTATACAATTTTACATTTCGGCTCAGTTGTCTTTAAAAAGGCATTTCACTGATATGGCAAATATTGGGGCAATAAGCTGTCTATTATTACATGAAAAATTTAAATGGAAATTAAATCAACACTGGTGGTATCTTACAAATTTGATATATTTTCAAGGGACAGTTCACCTAAACATGACTATTATGTCTTTTTTACTTACTCATGTTGTTCCAATTGCTCTCTTTCTTCTCCAGAGTGCAAAATGAAACGTTTAGTGGAATGTTGGTGCTGTTCTTTTGAAACCTGGTTACAATTTACTTTCACTGTATGAGAAAGAGCAGATAGGACATTATGCTAAACGTCCTGTTTTGTGTTGTATCAAAATAAAATCAGTATTAAAGCTGCAGGCAGCTTTGAAAGGGCCCTCGCACTTGAGCTCACCACCACCCGGTGGCTTCAGGAAAACAGCTAACGGTGGGCAATATGCAATTAAAGTGGTAAATATAGAAGGAATATGTCAAAGTCATTTATATGTGCCAAATTTCCTGCTACCAGGTGGCGGCGCTATGACTATGTCTTCAGGCCAGCACTTTTATAAAACATATGAAGGTTGGTGCACATTGAACATGGCATGTGCAAAGCATGACGTATCCTGTTGCCAACAGGTGGCGCTATGATTACAACTGAATATTGGCCTTATTTTCAGGCCAGGACTCTTACCAAACATGTGAATTTTGGTGCAGATTGGACATTGTATGTTTAAGATTGCATGCTTTACAAGACATTTCCTGTTGCCAGCAGGTGACGCTATGAATATAACAGAATATTGGCCCTTTGTTTGGGGCAGATCAGACATTGTATGGCTTCTATTCCCATGGCAAAACATTGGAATTTGTCAGGCCGCACTGGACACACTCTTTACCGAAAACTCAAGATATTTGCAATTTATCATTGCAAAGGCCTTTAGAGTAGACTGACCAAATATAACATTGATGCCATTAAATCTCTTTGAGAAGTTCGTTAGAGCGTAAAACATGCCATTTCCTGTTACCAGCAAGCGGTGATATGGCTATAACTGATTATGGTCATGGGCATGTGTTCAGGACAGAACTTTTATTGAACGTAAATTTTGGTGCAGATCGGACATTGTATGCCTGAATTATAACAACTTCCTTTTTCATGGCAAAACATCGAAGTTTGTTAGGCCGCCATGGACACACCCTTTAACAAAAACTCAAGATCTTCACAATTTAACATCACAAATTACACTGACCAAATTTGGTGTTGATCTGTGTAAATCTCTAGAAGGAATTTGTTTAAATACGCCTGAAAATGCCAAAAACGGCACAAAACTTGCAGAAAAAATCTAAATAACAGACTTCCTGTTGGGTTTCGTACTTTGTAGCTTGGGACTTTTTTGTAGGTATTGGTGTGTTACATGTGTCTACTGAATTTCGTGTATGTGAAATGTAGCTCGAGGAGCACTTTGTTGAAATTTTATAGGTGGCACTATCGATCCATTTTGCCACACCCACAACCCATATCAGATGTAAATTTTCACCACTTTTGGTGTGTGTGCGAAGTTTCATGAGTTTTCCAGCATGTTTAGGCCTTCAAAAATGTGATTCATTTTGGAGAAGAAGAAGAAGAAGAATCTGAGCAATTCCAACAGGGTCCTCGCACCATCGGTGCTCGAGCTCTAGATTTTGGTTCGGAACAACATGAAGGTGAGTAAATGATGATAGAATTTTAAATTTTGGTGTAACTGCCCCTTTAAATTCACATTTGACAAATATGGCATTTTTAAGGGGATAGTTCACCCAAAAATAAAGTTACCCTATGATTTACTTACCCTCAAGCCATCCTAGGTGTATATGACTTTCTTCCTTCAGACGAATTCAGTGGGAGTAATATTTAAAAATAGTTTGGCTTTTCCAAGCTTTATAATGGCACTGAATGGCTGTTGAGATTAAAGCCTAAAAAACTGCGTCTATCCATCATAAAAAGTGCTCCACATGGATCGGGGGGTTAATAAAGGCCTTCTGAATTAAATCAATGTGTTTGTGTAAAAAAATAACCTTATTTAAAACATTATAACCCTTAATCTATTGCTTCTGCTAATCTAGCTTGCTTTTGTACACTGTAAAAAATGATTTTGAGTTTTAGTGGGGTGGACAAGTGAAATCATGTCCTGTCAACCTGCAGTGCCTCACTACACAATAGGACAAGTTGGAACAACTTCAACTTAAAGAGAAATTGAAAACTTTAAATAACATGTTCATATAACAACAAAACATTGGTTCTATCAACTTTCTGTGTAATGCGCATGTGCCAGAATCTCTACGTCATGATGACGTACTGTTTTAACGAAGTGGAGAAAGACGTGCTATCCGCCATTTTCTGCAGGAAAAGTTGCTGATCATACAAGAAAAGACGAAGGAGCCTGCATTTGAACGAAAACAGATGGACTTTATGGACTGCAAATAATGAATTGAGTAAGTATACCTTGATTTGTGCTTTCTTTAATGTTAATTTAGGCTTGTTTCGCTCACCGGCCGTGTTTTGATTTCAGGCAATCATATCTTGCGAACTAGTACAACTTGATTACTGATAGGTTACGCCATTAACTTCGAAAGTTCACTGACATGCTGTGCTGAGAGAACTGATGAACACGAACAGCTGATACTGAGCACGCGTTACAGAATTTGGCGAAATGTAAGTTAATAACAAATAAAACGTACGCCTAATGGAAAATGCAAATGCTATTAGTTATATCATGCAACAACTGTTCAATGAAAACGTAAGTGGAATTGGCTATTTACTTTTGTATGCACGTTATTTGTTAAGCTTTATGAGCTTGTTTCTGTACAAAGACTAGTTCAGTTTATATCTATTACACTTGTAAAACATCTGTTTGCACATCAGAGCCTGATGTGCTTTTGCAAAACGCTAATGTAAAAAACTTTTCCAAGATGACGATGATGAACTGAAGTTATGATTACAAATTATATTTGAATGGGTCTGAGCGTATTATCATCCGCTGGGACGGCATCATTACGCGAGTAAGTAAAAGAACTGGTGAACCGTTTTATTTTAACCGGCTCATTGAAACGAACGGCCGAAAGAACCGGGTCACGGAAAAGAACCCATCACTATTACAATTGTGGATCAAGTTAATGTTGATAAATAGATAAAACAGTGTAAAGTTTTATATAAGTGACTTTTGAGCGTGTTCATTGGATCTCCTTATCGTTATTTATTTTATTTTTTTATCTTAGAAACACGAATGACCAGAAATATCTAAAACACCACTGTCAGTCCGTATTTGTGTTTAATACAAATATCCTGCATTATGTTTTAATTTAGTACTGTTAAGGACTGTCACTGAGACCCTGGCATCTTTGTTAAATTTGTAAATATATTTGTTTTTATAGATCACTAAAGAATTCACCTGGCTTGTGTCTTGTGTTTTTTGAAGGCCAAGATGATCATCTCTCAAAGCTGATACAGTTTTTCAGGTCAAAGTGTGATGAGGGCATTCCAGATATGACTTCAGTATTGAAGAGCCTTGATAAGGATGTGAGTCTATTTATGTTAAAGCAGTCTTTCTCTCCCCAAAATGACAATTCTGTGATCATTTACTCACTTTCATGTTTGTCCAAACCTCTATGATCTTTTTTCTCCTATGGATCATAAAACTAGTGATAGTTTTTTTACAACAAATGTATATGCATAAAAAGCATCAAAAACAGAGGGAGAGGGAGAGAAGATAAATGAATAAAGAAAAACAAAGGATTGAACAAATAAAGCTGGTACTTTAACCATCCTATATTTTACAGACAACAACCAAAGGATGAGGACAGCAGCATGGCTGGGGCTGCCGTGGTACATGCAAGAGACTCCTTCAAAATTCATTAAGAGATGTGCAAGGTAAGATGAAACATGTAAGGCCCTTAAAACGGCATTTTAAAATGAAAACGATCCTCGTCTACACTGGTGTTTTTGCTGCATTGTTTTTTAACTGACTTCTTTTTTGTTACCTTGTAGTGCTTCCTCTTTCATTGTCATGTTCCTACAACTGGGAATTTACAGTTTTTTAACAGTTTAATATGAAGTATTTTTAACACAGCTTATTGTGAATTCTTCATGTACACTTGTTTCTGCAATGAAAATATCTGATAATGACAAGGAGAGTTATTTGTACTATTTTGGCACTAAGATGGGTGTGTGCATAGAGAAGTTTGCATGTTTTTGTGTGAGCTGTGTATATGTGAAGTTTTTTTTCTTTCGTAGTGTTTTTCTATCTTTGCAAGACAATTACTATGTTTGTGTTTTTGGATGCAATGTGTCTGTTTAAAAATAAATGCTGTGAGTTTCAATTTTGCAGTTGTGTTGATTTCCTAAAAAATCTGGTTCTAGATATCCAAAACTACTTGTCAAAGTCCAGTAAACTCAAATAGTTAAGTTATGATGTTGAGGAAAAATTAATAATGTATGTCAACTAGACATGGTTCATAGTTATAAAAACATGAAAAATTGAGTTCAATTTTTTTTCAGTTGACTTAACTAAAAAATGTAAATGCTCATTAATTGATACAGTACGTTGCCTCAATTTACTGCAAGTTATTTCAACAACTACATATAAGTTGAGTGAACTTAACACCTAATGTTTGCTAAACTTAACACCTAGTGTTCGCTAAACTTAACAAAGCCAATGCAACAAAATGACTTGACTAAGTCAAGTTGTGTCAACAAATCATTTTTTACAGTGTACACGCGTTTATGAGAGAGTCGCATTCCAGTGGATGACGTAGCACATAAGTATAGCCTTTATTAACCCCCCTGAGCCCAGTGGAGCACCTTTTTTTTTTTTTGTTTTGGTTTAAGATTGAGTAAATCATAGGGTATTTTTTTTTATTTTGGGTTAATTATCCCTTTAAAGCAATAAGCTGTCTATTGTTATATAGAAAATTTAAATGGAAATGAAATCAACAGTGATGGTGTTTTACAAATTTGATGTATTTTCCAGGGATAGTTCATCTAAATATGAAAACTATGTCATCATTTACTTACCCCACTACTCTGTAGAACACAAAATAAGATTTTCAGCAGAATGTCCTGGCTGCTCTTTTTCATATAATGAAAGTGAATGGTGACCAGGACTGTCAAGCACCAAAAATGGTTTTAAAAAATCACCACAAAAGGACTCCATATGAGCTCTGTGCTATCTGACAGCAGTTTTCTGAAGATTTGTTTGAGAAAAAGATTAATTTGAGTCATTATTCACTAATAATCTTCTCCCCACCACAACTCTCGAAATCAACAGTAACATGACAAATTTGAATATGCATACTGAATATGAATTTATTTTTGTTATCTTCCATATACAAAATTATGTAATGATGGTAGAAAACTTGGAATACAGTTCACAAGTCATATATAGGGTACTAATTTGTCATTTTCAAAGCTTGAAATTGCTCACCGTTCACTTTCATTGTATGGAAAAGAGCAGCCTGGACATTCTGCTAAATATGGAAGCCAGTTTCCGCCACTGAATAAAGAATAAAAAAAGGTAACTGTGACTTTGTATCTCACAATTCTGACTTTTTTCTCACAATTGCAAGTTTACATCTCACAATTCAAACTTTTTTTCTCAGAATTACAAGATATAAACTTACAATTCTGACCTTTTTCTCAGAATTGTGTGATAACTTACAATTGCGAGTTATAAAGTCAAAATTGCAGAAAATAAACTCGCAAATGGCAAGAAAAAGAAAAAAAAAACTGCACGTTTATATGTGATGTTTTTGCTTTTTAACACACAATTGCGAGTTTATATCATAAATCTGAGAAAAAAAGTCAGAATTGCGAGTTTGTATCACACAATTCTGATAAAAAGTCGGAATTACCTACGTCTGATTTCTGTTGGATGGGAAAACAAAACAACAGTCATATTGGTTTGGAACAACATGACCCTGAGTAAATTATGACACAGTTTAATTTGTGGCTCTAATGGATATTTAACAGATCTTCTGTAGAACAGAAAGTGAGACATTTAGCAGAATGTCCTGGCTGCTCTTTTCCATACAATGAAAGTAAATGGTGACCAGGGACTGTCAAGCACCAAAAATGATAGATAGATAGATAGATAGATAGATAGATAGATAGATAAAAGCACACCATAAAATTACTCCATATGATTTTTGTGCTACAGTTATGTAAATGATGTAAGAAAACTTGGAATACAGTGCATAAGTACATGAGTGCATATACAGATTAGTAATTTGCTATTTTTACTGCTTGAAACCTGGACACCATTCATTTTCATCGTATGTAAAACAGCAGCCTGGACATTCTGCTATACATTTCTTTTTGTGTTATATGGAAAACAAAGTCAGTATTACAGAATTTTGACAGAATTTTTAGCTTAACTGTCCCATAAAATGCATATTTAACAGATTGTCTGTAGAACACAAAATTAGACATTTAGCAGAATGTCCTGGCTGCTCTTTTTTATACGGTGAAAGTAAATGGTGACCAGGGACTGTCAAAAAAACAAAAAAACAAACAAACAAAAAAAGCCATAAAATGACTCCATATGACCTCTGTGATATATGACATCAGTTTTTGCTGCTTGAAGCCTGGTCACCATTCAATTTCATTGTATTTCCAAAAGAGCAGCCTGGACATTCTGCTAAACATCTCTTTTTGTGTTGTATGGGGAAAAGTCAGTATTACTGATTTAGAATGACATGTAGGAGAGTAAATGATTACAGAATTGTAATTTTTGGCTCAACTGTCCCTTTAAATGCATATTTGATAGATATGGAGGAAACGAGCGGTCTATTATTATATGGAAAATTCAGATGGAAATTAAATCAACAATAACAAGCTTTCAAAGCCTGAGACCTTGAATAGCATCTTTTTGATGTAAACCGCATATTGTGATGTTGTTTGAGTCATTGGCACAATCACAAGAGCATGCCATTTCACGACAGAAAATGTTCAATACGCTGAATAATGCAATGCCACAGCTCTCTTCGGCTTTGTTCTGGAAGCTTTATTTCAGCGTGGAGCCGCCTCAGTCAGTTCAGGGATGTGACTGTCATATACTAACAAAGGAACACCTGGAGGTGATCCACAAGCAAACTCAGCCAGTCAAGGAAAGATCACCTGACTATTACGAGGGAATAGATGTTTTCTGGACTGTTCTTCACACAAAGTTCCTGCTTAAAATATCCAGCATTTATCATACAGATGTCAATTACGTGATGCTCACTTCGTATAATGCAATACTTAAGTAATAACATTAACTACTAAAGTTACTAAAACTTAAATAAAAACAAATTAAATTAATCAAAATGATATAAAAAATAAAAGCTAATTCAAAATATTAATAAATATAATACAAATAAAACATAATAAACAGTATAAAAAAGTGATGTTTGCCCACTAATTATAGTCATGTATTAATAAACTGTTTAAAGCTACTGTATGTTACACACTGACCTTTGTGAAATCAGGTGAACACACAATAGCACTAGTGTATTTAAGACACTTAGTAGGACGTCCTCTAATCGTGCCTCTTAGAGTCAAAGCCAAAAAGAGGGATTACCTCTGATGTTACAACGGGTTGTATCCTCTCAGCTGCAGTCTGTGAGAGAATGGAGGATCAAGGAAGCAGGATCTGGCAACCACCGAAGATTGGCAGCATGGAACAGATGGTCCGGAGGAGAGGAACGATGTGGACATGCAAGGAAGAAGTGCAGCCCTGAACACAGATAAGGGACGAGGCTACTGATGAGAGCACTGCTGTATAATCAGCAATGGAGCGATCCACCTTCAGCCCACACTCAAAGGCAATATACTCTTAAAGCTCCCAGAATGGCTTTTACAGCTAAACGAGAACCTTTTTTGATTTTTTTTCTAACATCATTTACTCACCTTTGTCATCGCAAACCATATGGCTTTCTTTCTTCCGAACAACGCGAAAGGAGAAATTTTGAATAATGTAATAGCCGCTCTTTTCCATGCATTTATAATGGGAACTGGAATTGTCAAGCTTGAAAAAGCATAATAAAATCGTAATAAAAGTGGTCCATGCAATTTATAAAGTGCTATAGTTTGGCTTTTACAGGCAAAGAATAACCTTTTTTTTCCTGTCATCATTTACTCACACTATATGTCTGTTCTGATCAACACAAAAAGAGAAAGTTTGAAAAATGTTCTAGCTGCTCTTTTCCATGCACTTACAAAGAATAGGGATTGGAGCTTTCAGGCTTGAAAAAAGGAGGTAAAAGCACCATGAAAGCATCATAATAGCAGTCCAACTTCTGTATGTCTTCTGTATTCATATGATAGTTTGACTTTTACAGCCAAAGCAGAACCTAGATAGCTTTTCTGTCATCATTTACTCACACTTGTTGTTGAGCACCATCTGACTTATTTTGTTCTGAACAATACAAAAGGAGAAATTTTGAAATACTAGTTGCTTTTTTTCCAAGCAGTTACAAAGAATGGGGATTGGAGCTTTCAGGATTGAAAAATGACACAAAAGTACCTGAAAACATCATAATTGTGATCCATACAACTTATGAAGATCTGTATGTCTTCTGTGTTCATATGATAGTTTGGCTTTTACAGCCAATGTAGAAGCTTTTTGAGTTTTTATATTGTCATACTCATCCATGTTGTTTGCTTGTTTTCCCCTAAAAAATTCCATGTCTTCTGTCTGTATTTATATAATAGTTTGGCTTTTACAGCCAAAACAGAGCCTTTTTTTTACATTATCCGGTACTCACCCTTGTTGTCGCACACCATATGACTTTCTTCTGAAAAGAAGCTTTTTTTTTGAGTTTTTATATTATCATTTACTCATCCATGTTGTTTGTATTCTTTCCCCTAAAAAATGAGAAATTTTGAATAATGTACTAGCTGCTCTTTTCCAGGCAATTACAATGAATGGGGACTGGAGCTTTCAAGCAATGATCTTTCAAGCCAACCCAATCTCATTGTAGTTTGTATATATTTTACGAATTGGCTAATTCATAAGAATTCATACAACCTCACTCGTACGAATTTTGCTAAATGGTACATATTTTACGAGTTCCCCAATTCGTATGAATTTGTACAAATGACCTAAACCTGCCCCTAAACCTACCCGTCACTAGGGTCTAGACAAATTGTACAAAATCGTACAAGTAAGGTCGTACAAATTTGTACAAATTAGCCATATCGTAAAATACGTCCAAATTGGTCATGCTATATGTTAAATTCCATGTCTTCTTTCTGTATTTGTGCAATAGTTTGGCTTTTACAACCAAAGCAGAGCCTTTAAAAAAAAATAAAAATCTATTATTAGTTACTCACTCTTGTTGTTGCACACCATATGACTTTTTTTTCTTCTGAACAACGCAAAAGGAGAAATTTTGAATAATGTACTAGCTGCTCTTTTCAATGCAGTTGTACATTTTGCTAAATCGTACATATTTCACGAGTTCCCCAATTCATATGAATTTGTACAAATGACCTACCCCTAACCCTGCTCCTAAACTGACCTGTCACCAGGGTCTAGACAAAATCATAGAACTGAGGTCGTACAAATTTGTACAAATTAGCCATATCGTAAAATACATCCAAATCGGTCATGAGATATCGTTGTTCAAGCAAAGATGCAGAAACACCATAAAAGCATTATAAAAGTGGTCCATACAACTTATAAAGTGTTATATTTTATGTCGTCTTTGTGTATTTATGCAACAGTTTGGCTTTTACAGCCAAAGCAGAACCCTTTTTTATTTTAATTTTCTATTATCAGTTACTTTTTTTTCTAAACAATGCAAAGGTAGAAATGTTGTATAATGTATAGCTGCTCTTTTCAAAGCAATTGCAGTGAATGGGGACTGGAGCTTTCAAGCAGTGAGCAATTTGTATATATTTCACAAGATGGCTTATTTGTACGACCTCACTCATACGAATTTTGCTAAATCGTACATATTTTGCGAGTTCCCCAATTAGTTTGAATTCGTATCAATGACCTACCCCTAACCCTACCCCTAAAACCTACTCATCACTGGGGACTAGACAAATCTTACAAAATCGTGTGAATTAGGTCATACAAATTTGTACAAATTAGCCACATCGTAAAATACGTCCAAATTGGTCATGAGATATCGTTGTTCAAGCAAAGATGCAGAACCACCATAAAGGCATTATAAAAGTGGTCCATACAACTTATTAAGTGTTATATTCCATGTCTTTTTTCTGTATTTGTGCAATAGTTTGGCTTTTACAGCCAAAGCAGAGCCTTTTAAGCCTTTGTTTTTGCACACCATATGATTTTTTTCTTCTGAACAACTCAAAGGGAGAAATTTTGAATAATGTACTAGCTGCTCTTTTTAATGCAATTATAGTGAATGGGGACCGAAGCTTTCAAGCCTGAGAAGCCCATGAAAGCATAATAAAAGTGGTCTATACAACTTATAAAGTGTTATATTCTATGTCTTCTGTATTTGAGGGTTTGGCTTTTACAGTGGAAGGAGAAACTTTTCTATCATCAATTATTCACCCTTAGTTGTTCCAAAGTACACGACTTTCTTTCTCCTGCAAAACACAACATTGGAGAATCTGAATAACAATCTAGCTGCTCTTTTCCATGCAATTATAATGAACAGGGATTGGAGCTTTCATGCTTGAAAAAGAAGCAAAAGCACCATGAAAGTATAATAAAAGTGGTCCATACAACTTTCAAACTTTTTTGTCATGACCATTAAAAAATACTTTCAACGTTTTCATTTTCTGAAGAACTATCTACGGTTGCCAGTTCAAAAGCATTGCTCTTGATAATTCATTGTTCAAAGTAAAGTGCTGCAAAGATGCATTAAAGAATTTTTACATAAGAGTGATATATATGGTTACTACCTGAAGGACAACTTGTTTTTCATGCCCCTGCAGCAAAACAAATGCATTTAAGGTGAGGTTGTACCATATGGAATAGAACAAGCTCTGCACTGAGAGAAACAGTAACAGAAAGTTTTCCAGCCTGTCAGGTTCTTGCTGCATAATCATCAAGGTCAAGGTCAGAATGCTCTACATTTGTGACAGATTGTTCTCAGACTTCATAAGTAGCTTGGAATTCTTTGTGTCATTGTGAGCCCTCGCAGGTATCTGCTGGAGACAGAGAGAGGCTTCGCTTACATTGACACTACAGAGGCTGGAATCAAGGTTTTTTGTTTACTTCACAGTCACAGCATGACAATAGGGAAGATCAGATGAATTCAAACAATGGAATACTTCAATAGACGAAAAGTTCTTTTGGTCATTAATGAGAACATTCATAATTAGTTGAATATTAGATTATAAAGTTTATTCGATTTTTGCCCACCATCCTTTAACTTCACATACCGTAAATGTGCTAACTCTGACTGATTCAGGTTTAATTAATCTTCATTTCACTACTTATAAAGAATAAATAAACAAAGTTCTACTGTTAAATAATGAGACAGTCAATTTGTGGGTCCACACCAGACGCACCAAGGCTACGAGACGCGACAAAATCAATCAAATATCACAGCCGAGTGTGGACGCGAGCTCTCTCAACATCCTTAAAAATACATGCTGAGTGCCTGATACAAACTTTGTCGTGGAAATACGCTGGTTGAGTTCACAGTTCTAACGTTCATCTTTTCTTTCGCCTAATTTATTTTCAAGTTCTGAGGTAAATAATCCATTGTCGTTTTCAAGTTACAAAGTTAACCTGCAAGATGATATTGAAACACACATTAGACACTTGAACATTAAATAAAGCACATACTCAGTACCTGAGATCATCTTTATAGTTCGTATGCTGTTGTTCCAGCCGGCTGGTTATGACACTCCGACGAATGTGTTGCAGAATCGCGACACGACGCGTCTGATTAGGAACACGGTGTTAAGCCCCGTTCACAATACAAGCGACATGCAGCGACAAAGCGTCACGATCCCATTCATTTCAATGGAGAGCTGGCGATTTCCGGCGACAAGCGCGACATCGAGCTACAGCGACCGTTGGCGACCGGATGGGGAGTGTCCAACGACACGACAAAGTTCAGAATCCCTCAACTTTATGCAAATGAAGAGCGACTTTCGGAAGCGACAGCCAATAGGAAAGAAGACGGTAGAGCTCATGTGATCGTTCTCCTCTCAGCCGAAGATAAACATACGCAATGGAAAAAATATAGGCTATGCTTCTTAAGCCGCGTTCACACTACAAGCGACAGGCAGCGACAAAGTGACACGATCCCATTCATTTCAATGGAGAGCTGGCGATTTCCGGCGACAAGCGCAACATCGAGCTACAGCGACCGTTGGCGACCGGATGGGGCGTGTCCAGCGACGCGACAAAGTTCAGAATCCCTCAACTTTATGCAAATGAAGAGCGACTTTCGGGAGCGACAGCCAATAGGAAAAAAGACGGCAGAGCTCATGTGATCGTTCTCCTCTGTCAGCCGTAGATAAACATACTCAGTGGAAATAAGTAGGCTCTGCTTCTTGTTCGTTTTTGTTTATATGTACAGATTTAATTTATATTTATATTATATTTAGTCTTTTGCCTCCAAAATGTTTTAATTTAGCGGCAAGAAACCTGATTTGCTGTCAAGGCAACCAGTAGTGAGAACGCCCACTAGCAACCTCGTCACCAGCCTCTTGGGACATGCAGCGACAGAAGTCGCTGCTAGTGTAAAAGGGGCTTTAGAGTCAAACATTCGTCAATCGTAGTCGACGGTTTGTGCTGTATCTTTTTTTAATTCACTAAAGAGTACTGACTCATTAAAGTCATGCACTCGAATATTACGCTACACAGTTTGTGCAGTTTTGATTCATATTGAGAAGAATTGTCTCGTTCGTTCTGTAGCCTAAATGAATAGCCTCGCTGTCTGTTTCATACTGTAAATTTAGTAACGGCGTGGCAGCGCCACTGAATAAGTTATGCAAGGCGTAAAATGAAACAGATTTGGATACATTTGGCATTACATCACTTGCTCGCCAATGGATCCTCTGCAGTGAATGGGTGATGTCAGAATGAGAGTCCAAACAGCTGACGAAAACAAAATAATCCATGCGACTCTAGTGCATCCGTTTCAAATCTTACAAAGTAAAAAGCAAGAAACAAACACATAATTAGCATGTTTTTAACTTCTATCCCTAATATTGATTTCTTCAGTGAAAAAAATCATCTTGTCTGAAGCAGAAGAGAAATATAAACATTGTTTAAAAGCAGAAACAGTCCAAAACAGGTCTAAACAAATATGTTGGTTTATTTCCATGTGAGAGGACAACAGAGGAGGGACTTTCTCATCGGAGGAAGTGTTATTATAAATTATGGACTCCTATTTTGGCCAGAAAAGTGTGGGATCATTTGTTTGCAGATGACACTTGGTTTGATATTTTATTTCTAATGCAAAGACGTTCACACAAATGTCTTTTTGGTACTTTTTGGCACTGTAGATCTCACATTAATATAAAAAAGCATTGCATCACACGGTTTTGTCTGAAATATCCTTCCAAACAGTCTGGTGTTTTGTTATTTCTGTTATGTTTTGCAGGGGTGTTGTTGAAGGTGATAGTGCGCTTGTGGCCTGTGTGACGTATGATGGTGGGAAGCGTTTTTTGGTGGCACATTTCGCTCACTCATGTGTGAGGGTTCCTCTGCAGAAAACAGTCCAGATGGTAACACGACTAATCACCAAACAAAACAGGTTGCATCATTTCCCAATTAATGCTGTCAGTTTAGCAACAGCAGTGTGTGGAGTGAATAACACCCCAGAATGCGTCCACAGGGCAATGAGAGTGTGATTTGAAATGAAAAGACATTGAAATTAAATATTCTACAAATAAATGACTGAATAATAACAACAGGACAAAGGAAAATGTATTACCGCTGCACACCTAATGAATATATATGGAAGCGTGGGATAAGCTGAGCCACTTTTTGCTGAGCTTGTCCTTGAGGCAAAGAAAAATGAGATATCAGCTGAGGTAAAACTAATATGTCTAATTATATTTCAGGATCTGTTAACTGTAAATTGTGTGCTGTCAGGGGTCTATATCATAAGGCCATGGAAATATATAAAGTCTATATATATTTTAAATCCCCACTTTACGAATAAGCTGTGTCATGTCAAGTGGTGGTTTTTGAATTATTAATAAATATTATTAATATTAATAAAAAGGCATGAATTATTGATAAATATGATTTACATTTCAAATAAAAGCCATATGAGGATTTTTTTTTTAATGCACAACCCCGTTTGCAAAAGTCCAGAAAACACATTTAACATTCAGAATGTTTGAATCTACTGAAACATTTTGTAATAATATTTAGGATAAAATTAATTGAGGCACTGACACAACTTACCCCTGGCACACTCATCCCGCAGCGACGTTTTATGATCTATTTAATAATTTCTTAGCTGTACATAACTGCCATTGTCTAAATATATGGTCACGTGACAGAAAATATGCACATTTAGAAGTGGCACATCTTACCCACTGACACATCTTACCCCATATTGATTTTACATTGGCTTATTTTTGAGGGAGGATTGTTTACTGTCTTTCTAAACAAAACAAAACATCTTTTTAAACATCATTAGGGCTGCCTGATTAATATTGTGAATATGACCATTTTGGTCAGTATTATGAGATTATGATTATTTAATATGAATACTCATAGACTTTGGAAACAATACATTTATTGGATTTATAAATAACTTAAAATATAAGCTTTTCAAATAATAGATTTTCTTGAAATTTACAATAATCTAAATTTATTTTAACAATTTAAAAGATAAGTGAGCCTAATAAATGTGGAACTGAATATGACACAACAATTTATTTCAATAATTTCATAGTTTATGTTATTTTATCTTGTTTTAATACTTTTATCTTGATAATTTAGTTTGCATAATCATATGAACCCAAAATCATAATTGAAAATAAAATCGGAATTAATTACTCAGCCCAGGGTTACTTAACTAAAACAATAAAAAAACAACAGAAAAATTACTTAGAAAAAATTACTTAGAAAAAAAAAATAGATGATAACTTAATTTAAAAAAAAAAAAGAAAGAAAAAAAAAATCAAACAGTTATTTTATTCCAAGCAGACACTGCTTCATCATTTTAACTTGTACTAAAATAACAAAACTGAAAAAAAAATGTATAAAAATATATAGACATATTTAAAAATAATGACAAAAAAAATCTAATTATGTTAAATGATAAATGAAAATGAAACGAAAAATAAAACTAAACTAAATACATTACATTTAAAACAATTAATTACAACTATAAGTGTATTGCAGTGATATTAAAATAACACTGGCGCAGATGCAATAAAAAATGAAAATGAAACAAGCGCATTATATCTTGGAAGACAACTCAATAAATTGTAGGAAACAAAGTAACTCTCTAAAACAAACACTGCTCATCTGAGACATATATACTGCAATTAATTAGACGTAAGGTTTTGTCACCCGGCATCTTATCATAATGTCTAACTTACTGTATAATAGCATGACAACAAAATATTGACAAAGAGAAATGCAAATGCAGAAATTACAAGCTTTGGAAATATTGCGGAGGATGGCACACACATTTTCATTTAAATGAAGTGCAAAGAGATCACTGGAAGTTTTTGAAATGCAAAAGGGAATGATATCAAGCAACAACAACAGCTGCAGCGGAGATCGGAGCTGTCATTGGTCCAAATGCACATATTCAGCTATGCTAATGAATCATCCATTGTCATTGGATTAAAATGAACACGAATGCACGGACTGAGCCAAGGAATGGGGTGGAAGGCCGTGGTCTTGTCATTTGTCTTGTCCTGTTTTCGAAATAAATGTTTTCTGGCTGCTAAGAGGATAGGAACAGAGAGAGAAGGGGTAAAATCCATCGTGGGTAATTAAATCCGAAAATCGCTCCATTTTCCATGCAGTGGTCTGTGAGAATGCCAGCTGCCATGGGCCATCGTTAACGTACACCGGCGAACGCAAAGCAATCAGCGCGACGTATCGGCGGTGGCAGTAGCTCCTTCCACATCCCGCTTCCCGGGCTCAGTGGGGACGACAGACTGACTGTCGGGCATTCTGGAAGATTCCGTCTCGGATAATGCAGGTGTGGAAATCAGAACGCAGACAGACAGGCAATTAGTAGAGGTTCTGTTTTGAATTCTGTGCAAGTCTACTGGGTTCAGGACGGGTCCCCAGCTCTATCATGCATTTTGTGAGCGTGTCGGTGTCGGCAAAGCTACTTCCAAACTGCTTCTCGGGTTACAAGATACTCGTCATTTAAGCTACAGTCCAAAAGTTTGGAAAAGTAGTTAGCTGTGCTACAAGCTACTAACAAAACCAAACCTGAAATGAAAATTTGCTAAATAATTATTTAAAATTCATTTACCTCCAAGATGTAGATGTTGTTTCTTCATCAGATTTGGAGAAATTTAGCATTAACATGGATCCTCTGCAGCGAATGGGAGTCCAAACAACTAAAAAATCTCACAATAATCCACAAGTAATCACAATAAGTAATCCACATGACCCAAGTCGATCAATTACACTGTAAAAAATAAAAAACAATTTGTTGAATCAGCTTAAAATAATTTGTTCCCTTGCTGCCTTAAAATTTTAAGTTCAGTCAACTAAAATAAGTTTAGTCAACTTGAAATGTTAAGTTGTACTAAATAACAACTTAGATATTTGTGTTTGCTAAACTTAACAGATGGGTAACCCAGCTGCCTTAAATTTTAAGTTGATTCAACTCAAATATTTAAGTTGTCACTTAGTATAATTTAACATTTCAGGTTGAATAAACTTTTTTTGAGTTGACTGAACTTAAAATTTTAAGGCAGCCAGGTTACAAATTATTTTAAGCTGACTCAACAAATTGTTTTTTACAGTGTAATTTACAGATAATTTACTCACGAGCATTTGAGGTTAAAAAGTATATAAATTGTCAATATGTTTTGAAAATGACAGATTGTTTCGCTAGATAAGACCTTCTTCCTCAGCTGGGATCGTTTATAGCCCTTTAAAGCTGCATTTAAACTGCATTTTGGAAGTTCAAACTTGGGGGCACCATAGAAGTCCACTATATGGAGAAAATCCCTGAAATGTTTTCCTTAAGAAACATAATTACTTATTGACTGAAGAAAGAAAGACATGAACATCTTGGATGACAAGGGGGTGAGTAAATTATCTGTATATTTTTGTTCTGGAAGTAGATTTCTCCAGTGAAAACATGCCATTTTGTAAGAAACCAATCCATCAATAAGACTTTTTAAATTAATGCTTTCGATTAAAATATAAATCTTCTATCCATAATATTGCTTTCTCCATGTAGGCCAACCCGCATGTCAGCATCAACTTGTTTCTTTCGCCAAACCGAATAAGACTTTTCCATTGGCTTTTGGATTATTGCAGAAAATAAGCACTGTGACCAACAAAAATATATGATTCTTACATGATTCATCATTATTAGCTTCACAGATTTTGGACATTTAAACCATCTTTAGTAATTTTGTAGTTATGTACCTGTAATTTTTTTTTTTTCCCAAATTCCTGAAGAGCGGTGGGTGGGGAGAGGGTTGGGGGGAGGTTGTGGGGGGTAGTAATTGTCTGATACTTTTTCTTGTTTGATGTAACTTATATGCTACTTTGAAAACAAATAAAAACACTGAATTGCAAAAAAATTGAACACAACTTTTATGAAGTGAAAAAAAGTTAGACATAGGCTATAAATGAACTGGACTATGGTCACATGACTTCAATGTCACCATCATTAAGTTCAGCTTTTTTAATATTTCCCTGAATAATTTGCTATATAAACACAATAAGGCTATAAAAGTGGACTAGTTAGTAAAGTAGTTTATCTGTTTGGCATAATGCCATTTGATATCCTTGATAATTTCTTTAGTCCCATATAGACACTTGTTAGCAATTGCCATTTTCAAGACACGTAAAACTTTAAAAATAAACAAAAACACACAAGAGTATTACTGATGTATTTTATGTCTGTGAACTGATGTATTTCAGGCATTTATCCAAAAACCCATTCAAAAAACCCCTTGACAATGGAAACGAAAGTGCTAAAATGCTAATTTATGGATTTTGGCCCACAAAAATACATCATCCCTGCAGCCCTCTATTGAGCGTCATTCTGATGTCCCGTGCTGCTTTTTACAGAGCTGTTATGCTTGTGGTGAACTGGGTTTGTATGCAGACTGGATTATATCCCAATCCTTATTATCAAGAAGATAAAATATGGTGTGTTGGCACTCATCAAACTCATGGGTTTGCCTGAACACTGTCCGGCCTTGTCTGACAAACACACTACTTCATGACGCAGCCCCTTCAGCTCGCCCGGTTACGTTTGTCAGGATGGTACGGCTTTCCACCACAAAAGAGCTGCTGAGATTACTTGCGCTCTCGTATGCATGTCTTTCTCTCTCTGTCTGAACAGCGGTGATTGTCTGATTGATTTGATTCATGAAGCCTGATTCTCAAGAAGAACTTTTATATACAGTAGCAAGGACTCTTTTGCAAGATCAAGCCATGTACACTGTCTGAGCTTGAGTTCTGTAAATCACTTACAGTAGAGTTATTGGTAAAAAGTTCTACTTGAAATATAAAATTAGTTTTAATGTTTTATGTTTGTGTAATGTTTAGGGTGTAACATTTAAAAAAAAAACAAAAAAACATGCATTGCATTTTTTCTTAAAAAATATTTTAGGTTTCGGTTCGCTGTAATACACTGAATTACGCCCACTGGCAGATTCACCAAAGGAATTATGCAAATCAAGTAGCCCCACAAACACACCCACAAAATTAGTGCTGAAAGCACCATTTTATTGGTTGAATGCGAGTTTGTGAGGGATGCAGGAGATTTCCAACATCTGGCATACTTTAATTTTGACATATTGGTTATCACCTGTTTTCAGTGGGCAATAATAGTGGCGTGTTGAAGAAGAAGTCCACTTCCAGAGCAACAATTTACAGATAATGTGCTCATCCCCTTATCATCCAAGATGTTCATTTCTTTCTTCAGTTTTGAAGAAATTATGTTTTTTGAGGAAAAAAGTCTTTTTCTCCATATAATGGACTGATATGGTGCCCTGAGTTTGAACTTCCAAAATGCAGTTTAATTGCGGTTTCAAATGATCCCAAATGCGGTTGTAAATGGTTGTAAACGTAAATAATCAGTTATTTTCATTTAAAAAATACAATTTAAATACTTTTTAATCTCAAATGCTCCTCTTGTCTTGCTCTGCCTGAACTCTGTGTATTCTGGCTCAAGACAGTTTAGGGTATATTGAAAAACTATAGGGTATGTTGATCGTATTTTCTCCCTCAACTTCAAAAATAATTTCAAAATGAAGGTAAAACAGCGATGTAGGACGATTTCGAAGTTGAGGGAGAACATGAGATGGGAGTTTTTCGACATACCCTAACTGTTAAGAACAGCAAAAAAGAGAGTCGGGAAGAGCAAGACAAGATGAGCGTTTGACATTAAAAAGTATATTAATTGTATTATTTTTATGAAAATATCCAATCGTTTTGCTAGATAAGACCCTTCTTCCTTTGGCTGGGATCTTTTACAACTGCATTTGGGATCGTTTGAAGCCGCATTTAAACTGCTTTTTGGAAGCTCAAACTCGGGGCACCATACCAGTCCATTATATGAAAAAAAAAAATCCTGAAATGTTTTCTTGAAAAAACATAATTTCTTTATGACCAAAGAAAGAAAGCCATGAACATCTTGGATGACAAAACGGTAAATTATCTGTAAATTGTTGTTGTGGAAGTGGACTTCTCCTTTAAAGTCACGATGTAACAGAAATAGCGACAGGACTTTTCTTCTGTATTGTTACATATAGCTGAGTGAAATGGATTATCGACGCTGGAAAAAATAAAATTTGGACGGGGACATGAGTCTATCCATTGTTTGTTGATTAGATGAAGGCAAATTTGAATGTGAGACTGCAGATGAGTGGTGGGGTTCACAGGCCCAAATACAATAAGAAAGATAACTATTACAATACCTATATCAGCGTCCAAACCACAATAGTAGTTTTGCATGATACTGTTTTGTCGTCTGCTGCTTTAAAGACCAGGTCAAATGGGTTTTCGAAAAATATCTTTTTTGCAGTTTGTAACGTAGCTATCCGTCATCATTTTCGCAAATCTAACGATAATGATATGCGTCACTATGTAACACGTTTTCATAATCCCCACCTACCCGACATACAAACACTCTGACATGTCCACAAACACTTCCACTAGTTAGTGTGTCGAGAAAGGGACAACCTTTAAGTATGATTAATACGTTATGTGTACATTTTCAATTGCTCAAACTATCACCGTTTTTGTGCTAATATGTGATATATACCTAGTGTAGCTTTAGGTTTCAAGGTAAAACAGGATATTACTGTTTTACTGAAATAGTTCTGATCATTTGTTGTGAACCCACATTATTACACACCATTATTGTTTTGCTAAGTGTTTACAGTTTAGCAGCTAAACTTTAGCTGTGGGCACGATTTGCGTGCATAAGTGTTAAACAAAGTGTTTTATGCCGTTATTTTAAGAACAGATTGGAGCACTATATTATTGTTTTGGTGCATGCTTTGCCAGGGTTGCCAGGTTTTACAACAAAATCCACCCAGTTGCTACTCAAAACTAGCCCAGTTGCATTTCAAGGGAGGTTCCTCATTTAAAAATTGCATTTTGGGGTGTAAAATACACATTTTTGTCGGGGCTACATTCACATTTGTACATTCACATTCCAGGGGCTAAACATGACTTTATTGGGGTCACTTTAACCTTTAAATGCATGACTGTTTCGCCAATCACTTTACATATTTGGGTCTTTAGGGACCCGGACTTACAGTACATATCCAGCACGGATGGATCTCTAACTGATGCAAATCAAAAAACTCTCTTAATATTTTGAGAACAATTATAGAAGAATAAAATAAAGCATATTTAGTTACCTTTTGAAACTTAGAAGAGTTCAAATTGAGCTGATGATTTTACCATAGCCATTATCATCAGAGCGCACTTCCACAGTACATTCAGGATCTGGCTTAAATTTGCAAAACTATAATTTTCAATGACTTCAAAATAATTATTTTGATCGCTGGCAGCTTATTCACCACATCCACCATCAAATGACAGTGACATTTATATTTTATTGCATACAGTAATTGCCCTGCAGTAAAGCCATTCAAATCAATTCAAATTTTGCTGATGATATTCCTTTGTTTTATGTTTGCGATAATTACGAGTAATACGTCATTATTGTCTATCAAACAGTGCCATCTCGCGGACTAAAGGTGAATTGCATGTATTTAGTCATCAGATATTTACATATTTTCACGCACAATAAAATATACTTACACTATCACACACCTCGGGTCTCTAGCGACCCATACACTTTTTACAAAAAATGAATCAGAAAACAGTCTTTTATATTTTATTTTTTTTCTTGTTTTATTGTTCAAAATTAATATATTGAAGAATACTAAGAAGGCTGATGTCGAACTTTAAAAAAGGGAGAGGGTAGTAAATGACGTCCCGGGTCGCTAAAGACCAGAGTTAATGCATTTAAGGGTTAACCCGCGTACTTGGCAACACACATGGTAGCGCTTGCTAACTTACTCAAGTACTCCATTCTGTGCCAATCACAACAGACTTGGCCAGCTGACCAATCAGAGCAGAGTAGGCTTATGGAAGGGAGGGGTTTACAGACATTACGCTCAAAACTGATCGAACGAACGGTTTCGAAATAATTGAGAAATGACTCTATGTATAAATGTATATTATGAGAAAATTACAATGTGTTCTGACCTTTAAAATACCATATGACCTAGTCTTTAAATGTTCACGCTTTTTAAACTCTGATTAATTCTGATTCGCTGTCAATGATTTTATCTAAAAAAAAAAAAACATTCTGAAAGTGATTTCAACTATATCATTCCTTCATGTTTCTGTTGCTACAGTTGTAGTGTGGACATCTCTATTCTCACTGATTTATAACATATTAAAACATTATACCTATCGTCTTTGTTGCAAACAGGCCTTAAAGGGATAGTAATTTAAAATTAACTTATGATTTACTCACTTTCAAGCCATTCTAGGTGTATATAACTTTCTTCTTTCAGATGAATACAATCAGAGTTATTAAAAAAAAAAATGTCCTGGCTTTATTGTGGCTGTGAATGGTGGTCAAGATTTTGAGGCAAAATAAAGTGCATCCATCCATCATGAAACATACTCCATGACTTCTGGGGGTTAATAAAGGCCTTCTGAAATAAACAGATGCATTTGTGCAAGGAACTGATTTAGTCTGTGGTTAGTAAATAAGGTGCAGGCTTTGCACTAAAATACTCTGCAACTGTTAAGTGAACTCACCCCTGAGAATCACACAGGCAAGTGTTGCAATGTCACAACAGCGAGTCTCATCGACTCCTACGGAAGTTAATTAATCTCAAAGGTAAAATGAATGAAAGCCTCATTTAAAAGCATCCTCTGTCTACCTCTATTCAGCAGTGAGGCGCCTGTCAAAACATCCAGTGTAATATATCTGTCTCTAATCATCATTACTATCACAACTACCTCTGGAGAAAGACAGGAAGAATGAATTGTATTCTTTATGTGAGGTTTTAATTATTTATTTGGTGTTTATCTCTTACTTTCACCATTTCTTTGAATATTGATGAGACATTTTACAAGTATCATCAAGATGCACTTTGATCATGGCATATACAATCACAATCACAGGGAAAAGACATATGCGCATTGTAAATTGAACAGTAGGACTGTGTGTCACAATAAGTGTCTGGTGAAAAGGCTTTTCAGGGCTTTTTAGATCTTAGAAAGTTTCCTCTGGTTGGTTCACCGTCTGTTTGCTTCTCTCTTTTAGTGAAGAGTGCAAAAACAATGGCCAATAAATGGATGGAAGCTGTTAGGTCTGAGAACTCTTGTGTTAACTGCACTACAAAGGGTTAAATTAATTTCACCCTAAGATTGCGATCAAGCAAACATGCGTTGTAGTGACAGAGGTTCCAATGCAACAGTCAAAGCTCTTTATACGCACTCTCCAAGCTTGCCAGCAGAATACATACACTCCATATAAGAAAAATATGTTTTTTCAAAAAACCAATTTGCAGTCGCTTGACTCTCGGGGTTACAATGACATGTGCACTGCGGGCATATTTGCTAGAGCGTTTCATGGATTCAATTAGTTCATCGGTGAGGCACAAGAACCGTTTCTCTCCAGGCAACCATTTTGATTGAATATTTATAGATTTGCAATGTAATGAGATCTGTAGAATGCTGACGTACGTTTCCTCTGAATGCAACATGAAACTTAGTATGAGATACAGCCATGGTGACTGTTCAATAAAGTGAGGCTAAACCCATCTCTGTTGCTGGTTTAACTCTGAGAGAGCTTGTTCAGATGGGTTCACTGTAAAGTGCTTTGCATGATAATATCAAAATTAAATAAAACATTTATACCCAATCTGTAACACATTTTACTTCTGAAATCTGATGTATTTGGTGATGTTCCAGGTCCCTTCAGTTTGACCTTCATTCTGCAGCTTGTACTGTTGTTTTTACAACAACAAGATCTCTCTGAAAGACTTTCAATAGTTTTGAAACTTGTGAGTTTTAAAATCTAAATGTTATGTAGGACATTTATCAATGGGTTAAATCTGTGTATGTTTGTAATAAACAAATATATCATTAAGGTTTTTTTTAACCTAAACTGAAACCATTACTTGGTCATTACTAGACTAAAAGTCGTTTTCTAAATCGTTAGAGAAATATACACACATATGCTTACCAGCAAAAACTCTTAGCATCATATTTTTTTTTTAATTAAATCTGAGTGCTTTCTGACCCATTATTTTTGTTTTCTTTGCACACAAAAATGTTCTTGTAACTTCATAAAATTAAGGTTAAACCTTGTCACATGGACTATTTTAATTATGTTCTTCCTACCTTTCTGGGCCTTTAACATTTCAGTTGCGTTGCTGTCTGTGTAGGGTCAGAAAGCTCTCAGATTTAATCAAAAATATTTTCATTTGTGTTCTGAAGATGAACGAAGGTCTTACGGGTTTTACAACATGAGGGTGAGTAGTTAATGACAGAATTTTCATTTTATGGATGAACTATCCCTTTAAGTTTCCTAACTAGTAAACGTGAACCTGGATCACAAAACCAGTCTTAAGTAGCACAGGTATATTTGTAGCAATAACCAATGGGTCAAAATTATTGATTTTTCTTTTTTTTACCAAAAAATTAAAGATCATGTTCGATGAATCATTTTGTCAATTTCCTACCTTAACCCTTGTGCGACCGTTCAGACATTTTTGTCCATTTCAGTTTTTTTTTTCATTTTGCTTGTGTCATTGCTAGCTACATATATTTTGGCACAGGTGTGTATTTTTATTGGAATTTACTATTTCACCCACATTTCCTAATAAATCTATTTTGCACTAGGTACACAAAATAGTTCGTCTCAGGACCTTACGGACAAAAATGTCCCTATTGAAACCCATTAAAACTGCTATTTAATCACAGTGGTATTTAACTGTAAAATTATGCAATTTTTGTTCATAGGCTTTCATTCTGTTGGCAAGGCTTCAAAATGAAACTTTTTTTAAAAATTTACCAGATGGTGCCATATTTTTAGATTTGGCATTTCACTTTATTTCTGTTTTATTTATGCTTCTGCATATTACAGAGCCAACTAGATAAACAATGCAGCTATAATTGCGTGGGTGTGTTGGTATGGATGACAGAGTGTGTTTTGTATGCGTGTCATAAAAAAATTGTGTGTGTGTTCTTAATATTTGATAGAGAAAAACTCAAACAGTGTGTGCACCAGTGGAGTTTTGCTGGCATTTAATGGGGAAAATTTGGTACTGCGCCCAAACAAAATCTTCCTAAAAGCTAATTTTTTGAGATATCAACCTCAAATTTGGAACACAACTTGTTTAGATTTATGGCTTTGATTTTCGAGCAGGTTTAGAGTTCAACACATTTCATAAAATATATATTTTATATAAAATATTGTTTCTAAAACATCTTCATAAACTTAAACCTCTATAACTTTTTTTGGTTTCACTTTTTAAACTTTTTTTAAATTCAATATTAATCTGCCATGGGTCTTTAAAATGAGACCAAACCTAACTCTGTGCTCCCAAGCTTCAAATTTTTATGCATTAGATACACAAAATAGTTCCTCTCAGGACTTTAAGGACAAAAATGTCCCCATTAAGACTCATTAAAACTGCAATTTTTAATCGCAGTGCCATTTAACTGTTAAATGATGCAATTTTTGTTAACAGGCTGTCATTCTGTTGGCAAGGCTTTAAAATGTAATTTTTTTAAAACAATTTTTTTTTATCAGATGGTGCCATTTTTCAGGTTTGGCCTATAAAGCAAATACTCACTTTATTCCTGTTTTCTGCTTCTACATATTATAGAGCCAATTGGATAAATAATGCAGCTATAATTGTGTGGGTGTGTTGATATGTATGTCAGAGTGTGGTTTGTATGCTTGTCATAAAAATGTGTGTGTGTGCTTGTAATATTTGAGAGTGAAAAAATACTGCAAATCACAAATCCAACCACTGTGTGCACCAGTGCATTTTTGCTGGCACCTAATGAGGAAAATCTGGTACTGCACCCAAACAAAATCTTACTGAAAGTTCATTTTTTGAGATATCAACCTCAAATTTGGAACACAACTTGTTTAGGTTTATGGCTTTTTTTCTAGCAAGTTTAACATGTTTCATAAAATATATATTTTACATGAAATATTGTTCATGAAGCATTTTCATACTTTTCATTTTCATACTTTTCTACTTCTTTAAAATGAGACCACACTTAAGTCTGTGCTCTGTAGCTTCAATTTTTTATGACAGTTTTTTGGACATTTTGGTCCACTAAAGACCTATGTGTAACTTTTTTTATTGACGCACAAGGGTTAAACTTATCAACACTTAATTTAAAGTTTTTAGTAATATGCATTGCTAAGAACTTTATTTGGACAATTTTAAAGGTGATTTTCTCAGTATTTAGATTTTTTTTGCACCCACAGATTCCAGTTTTCAAATAGTTGTATCTCAGCCAAATACTGTCCTATCTTAACAGATTTATTTTAGCTTATTTATTCAGCTTTCAGATGATGTATACATTTCAATTTCAAAAAATTAACCTTTATGACTGGTTTTGTGGTCCATGGTCACAAATGTTTTCAGCATTACTCAACAAATATTTCTAGGCATTTTATTATTAAAGTGTACTGTATATAGTAATATTTAGTGCATTATATGTAGGGGCATAATATTTAGGGACAGGGGGTGCTGCTGCCCTTCTGAGCTCAACAGTGTCCCACATTTTTCCATTGTAAATCTATGGTGAAAAATGCAACACGCCATGATCGAAAGCCATATGGACAGTCTGCCTTGTGCTTCTGTGTTCAGCAACTGAATGTAAAACTTATAAGCAGTTAATCATAATTATATATGAATTATATTACTTATTGCTTAAAGTAGTACTGTGACCCAGAATCTACCCCATCTAAATTTATGGTCAGAAGCCGCTACTGTTTTAGGTGAACCAGTTCAGTGGAATTCAAGTCTCTGACATGAACCACATAAAACAGTATATTCAAAGCAAGTCTGGGCTTGATTTTATTCATGAATGCGAGTTTGCCAAAATAATGGTTAAATGTGGTTATTAGTAACCTAATAAACCATGTGACATTTCCTTTTTATGGATGTCAATGTCAAAAGCATTGAAAGTAAAGAGCAAAATGAGAGTCTGAGGACTCATCTACTCTATTTTTCCATGTAGATGGATTTGTGATACACATTTTTCACAAATACAGAAGACCTTTCCGGCCTGAGCATATTGTAGAAAAAAAGCACTGTTGAATTTAGACTTTTTTAGAATTTCAGACAGAATCTGTAACTTCTTTATATGCGTGTTCGTCTCATAGAAATGAGAGCCTTTACCTGCTTTTGTCTTAAAATGCCCCTCAGCTATCCACAGGTTATGCTCTATTAACTATAATACTTTGCAAAGCCCTTGAGTGAAATTCCTTTTCTATGGCTCAATGAAATGATGAAGGATATAACCATTTGCCATCAACCTTAAATCTTTCTCGCGCCATATAACCAGTGTCCTAATTCTTCTATTGCTTTAGTTGAGGTTGCTCAGAACTTTAGCCAGTTGGACTCAGCGATGCTCTTTGTAAAACCGGCTTTACTGAGCCTCAAAATTTTAACCGCGACCAGACACCGGACAGGCAAGTCAGGTCTCTGTGTTAAATTGGAAGAAATTTGGTGAGTGCCATGTGAAATCAGGTGTAAAATCCTTTCGATGGGTTTGGAGAGAGAGCCCGGACTACAAGCGCGGTTTTAGCCCTGTGTCTTCAGTCATGGATGGACACCAGCCCAATTCGGCCCACCAGTCCTAGAACGTGAGGAAGGAAGACTAATATCCAGCTGCTTGGAAGGTCGTCCGGCTCTGTTGCGCTTGACTCTTCATTTCCACTTTCCTTCTGTAGCTGTGCCAGCAGAACACAATCTTTTTAAATCTTATTTAGATGCAAAGTGATCTATTTTTATTAGTGGATATTAGTATGTAAAATGTGGTTCTGGCACATGTGCATTTATTATAAATGAGAGTAATTAAATATTCAATATTAAATCATATTTTGCAGTATTATGGATTTTTTTTTTTTTTTGTATACCCTGAAATAACCATCTAATGAATTAAAAAAAAATAAATAAATAAATGCACATAAAGACGGTAAAACCTGCATTTATTAATAATAAATATTTTAATAATATGCTTATGTTAAAGATTTAATGCAACTTCATAAATGCATGCACGTCCCTCTAAAGAAACTGACACTTGCAATATGAGGAATAAGGTGAGAATGGCACAGTCTCGTGGCTGATAGAATGCCTGGAGACCCAATTAAAGATGCTAACAAGTAGGATAAACAATATTCCTTTTTCCACTTGAGATTTCAAAACTATTTCAACACAAAACAACAACAACAACAACAACAAAAACCCTTCTAGTCCACATAGATATGTAAAAGCAGTTCTCGGATGGATGTTTGTATTACTTTTTTTTAATTTGATCTAATTTAATCTGTCAGTATTTTTATATTCACAAAAAAAGGCCTCTTTTGTCATGTCAAAATGACCTAGCTGGGTCATTCTATAATTAGGAGTACATTTAGCATTTGACAATGTGGAGAAAAACGTTTTCCTTTTTCACAAACATGACCTTACATAGCTGAAATAATCTATATTATATAAAGTGCTATATAAATAAAGGTGATCTGTATAAGTATGTGCATAAAATACCATCTATGTTTGCTACTGTCCACCGTGTTATCTTTACTGGGTAACACAGTTGACAGGTAACTTAGTTGACATTTTTAGTGTTTTGGGCCTATACTCAACATGGAAGCCTAAAACTACTGAGCATATGGTATGTTGGACATATATTTTCATAAACAAAACATAAGTTTTAGTTAAATTGTCTTGTTAAAATTTGCAGCAATAATACTTATGTAACACTGTTGACAGTCAGTTAATCCACTCTTGACACAGGTTTGCTAGTTTAACCAATATTAAGGGAAAGAGAGAGAACATAACTTCTAATGTTTCATACATGTGCTTCTAGAGGAAATATCATCATACTGTGCAAATTATCCAAGAATGGGACAAACCATTCCTTTTTGAGGGGGGTTTTCTAGTGGGTAACTTAGTTGACAGTGGTTTTTCAGAAACAAATAAAACAAGTTATATTACAATAAACACTTATTATTTTTGAAGCGCACACCCAAATGTCTTATCATGCTTAAACGCAGAGTAGAATGAGCAACTTCATAAAATCGGACAGCTGATAATAATATTTTATTAACAAAAGATATGGCTTTTTCAACATAGTACCTTTATGAAAAATAATAGTATTCAAGTGTGCTATTAGTATACTTCTTTTAGACTAAAATAGGAAAGTATACTTTCAGTCTACTTTTAATGCACTTCTCAGAAATGTGCTTTATGTACTTCTCAGAGATATACTTAAAATGGCATTTAAGTATACTTGACTTATACTTAGAAAAAGTCAAAATATATTTAAGCTATACTTGTGCTCCAAGAATCCATGTTATACTCCACCATGGCTCTCAGCTCCCTCGTCTTGACTGTCGCCCGTCGGCCCACAAGCTCCACCGGGCTCCCTTGTCCCTCCGGCTCTGCCTTGGTCTGTCATCGTTCCGTCACTCCTCCGGCTGCGCCTCGCCGCTCCGTCCCACCGGCTCTGTTGGGCTCCTCCCTCCCTCCAGCTCCGCCCCAGTCCTCTGTCGTTCCGGCTCCACCGCGGACCTCCGGATCTCCACCTCGGTCGCCAGAGCCTTGGGTTCTGCCGTGGCCCTCCAGGTCCTCAGTGTCGCCCAGGATCATCGGCTCTCTGTCTCCGCCTCGGGCTCCACCACCACCTGCTCCGCCACTGTCGGTCCTCCCCCTTGAGTCATCAGCCCTTCCTCCACCATGGCTCCTCCCTCCGTCGGCTTCACCGTGGGCTCCACCATGGGCCACCATCATGGCTGCGGCCTGGGTCTCACCTGGCTCCTCCTGCTTCGGGTCCCTTCTGTCTCCTTCATGGCTCCACCCTCCATCTGATCCACCCTGGATCCTTCTTTCTCTTCCCTGGCTCTTTCCTCTGTCTGATCTGCCCTGGACTCCTCCCGGATATCTGTCCTCCGCCGAAGCCCCCACCAGTACAGACTTCCTGTGTCCATCCCTTTTTTTTTTCTACGCCGTGAGGTCACACCTTTGGGGAGGGGGGAGTAATGTTACACCCCTTGGACTGTTTGTGTTGGTTTCTCCCTCTGTTGCCCTTATTTGGTTGTTCCCGCTTTCTGTCCTCGTTTAGTCATTATTAGTTGTCCTGTATCACCTGTGTCTAATTAGTTCATTGTATCACCTGCCTATATTAGTTGTATTCAGTTCAGTGTTTGTCGTCCGATCTTAAGGTTATGTACTTGTGTGTTTTCCTGCCCTTCCTGTCTGGATTTATCTATTTGGATTATATTAAAGACTTGTTGTTGTATTGTGCCTTCTTTACATACGACCGTGACAATATTACAGTTCACAAATAGTATAGAGGCGAATTTCAGCCAGATGTAACATGTATGAGCACTGTAGTGTAGACCAAGGAACAAACATAAGCCAGCTAAATGCAGATGGAAGCTGAAATTCTAAAACCATAAATGTCTGAAAATATTATATCTGTATTGCTCATATATGACTGAAACTATGTTGTACACATGGGGTTATTTTGCCAAAGTAGTTAAAGGCTAGAATTATATAAAGTGTGATATGATTATTTATATTTTAATAAGATTACTGTTTATGCTATATGATTCATTTTAACCATTCAACCATTGGTTTTTAGAACTCCCCCAATGTATATAATATAATATAATATACAGTTATTAATAACGGTTCTTGTTATCAGTGTTGAAAACATTTTTGATACTGATACAGTTTCTTCAGACAGCTCAAAAGAGCAGTTTTTATTTGAAATAGATTTTTGTACCATATAAATGCCTTTCAATCAATTTTGTCCTTGCTGAATAAAAGAAGTCTCTCTCTTTCTCTCTCCCTCCAACTTTTGAATGGTTCCACGAAAATAGAAGCACAACTGTTTTCAATGTTAAAGGTGTCATCGGATGGCAATTTTCCACAAGTAAATATGATTCTGTAGGGTCTTAATGAAAAGTCTATAATATACTTTGATTAAAAATTCTCAGTGGTTGTGTAAAACAACACCCTTTTTACCTTGCCAAAATCAGCTCTGCAAAAACATCTCATTCTGGTCGAGGCTGCTTTAAATGCAAATGAGCTCTGCTCGCCCCGCCCCTCTCTTCTCTCTGTGGAGAGACGAGCCTGTTTACTTTAGCTGTGTTTAGCTGCTAAACTTGCTAACTAACACATTATTAGGAAAGGCAATCGCAAAGATTTGTAAAAAAAAAAAATCCTTATACTCACTTCTGCTGTAAGTGAAGCTGGATCATGAATGATTTGCACGAACATAGACAGATATATGTAGATCGGGAGGCGCATTCCCTTCACAAACAAATGTAATCCACTGCATCTTCAGCGGCTCAGATGTTGGGAGTAAATGACGACCACTATGTTCATTATTACATCCAACAACACAACACCTCAATCGCTCAATCTGAGATATTCTTGTCTACTTCACATCCCTGCTCCGGCATCGAAACAAAGAGGGCGAACTGTTACAGCTGATCTGAGGTAAGACGCTCATGTCAATCAACTATCGTGGGAGCGGCCTCTGTCGGTGTGACGCCACAACGACAGGCATCTGAGAATAGCTCGATTTGAAAAAGGGAATATTATTTTTACAGATTAATTAAAAACCACTGCATGGATTTTTATCATTATAAGTTAGATTTCTACATACACTGCCAACGCACATTAATGTTCAAACAACATGTAAAAGTGAACTTAGCATCCGATGACCCCTTTAATAATGATCATGTTTCTTGAGCAGCAAATCAGCATGTTAGAATGATTTCTGAAGGATCATGTGACACTGAAGACTGGAGCAATGCTGTCGAAAAGTCAGCTTTGCCACAGGAATAAATTCCATTTATAAAATATCTTCATACAGAATATTTAGTTTATTCAAAAGTTATTTTAAGACAGAGTTTTTGACCAAATAAAGGCAGCCTCAGTGAGCATAAGAAATTTTCAAAAACATATAAAAAAAAATAAAAAATGTAGTTTTCGACCGTGCTAATATCCTTGTGTGAAGTTTGCCGACATTGAGTGCAGCTGTGCTACGGGTGTCCCTAGTTTGAGTCCCGGACCTCTCCTGGTCCCGCCCCCCTTCTCTCTCCCACTTTGCTCCCCTTCATCCCTACACTATCCTGTCCTATCATAATTAAGGCAAAAATGCTAAGATGATCTTCATTTTTTCAAACTTTTTGCCACCATTAGATTCACAAATTATGTGTGTAGGGCTATGTGAGAGCTTCCTATTATAACAGTTTGTGTGTGGTAATAACTCTCATAATTATGTCAAATGAATGTCTATACACCTGTGAATTGATGCAAATCACTAGAAGACTGAATCGCGAATCATATGTGAATCGCTTTTCCCCCCACCTCTAAGCAGCACAGCAGTTTGAAATTGATAGCAATAAGAAATGTTTCTTGAGCAGCAAATCAGCACATTAGAATGATTTCTGAAGGATCATGTGACACTGAAAACTGGAGCAATGATGTTGAAAATTCAGCTTTGCCACAGGAATAAATTACATTTATAAAATATCTTTATACAGAATATTCAATTTATTCCACAGTTATTTTAAGACCTAATCATATTAGAGATTTAGAGATCAAATAAAGGCAGCCTTAGTGAGCATAAGACATTTTCAAAAACATCAAAAAATATTATTTTCCGTCGGTGCTGATAGCCTTGTGGGCAGTTTACCAACAAAGAGTGCCATTGTGTTACGGGCGCCCTGAGTTCGAATCCTGACTATAGGACCCCTCTTGGTCCCACCCCCTTCTCTCTCTCACTTTGCTCCCCTATATCCTGTCCTATCATAATAAAGGCAAAATGCTCAGAAGATCTTCATTTTTTTTTAAACTTCCACCATTAGATTCACAGATTATGTGTGTAGGCATATGTGAGAGCTTCCTTTTATAACCCAGTTTTTGTGTTAATAACTCCCATAATTATGATAAATCTACACTGTGTGAATCGATGCAAATCGCTAGAAGACTGAATCGTGATTTATATGTGAATCTTAGAATGATTTCTGAAGGATCATGTGACACTTTAGACTGTGTAATGATGTTGAAAATTCAGCTTTGCCACAGAAATAAATTTTATTTATAAAATATCTTCATACAGAATATTCAATTTATTCAACAGTCATTTTAAGGTTTTTGACCAAATAAAGGCAGCCTCAGTAAGCATAAGAAATTTTCAAAAACATTAAAAAATATTTAGTTTTCAAACTTTTATCCACCAAATGTGTGTAGGCCTATGCGAGAGCTTCCTATTATAACCCAGTTTGTGTATGTGTGTGTGTTAATAACTCTCATTATTATGATAAATCTAGGTCTATACACTGTGCAAATGGATCCAAATTGCTAGAAGACTGAATTGTGATTCATATGTGAATCTATTTCACTAGTAGTGTACTATGGCTTCCACACAAATTTTAAGCAACACAACTGTTTTCAACATTGATAATAATCAGAAACATTTCTTGAGCAGCAGATTAGAATGATTTCTAAAGGATCATGTGACATTGAAGACTAGAGTAATGATGTTGAAAATTCAGCTTTGCCACAGGAATAAATTGCATTTATAAAATATCTTCATAAAGAATATTCAGTTTATTTAACAGTTATTTTAAAACAGAGTTTTTGACCAAATAAAGGCAGCCTTAGTGAGCACAAGAAATTTTCAAAAACATTAAAAAATATTTATTTTCCATCTGCACCGATAGCCTTGTGGGCAGTTTGTGACATAGCGTGCCGTTGTGCTTTGGGCGTCCTGAGTTCGAATACTGACTCTAGGACCCCTCCTGGTCCCGCCCCCTTCACTCTCTCCTACTGCACTATCCTGTCATAACAAAGGTAAAATGCCAAAAAGATCTCTTTTTTCCCCCCACAAACTTTAAGCTGTCATCAGATTCATTTAAATTATGTGTGTAGGCCTATGTGAGAGCTTTCTATTATAACCCAGTTTATGTGTGTGTGTTAATAACTCTCATAATTATGACAAATCTAGGTCTATAGACTGTCCCAGTTTGTGCAATATTTGCAGATTCAGCAGAAGTATACTTTTGGAAAGTGCTACAATCATCCTTGTCAATTCCTAAATTTTATTATTTAATTTTATTGCTTTATTTTATATTTACATACAGATGAATGTGTGGATATCACAGATCAAATCAAACGAGAAGATGCTGATTCGGATTACAGTTCTGTCGTTTGAAACCCATTATCATGATCAAAAATCAAATTACAACCCTGACAATTATACTTGTACTACAAGACAGCGATTTCACCCCCGCAGCTCGTTCCTAATTGGTTAAATTGATGGTGTTACATCTCACCTTGTGTTCAAACATCCCCACTAATGAACAACATGCACGGTATTTTCAATTAAACAGGGAACCTGCATGTTATTGTGAATACAGGAGCCTAATTAATAGCGGACAGTAACATGTAACATGAACACGGCTGTCTAAAGTATAACCAAAAATCCCAAGTGACAGAAAGTTATCAGTCAGCGTGATCAAGTGCGCATCCAGGCTCGGTAAGGCGTCTCCATGTGTCAATCTAAAGTGGGCGGGACCCGCGTCTGCTGCGGCGCTCTGGAGAGGCAGAGACTCAGGCAGGGGCTGAAGTGCCACTTTCTCAGCATTTTCAGTGCGGGCAGCATCTTCTCCCAGCCCGGGTACAGTAACTGCTGCACGTCACATATCCTCGGATCGGGACAGGAGATTCGGGTTTGCTCCATCCATGCGATCCGAGCCCGAGTGAGAGCGCATCATCCACCTGGATAAGCGGCATCAGCATCAGCATCAGTGCAGGGAGAACACGGACGCAAGCATCGCCACGAGAATATGATGCTCCAACAGCACTTGCTTTTTCTGCTCTACAGCTTCTGTGGGATTGTCATTAAAGGTAAGAACCTTGGGATGTGTGGCCACAGTGTGATGCCCCTCTGGGTGTGGTGGGAGTTGGCAGGGAGAACGGAAATGCCAGTGTGATTTAAGCACACATTATCATAAGCCCCGTGCTCAATTACATCAGGGGATAATATTTCATAAGTAGCTGGTGCTTTTGGACAGGTCATATACAGTACGTGTATTTAGTGGCATGATGATGACAGTGCAGAATTGAGTTCGGCGCACATTCTTTCACATGTGCGTGGGAAGTTGTTTGTAGTTTATTTCAGTGACGTTTGCGACCCATCATCTATCAAATTAGCAACTTCAGACGCAGAACGATTTCGTGAGCATGTGCTCGTTCCAAATGGATTCATATGCTTCACGTATAGAACGCAACAATTTAATTCCTCGCAGTTTCGCTCACTGATAAGTGTGATTTTAGTGTTGTGTTTATTAAACTACCAACTTTGGGAACACTGATTCTCTAACGACCTTCTTATTGAAAACTGATTCGCATGGTTCATATATTCGGATATCTGCAATGCAATGGCAGTTGGGCGCAGGTTTGTTCAATGTTCAGGGTGTGATTTGTCCGTGCAAAACAAGTTGAACTTGACTCGTTAGAGAGATGGATGCTTAATCCAAGAGCATTAGTTGGCCAGCACTGGTTTAAGTCGGACATACGCACGTTTTCAAACGCATCGCGCTCGGGTATTTGCAAGATTCTACATCTTGGGGTCGTCGTAGCATAAGATTTTCTCTTCGAGGCGCGCAGTGTGCAAGTAAAGGCTGGAGATACAGCTTAAGCATTTATTTACAGTAGCGATAGCAGTTGTTAGACCGTGCAGTGTATAGATAGCGAGGATATTTCAGGACGGACAGATGTGCATGGAGCTCTAGACTGCAGCGAGTCGGTGCGCACTGCTGTCCCACTTTGACTCTCTCTGAATCCCGCAGGCGGATCGCGCGCCGCCGCGCCCCACGGGTCACGGATCTCACAGCGCTTTGTCAATACTTACACACCTTTGTGTCTTTTCTATAAGTGTAGTACTTTAAGTGCGTAAACACAAGAAATAATGACTATTCACAATGTATACGGCCACTGCAAAAACATGACTCACTGCTGCTGGACTTTTATTGACTGGCAGTCCATATATATGTCTGCCTAGAGAGCTACAGCTGGTTGCTGCATAAAGAGTCAATATTATGTTACAATATTAATATTGATTATTGATGTGGTATGTCTCAGTAGATACAGTATATATTTTGTGTAATGAACACCTGGGGGAACAGAGACTGGGGGAGTGTCATAGTTAACAGTGTTTTGCTGTGTTTTTTTAAATGTCACAGATTTTGATATAACATTTTTATATTTGTCTACAAATGAACAGTTTCTATTTTTGAACTGTGTAATGTCACAATATAAAGAATTGATGTGTTACAAACTACTCCACTACCTTTGGTGATTGTAAGTTGTAACAGCAGGTGGGGTGAGTTGTAACACCAATTGAAAACCTCAACATATGCATTTTATATCAATTATTTTATTGTGGTAATCACATATATGTGCTGGAAATAATTATTATGGCCCATTTTATTGTGATTCTGAATTTAAACATGCAACTTAAACAACTGAATTCAAAACAGCTAATGAAACGATGAACGCATTGAAAGAAAAATATATACACTATTTCTGCAAAAGCTTTATGCATGGCTTCTGTCTATATGTAAACACTGGGTTGATCTGTGGTTATGTATTTATTTATATATTTTTTTTTTGACCCACGCTGCTGTTACATTTAGACAGGATCACTGCAGATCTTTTGTAACACTACGCCTAAATCAGACCAAAAACCATGCAACAAGTAACAGTTAGGTATAAATACTGAGTAATATTGAGTAACAACATGCAATTACTATAAGTTTAGGATTAGAGTTCAATGCATGCAATTATGCATAATTTACTGTTATTACTATAGTAATTACATTGTAATTACATTGTATTACATTGCATTACATTCTAAAGACACTGTAAAATGCACTTTACTATTATACAAGCTAAGAGACTTAGCAATGTGCTTTTATACTCTTAGAAGCCCCCACACCCGCTGTTCGGAGATGGATTGTGGGTATGTAGATGTCGGCATATGTTAGGTTTGGCAGTATCTGTGCTGACTACAGATCTTTACAATTACTCCTGGAACTTGGTGTGGATCAAAACCAATGATCGATTTTTTTCTTGATATAGGTTCTCAGGTGTTTTTAAATTCTCTGCGGTTGCGTTTCCTCGCTGATGGTCATAGACATGTCGGCTGTGAGGAAAAGGTCACGGGATATGATATTTCTATAATTTTTTCTGTGGATAAGAACCTGCTGATTTCACATGATTGCAGGTCTGACGCGGAACATCAGTTAACATGATCACAGCAATATTAAATCATATTTTTGACATAAAACCAGTTAGATGTTATTGTTTTAATCAGTATAGGACATTGCAGGTCACATATTAGAATGACATTTTTATGAGCAACGCTTATGTTTTAGTATTAAAAACAGTGCATTTCAAGCACTCAAGAATTATTTTTTGTTCCGAGAGTAGAGATGGTTTTATTTCTTAGTCTCTTAGGGTTTATGTAAGACGGTTAAGTAGCTCTTTCTTGCTTCTGTTGGTTATATACAGTCGATTTGCTGCTTGCTTGACTTGTGGAGTTAAATGCTTTACCAGAACCTTTCTGGTTTAATGTGTGTCACATTCAAAATGGTGACTCTGAAAAGTATTTTAATAATTTATATCCCAAGGATCCCTGCCATAAGCTGTCAGGGTTTTTTTTCAGCAGCTTGATTCTTATCCCTTCTCAAAATGTGAACCAATGACTGTGCTGTAGTTCAGGCTCACAGCCTAAGTGCCTTCAGTGAGGAACAGACAGTGCTTAAATGAATATTTTTGCATGGAGTTACTCACTCAGCTGATTTATCAATTGATGGAAAGATTTTCTTATAACACTTGATAAGAAGTGATAGATAATCTGTGGCTGAAGGGTCACATTCATGCAGGGATGGTTCAAGATTGAGTCAATGTTCTCTGATGATTTTTTATGTCCGCTCTCTTGCTATAAAACATTGAAATCAAGACCATCACTAGGGGGTTAGTAAGAAAAGTCATCTCATTAAACTACTGCTGATTATCAAACAATGTATCTTAGACATGAGATTGATCTCCAAATGGAAATTCATGAATGTTTTGAAATGTGTCTTATTGTGCATTATGGTAGTGGTTCTTGACCTTTTTGACGCCAAACCTTTAAATATACTTGTATATTTGCTCTGGCACTTCAGCTGTAATAATAACGAAGCTGCTTATTTGCAAAAACTTTGAATGTCAACAGAATATAATAATAAAGTATTATTCATTTTGTGATTCCTATAGAAACCTATTTGAGTCACATCAAAAAAATCATTATACTTTGGTAAATCATAATTATGACATAAAAGGTAGAAATTATGACATACAAAGTCTTCAAAATGAGCTAGCTAAAATTATGACACACACACACAAAAATCATAATTATGAGGTAAAAGGTAGACTTACGATATACAAAGTCCTAATTATGAGATAAAAGGTAAACATTATGACAAAGTCATTAATATGAGATAGTCAAAATGCTGACATAGAAAGTCATAATTATGAGTTAGAAATTATGACAAAGTCCTAATAATGAGATGATAGTTAAAATTATGACACAGAAAGTCATAATTATGAGATAAAACCTAGAAATTATGACAAAGTGCTAATTATGAGATGATAGTCAAAATTATGACATAAAAAGTCATAATTATGAGATAAAAGGTAGAAATTAAGACAAACAAAGTGCTAATTATGATATGATAGTCAAAATTATAACATAAAAAGTCATAATTATGAGATAAAACCTCGAAATTATGGCAAAGTCCTAATTATGAGATGATTGTGACATTATGACATGACATAAAAAAATCATAATCATGAGATAAAACCTAGAAATTAAGACAAACAAAGTGCTAATTATGATATGATAGTCAAAATTATAACATAAAAAGTCATAATTATGAGATAAAACCTCGAAATTATGGCAAAGTCCTAATTATGAGATGATTGTGACATTATGACATGACATAAAAAAATCATAATCATGAGATAAAACCTAGAAATTAAGACAAACAAAGTGCTAATTATGATATGATAGTCAAAATTATAACATAAAAAGTCATAATTATGAGATAAAACCCCGAAATTATGGCAAAATCCTAATTATGAGATGATTGTTACATTATGACATAAAAAGTCATAATTATGAGATAAAAATTAGAAATTATGTAATACAAAGTCATAATTATCAAATTAAAAGGTCAACATGATAAGATCATGAAATGTCATGACATTTTTAATGCCATAATTGAAGTTTTTTGTCTCATTTTTTTGTTTCACAATTTCAATGTCAGTTTTGAATTTTGAATCATAATTGACATTTATTTATAATTGTGTCTTTTTGTCATGATGATGACATAATTTTGACATCCTAATTACAGCGTAATTACAACTTTTTTTTAAATCTCATAGTTATGATTTCACATTTCATTGTTTTATGTCACAATTATGATCTTACCAAATTATGTATATATTTTTTTATGTGGTGTAAACAGCCTTCCATACATTAGAGACATTTCAAGGATTACTGAAAATGTATTTATTTATTTATTTACAAAGAATAATTTCTCACTTCAGATTACTGTCCTTAATTTTACTTAATTTATTTTATCCACTTTTAATGGTTCTCCAAAACTGTGGAAACCCTGGTTCTTTCATGATTTCTTTTTTTAAAAAATAGCAATTTTTCAAAAATTAGATTTGTTTCCTTAATTATTTTTATTTAATTCAATTTACCCACTTTTAATGGTTCTCCAAAACCATGGAAACCCTGGTTATTTATTTATGTATTTATTTAAAAGCATCATATGGCCCCGTAGTGGGCCCCGAACCACTTGTTGAGAACCTTTCCCATTAAGGGAATATTTTTAATTATGAAAATTATTATTATTAGTCAAGGTGGATCATCTTTTTATTGATAGATGAGACATATGAAACAATCCTTGAGTGACAAGGGTCAGAATCAATCCTGCATCTCCGGCACGAGCACCACGGCTGGCATGTACCACTACACCACAGGTCCGACAGGTCAGCGTTTTCTTCAAAGCTCATCTTGCGTCTCGTCCATTTCACCCAAAGCATTAAAGCGCACTTGATATTTGTAGTGCCCTACACGTCCACATGATTCTCGCACATCACAGATCAAAACACTATGGCATGGTGTCTTAATAGCTATATAAAACTCAAGGTCTCCAATTACATCTGTGACCAGACATTTAGGTCAGGGCTTCACAGCACCTCTCCAGTCATATTCCCATTAGAGCGGCTTCTTTCCCACCTTAGTTAGCAATTCACAAAAAAAGACATTTGTAGCTGGCTTTCTGAGAATGTGCCATACAAATTGGGCCTGAGGGACTAAAAAGCCCCCGAAACATCTTGCGGCTCAGTCGCCCGAGGGCCCAGCTAAACGTGCGGATAGATCCTGTGTCAGCTGAGCGTTTAAGGTAGTGTGTCGGCAGCTGAAGTGCAGCATTAGCGCATCACAGCGTTTTGACGTGAGGTGTGACGGGGAGAATGCTTTATGCTCTCTCTTAAAGATGCTCTCTCCTCACCATGGAGGGTTAGCTTATCCTAGCAGAATGGGCTCTAAGCCGCTGAGTGCTGGCCACGGAGCTACGCTGTGTACCGCCGCGTATCAGTAATCCAGTAAAGGAAAGCAGGCTGTGTGCAGACAGACGCCAAGCCTCTCTGCTTTGTGCTGGCTGACAGATCTACATCTGTACAGATGAGTCACAGACGCGCTATGAGAGAAAAAAAAAAATTATGTATGATATGAAAGAGACATCGAATAACAGCTGAGAAGAGGCCGGGATGACAGATAGCATTTTGTGGTCCTAAACAAGGACGAGGTATTTTTGTCATTATTGCGGTATTTTTAGGAACACCATCAAGTCTTGTAGGAGAAAGAACACAATTTTGCACAATCCAAAATCAGTAGGGGAGAGTGGGGTAAGATGTGCCACATTGGCCACCTTGGACCATCAAAAATATATATGCTATATTAGTGAACTGCCAGTTCATTATGTTATTTTTGGCTAAAGCTGTGAATGATGAAAAAATGCATTTTCACAAAAACGGTAGCTGTGGGGTAAAATGCACCAGATGCAGTGTTATTTTTACGTAGTATTATAGGTTTTATTATTATTTTAAATTAGCTTTTATTGTTATGATTTTTTTTTTTTTTTTTGGTTTCATTTTAACATTTACATTTCAGTTTGTTTTAGCATTTTTATTAGTTTTTTTTAAAATATTTTTATATAGCTTTAATTTACCTTTATTTTTGTTTTAGTTTTAATAATTTGATTAATTCAACTTTAACTTAATAATTTCACATTGATGTTTTTCATCTGATATTTTTTTAATATTTATTTTCATCATTATTTCAATACCTGTTTCTAATATATTAAGTTTTAACAATAACAAAACTAGCTTTTGTTATATTTCTATATAGTTTTAAATTATTTTTATATACATTTTAGTAAATTCAGTATTTAGTAATTATTTATCTTTTTTGTAAAATAGATTTTATTATTATTGCAATAACGACATATATATTTTTTAATTTCTATATAGCTTTAAATTATTTTTATTTCAGTTTTAGCAATTTTATTACTTCAACTTCAGCTTAATTATTTCAGATAGCTTCTAATGCATCAGTTCTGTCTTATTTTATTTTATTTTACTTAGGTTTTTTTTTTTTTTATCTGATATTTATATTTTTATATTTATTTCGATACCTGTTTCTAATAGTTTTAGTTTTAACAATAACAACATATATATATTACAATTTTTTATATAGCTTTAAATTATTTTTATTTCACTTTTAGCAATTTCATTACTTCAGCTTCCACTTATTTCAGATAGCTTCTAATGCAACAGTTTTTTATTATTATTATTATTTTATTTTATTTTATTTTATTTAGGTTTTTTTAGGTTAAAAGTTTTTTATCTGATATTTATATTTTTATAATTATACCGGTTTCTAATCATTTTAGTTTTAACAATAACAATAATTACAAATAAATTTAACAATAATAACATTTTTTTATTTCTATATAGCTTTAAATTATTTTTATTTCAATAATATATTTTAATATATTTAGACAGATTTTAATACGCTTTTTATCTTTTAAAATCTTATTAAAAGTTTTGATTTGTTTCATCAAATGTTTATATATTATTTTAGCTGTATTTTAATACCAATTTATTTACACCAATTTATTTATTTTTTCGATTTACTATTTTTGCTATCGATTTACTTTTTTTATTATTTAATTTTTAGTTTTAGTAATTTTAGCACTGCATCTCAAACTGAATTACTTCAGATTGTTGCCAAGGCAACATTATTTATTTATTTAATTAATATTATTATTAATCCCATTATTAGGTTTATATTTTAGTTTATTGTAGCTTTATTTACTGCTTTGTAGTAGCTAGTTGCTTGTATTTAGATGTAATAATAATTCAGTGACAAAAGTAGCTTTTCCCATTATATTTTTTGCACAAATCTTTATAGCCTCAGACCTGAATGTTAGGTCTCTTTCATTAACTGCGGATTGAACCTGTAACTCTCTACAAGAAAGAAGGAAAGAAAGAAATGCTGTTTTGAGTCAAATGATTAAACTGACATTGGTCGTTGCCCAGAGCACCGTCTCGTAGGCTGTTGTAAAGCCTTCAAGGCAGGTGAATTACTTCATTAGGTTTATGTAATTGCACACGTCCGGCTACAAATGTGTCGGATGTAGATTCCGCGCGAGTTCATGCTTATTGGCTCGATGTTGCTGATTAATCTAGATTGTGGAGTAATTCGGTTTGTCTAGTCCTAACTGCGACCATTACAGCTCGACATGACAGATGTCGTAATGACATGTTTGTTCCTGTAGGCTGTAATGAGCTTGCTCTGAGCAGATTCAGATGTAAGTGCAATTAAAGTACCATGCCTATGAACGACTTCTGTAATGAAAGGACAGATATTCCTCGCTTGAGAAGACCATAATAACTCTACTGATAAATGGTGCTGTGACATGCACAATTAATAAGATCACCTACCTTTAGGCAAACAGACATGATAATTAGCTTCTGTTGGCGACCCATTGGCCCAAGAACAGACAGAAGCTGAGATAAAGATTATATTTGAAGTTTGGACGTTTAATGTGACTTCTATTCTCTATTCTCTATCTCTGCGTGGAGATAAAGGGAAAGTTTCTAAAAGAGGGTCCGCGTTACAAACTCCTCCACTCGCTATAAAAGTGTCCTTCCTGACTTCTTTTATTTACTCGCCTATTTGATTTATTAAGTACCATCTCATATGTATCAACTGGTTAACTAATAGGAGAGGTTTCTTAAAAGGGAAGTAACATAAAAGCAGCAGCTGCTAAAAGAATCACAGCATGAAAACAGGATATGCGCAAAATGCAGAGGACTTAATTGGTTGTTTACCGAAAGCTTCACACGCTAAAATTACCTGATTGTCGCCCTTGCAGTTCAGTTAGTACTACAACAAAATGATCAGCAAGCTCTCATTGACATTGCCATTTCCTTTTGTTATATTCACAATACATTTGCATCAGTTAATTAATTCATAGATGGTTTTGTGAATATATCCCAGCTCTTTAAACTATATATAGACAAGTTACTGGCTTTCATTAGCACTTCAAAATAGTCCTAATGAGATGCTCTAAAACATCTTTTCCTTGAAAGACTATATCTTATCAGGGCAGTCACTTCATGTTGCATCAAGTTTAATGCATATAAGCAGCACCGGTATATTTGTAGCAATAGCTAACAATACATTGTATGGGACAAAATAATCAATTTTTCTTTTATGCCAAAAATAATTAGGATATTAAGTTTATGTTCCATGAAGATATTTTGTAAATTTCCTACCGTAAATATGAAGAGTTCAGATGCAAAAGCCTCTAAATTCATCTGACGCATTTCTGTAAAATTAGCATTTCTTTCTGGCTGCTTTGTAGGTTTCTATGAAAGTGCTGGTACTTCTAATTGGGCTGAGGCTGAAATTTAGCGAGTTTGAAATAAAAGTATTTGATGGATGTATAATATGTGTCAGGATCATTAACTCAGTATCATTATCTCATTTTTGACCGAGATGGCTTTTAGCTGGATTTGCATCTGAACTCTTCAAATATCAAAACATAATTTTTTAGTGGTATTATGCATTGCTAAGAACTTCATTTGGACAACTTTTTTTATTTTTTGCACCCTTAGATTACAGATTTTCAAATAGTTGTATCTCGACCAAATATTGTCCTGTCCTAACAAATCACTTGTCAATAAAAAACGTATTTATTTCGATGACGTATACATCTCAATTTAAAAAAAAACTGACCAATATGACAGGTTTTGTGGTTCAAGGTCACATTTAGTCACACTGAAACAGTGCAGGATAGATGACTTACAAATTGTAAAATAATCCCTAACTGATTACAGATTACATAGTTAAAACTGTGGTTAGTTATGTAATCTACTAGATTAGGGTTAGGTAATGTGTGCTGACTACTTTTAGATTACTTTTTAGACTATTTGTAGATTACTTTTGACTTGACTTGTTCATCCAACCCAATCTCGTGGCAATTCGTACATATTTTACAAGCTAATTCGATTTAGCAAAAACTGTACAAATTAGTACGAGTGAGGTCATACGAATTTGTACAATTTTAGATAAATCATGTATATTTTACGAGTTCCCTAATTCGTATGAATTCATACAAATGACTTATCCCTACACTATAAAAAATAAAAAAAGGCCTGCTGCTTTAAAATTTTAAGTTCAGTCAACTAAAATAAGTTTTGTCAACTTGAAATGTTAAGTTGTACTAAGTAACAACTTAGATATTTGTGTTTGCTAAACTTAACAGATGGGTAAGTAAACCATGCTGCCTTAAAATTTTAAGTTGATTCAACTCAAATATCTAAGTTGTCACTTAGTATAATTTAACATATCAAGTTGAATAAACCTTTTTTGAGTTGACTGAACTTAAAATTTTAAGGCAGCCAGGTTACAAATTATTTTAAGATGACTCAACAAATTGTTTTTTACAGTGTGGGGTCTAGATAAATCGTACGAATTAGCTACCTGAGTTGAATAAGATTATTATTATTATTATATACATATATATATATATATATATATATATATATATAAACCACAAAACTACTGTAAAAAACAATTTGTTAAGTCAACTTAAAAAAAAAAAAATTGTAAACTGGCTGCCTTAAAATTTTAAGTTCAGTCAACTCAAAAAAGTTTGTTCAACTTGAAATGTTACATTATACTAAGTGACAACTTAGATATTTGAGTTGAATCAACTTAAAATTGTAAGGCAGCTGGGTTACTTACCCATCTGTTAAGTTTAGCAAACACAAATATCTAAGTTGTTACTTAGTACAACTTAACATTTCAAGTTGACTAAACTTATTTTAGTTGACTTAACTTAAAATTGAAAGGCAGCAGGGTAACAAATTATTTTAAGCTGACTCAACAAATTGTTTTTTATTTTTTAGAGTGTATATATAAAGTAATCTTTAAAAAAAATATAACAAATACAATTTATAAGTAAATATAAAAGAAAATATGAAAAGAAAAGAAAAGAAAAGAAAATATGTTTTATTAGATATATGAAGGGTTCATGAAGTTAATGAAAAATAATTAATATATTATGATTGTCTTGAATTAAAAATATACACTACACAAAAGTGTTATTACAATATAAAATAATGTTTTTTTTTTATTTTAATATAAAATATAATTTATTTCTGTGATGCAAAGCTGAATTTTCATTGGCTGTTACTCCAGTCTTAAGTGTCACATGATCCTTCAGAAATCATTCTAATATGCTGATTTATTATTGGAAATATCAATGTTGGAAACAGTTGTGCTGCCAATTTTTATGTTTTTTATGTTTTGTTTTTTTTTGGACCCTGCATGTGATTCTTTTTTCAGGATTCTTTGATGAATAACAAGTTAAAAAGAACAGCATTTATTCAAAATATAAATCTTTTCTAATAATGTAAATCTGTGGTGCGGTCAGTGACTGATCGGGAGGCGTGGGATCCATTTGCGACATTTATTGAAAACACGAAGTCAAACAGGCAGAGTGTCAACACCAGCAAACAGTACAACTGAGATAATCCACAACGTAAACGATAATCCAGGCAGGTAGGTCGGGGCAGGCAGCAGAGAATCAAAACACGAGATAAACAGTCCAATCGGCAACAGATAAACACCAGAAATGAAAACGCTCAGGATGATAGTCGAACTAACCAAACTTCGCGGTGGGCGCGTCCGACCGGCGGCCTAAAATGGCCGACAGAGAGGAAGTGCTAGGAGGGACCCGGAACAGGAAGTGGCGGACCCCAGGTACGGAATTGTGGGAAACGTAGTCAGTTAGAACTCCGGTGAGGGTTCCCGCTGACGGCGGTTAGAGGGAGCCACAGAGACCGCTCCGGTGACAGAGCCCCCCCCTGCGAGCGACTCCTGGCGCGAGGAGGTAGCCGGCGCCGGGGTCTACCTCTTCCACGGGGAGCTGGTCGATCCGGGTGCGACGAGTGGAAGTCGGCGGTGAGGGAGGGGTCAAGAATATCCACAGCGGGCACCCAGGATCTTTCCTCTGGGCCAAACCCCTCCCAATCGACCAGATACTGGAGGCGACCTCTACGGCGCCGGGAATCCAAGATAGCCTTGACCTGGTAGACCTCCTCGCCGGCGATGATGTTGGGGGGAGGTCCCTGTGTGGCGGTCTCATCTAGGATCTCCACTCCTTCCGGGCTGTCAGCGGGCTTTAACAAAGAAACATGGAAGGTGGGTGAGATACGATATTCTGATGGTAGTCGTAATCTAAATGAAACAGGGGTAATTTGTCTAATGATCTGGAAAGGACCCACGTACCTGGGGCTTAGTTTTCGACATGGTAGACGAAGACGCAGGTCCCACCCATGTGGAGAGCCACACCCATTGTCCGGGTTCATAAGGGGGTTGAGGACGACGTCTGCGATCAGCCTGAACTCTGGTGCGGCGTATAGCGCTCTGGAGATGAATATGGGCCTGATTCCATGTTTCCTCACTTTGCTGAAGCCAGGAGTTGACCGCGGGTAGGTCCGAGGGTTCGCCGGACCAGGGAAACAGGATACATTGAAAGGGGGTGAGTTGAGTGGAGGGTTTGCGTAAGGAGTTCTGGGCGTACTCTGCCCAGAAGAGATATCGGCTCCAGGTGTCCTGTCGGTTATGGCAGTAAGTGCGGAGGAACCGGGTCAATTCCTGGTTCAGTCTCTCTACCTGCCCATTGGCCTGAGGGTGATATCCCGATGTCAGACTCACATTCACTCCGAGGAGGCTGAAGAAACTGGTCCAGAGGCGTGAGGAGAACTGGGGGCCGCGGTCAGATACGATGTCTCCTGGGAGGCCGTAGAGTCGGAATACCCAGTTGCACAGTAATTCCGCTGTCTCCATGGCTGTGGGGAGTTTGGCTAGGGGAATGAAGCGGCAGGCCTTCGAGAAGCGGTCAATGATCGACAGGATGGTCGTGTAGCCATGTGAGGGTGGAAGGTCCGTGACGAAGTCAATGGCTATATGGGACCACGGGCGCTGTGGCACAGGTGATAGGTGACGGAGAAGTCGAACCTTGAGAAGAACAGTGCCCACCGAGCCTGACGGTGATTTAAGAGTTTAGCCGAGCGGAGATACTCAAGGTTCTTATGATCTGTGAGGACGGTGAAGGGGTGTTTGGCGCCCTCTAGCCAGTGCCGCCACTCCTCTAGGGCTAACTTGATTGCTAGCAATTCTCGGTTGCCCACATCGTAGTTCTTTTCTGCAGGACTCAGCTTGTGGGAAAAGAACGCACATGGATACATCTTGACTGGCTCCCCCTGGCGTTGAGAGAGCACCGCCCCGACCCCGGTGCTGGAAGCGTCCACCTCCACCACAAAGGGCTTGTCGGGGTCGGGATGATGGAGAATGGGTGCGGTGGTGAAACGACGACGTAACTCGTCAAAGGCCTGGATAGCCGGTTGGGACCATGTGAGACGTGAAGCACCCTTCTTAGTCATGGTGGTGAGAGGTGCTGCCACAGAGCTGAAATTTCGGATGAAACGTCGGTAGAAGTTTGAAAATCCGAGGAATCGCTGGAGCTCTTTAAGAGTGTTTGGGCGCGGCCAGTTCATAACCGCGTTGACCTTGCGTTCGTCCATGGCGACGCCCTCTGGGCTGATGATATAGCCCAGGAAGGAGATCTTGTCGAGGTGGAACTCACATTTTTCCTCCTTGGCGTACAGCCGGTGAGAGATGAGGCGTTGTAGCGTGGCCCGAACGTGGGTGACGTGTTCGGAGTAGGAACTTGAGTAAATGAGGATGTCATCAATGTAGACAATTACCCATCGGTTCAGCATATCGCGGAAAACCTCATTGACGAAGGCTTGGAAGTATGATGGACTGTTTGCCAGGCCGAAGGGCATGACGAGGTACTCGTAATGCCCACTGGTCGTGGAGAAGGCGGTCTTCCATTCGTCGCCGGAGCGGATCCTGATGAGGTTGTAGGCAGATCTCAGATCCAGCTTCGTGAAAATCTTGGCGGAACGCAACTGTTCCAGGGCTGGAGGAACTAGAGGAAGGGGGTAGCGGTACTTGATGGTAAGCTCGTTGAGGGCACGGTAATCGATGCATGGCCGGAGACCTCCGTCCTTCTTCTTGACGAAGAAAAAACCTGCGGATGCTGGGGAGGTAGAAGGCCTGATGAAACCCTTAGCCAGTTCTTCCTGAATGTAAGTGTTCATGGCCGCGGCCTCTGCCTGTGACAGTGGGAAGATACGTCCTCTGGGTGGAGTAGCCCCGGGCAGAAGGTCGATGGCACAATCACCCGGGCGGTGAGGAGGTAATTGGGTGGCCCCCTGCTGACTGAAGGCTTCAAGCAGGTCTTGGTATTCAGCAGGTATGGAGCTGGTGGTGGATTGAGAGCTGGGTGATGGTGGAGGCTGGCTCCCGGGCTGTACGCAATGTTGCTGACAGGAAGGTGACCAACGGGTGATAGTCCGATCATTCCAGGCAATGGTGGGTCCATGGAGGTTCAGCCAGGGGTATCCTAGTATGATGGGTGAGTGGGGTGATGATATGACAAAGAGGCGGATGGTTTCATGGTGATTGGGAGCAATGTGGAGGGTGAGATCAGTGGTGGTATGCAGAATCTTGCCAGAACCTAATGGTCGTCCGTCAAGGGCGGCCACTGTCACAGGGGGAGAACAAGAGGAGACAGGTATTTGATTAGTGGCTACAAATGCGGCATCGATGAAATTTCCTGCAGCTCCCGAGTCAATGAGGGCGGTGGTATTAATAGCGACATTCCCAAAGCCCAGCATAACCGGTATTTCACAACAACTTAAAGGGGGTACATCGGTACTCACCGCAGCTCGTTGGCGTGGTGGTCGCGTGGGGCAGGTGGCTCGGATGTGTCCGGGTTGACCGCAGTAGAGACATAAATTACCCCGGAGTCTTCTCTCTCGCTCCTCTACAGATAATTTAGTGGCTCCAATCTGCATAGGCTCGGGCGCTGCATCAGCCGCGGACAAAGGCGGGGACATAGTAACGAGTTGGCGGCAGGGCTTACGTGAGCGCATGATGTTGTCGACTCGGATGGATAAGTCTATGAATTGTTCTAGCGGTAAACCCTCGTCCCGACAGGCCAGCTCCACTTGTAACTCCGCGTTCAGCCCCTTCCTGTAGTGAAGCTTGAGTGGACCGTCATTCCACCCGCTCTGAGCTGCGAGGGTTCGGAAACTTAGCGCGTAGTCCGCGGCGGTCCTTCGGCCCTGTTTCAGCGCTATGATCTGCTCTCCCGCCTCTCCGCCTTCCGCGCTTGGTTGAAAAACCTCCCTGAAGCGTTGCAAGAAAGCCTGAAACGAGGGGAAGGTAGGCTGATCCAGCCGCCACACCGCCGTAGCCCAATCCAATGCTCGTCCAGAAAGCAACGAGCACACAAAAGCGATCTTAGCCTCGTCCGTCGGGTACAGATGCGGCTGCTGGCTGACGAACAGAGAGCACTGTAACAGGAATCCCTTGCATTTGGCGGGCGATCCATCGAATTTCTCGGGAAACGCCAAACGCGGGCTGGCGGCAAACGCCTGCGCCCCCGACGGTGGTGCGATCGCGGGAGGCGTCGCGGGTGGTGGCGTGGTAGGAGGCGTCAGCTGGAGACCCTGCAGCGCTTGCACGAGCTGTCCCGTAAGATCAGTGAGACGGTCCAGTTGTTGCTGGTGTGCCATCAGGGTTGAGGCTTGAGCAGACAGCTCGGTAGTGATTTGCTGAACCGTCGCGGGGCCTGCTGATGGTGTCGCCTGGGCGGTCGCTGGATCCATAGGCGGCGAAGTTTTCTGTGGTGCGGTCAGTGACTGATCGGGAGGCGTGGGATCCATTTGCGACATTTATTGAAAACACGAAGTCAAACAGGCAGAGTGTCAACACCAGCAAACAGTACAACTGAGATAATCCACAACGTAAACGATAATCCAGGCAGGTAGGTCGGGGCAGGCAGCAGAGAATCAAAACACGAGATAAACAGTCCAATCGGCAACAGATAAACACCAGAAATGAAAACGCTCAGGATGATAGTCGAACTAACCAAACTTCGCGGTGGGCGCGTCCGACCGGCGGCCTAAAATGGCCGACAGAGAGGAAGTGCTAGGAGGGACCCGGAACAGGAAGTGGCGGACCCCAGGTACGGAATTGTGGGAAACGTAGTCAGTTAGAACTCCGGTGAGGGTTCCCGCTGACGGCGGTTAGAGGGAGCCACAGAGACCGCTCCGGTGACAAAATCTATGCTATCACTTTGTATTAATTCAACACATCCTTGGTGAATTAAAGTATTAATTTCTTTCAAAAAAAAGAAAGAATAAAAATGTACTGACCCCAAGCTGTTGAACAGTAGTATGTATTGTTAGAAAAGATTTCTAAAAAAAAAATAATAATGAAAAATATAAAAGGCTTTTTACTTTTTTATTTATCAAATAATCCTGAAAATAAGTATCACATGTTCCAAAAAAATATTAAGCAACACAACTGTTTCCAGTACTGATTTCTGAAGGATCGTCTGACATTGAATACTGGAGTACTGATGCTGAAAAATTCAGCTCTGATCACAGAAGTAAATTTAATTTTTTGAATGTATGTTAAAATAGAAGAATGTTGCTTTACATCGTAATAATATTTCAGAATATAACTTTTTTTGTATTTTTGATCAAATAAACACAGCTTTGATGAGCATTTGAAACTTATTTAAAATACATTAAAAATCTTACTTAAATGTTGTAATCTGATTACATATAATCAGTTACTGGCTGCACTTTATTTTACACTTAGAACATGTACTTAGAGTTTACTTACCTTAGAAAGTACTGTAAGTGCAGTAATATAAGGTAAACAAAAGGCAGGTTCAGGGTCAGTATCTAGTTTTTACTCAGTTATTGTAACTACTATAATAAATACATATATACACATGCAAAAAAAGGCCTATAAAATAAAGTGCTACCCAGTTACTACCCAGCAGTGCAATGAACTGCATTGTATAATAGGTTCTATGGAAGCTCAAAAATGCTTTTTTTTTTTAAATAAGAAATAAAGCCACACTGCAAAATATACGTAATATGAAATCTTTGTGTAGAAAACATTCCAGAACTAGTTTGTACTCTAGTTTGTACATTCTGTACCTTACCTACAGTATGTGAGCACCGCGGTTGCGTCAGCGAGGCCATTGTGCTCAAGCCACTGCACTTTGGGGTTGTTTTGGAGTCTTTTGGCTCTTCTGTTGAATCTAATATTTGGCTGAGAATGAAGCAGAGTCTTCATCTCATCTGCTGTCTGACCTTTAAACAGAGTCCCTCACCCTCTCTACTCTTAGAAGAATGTCCTCACACTGCCTGCGGATGAGAACAACACAATGAATCTCATTTACTCTGCAACACTGAGCTGCTCCACTTTTTCTTTTCCGTGGCCTCACCATGAAGTGAAGAAATAGGCATCCATGCTGTTTTTACCTGTCTGACCAGCTATATATCAGCGATTCACTTGTTATTGTGCAGCAAAGTGAAAATAATATTATAATACTAACTAATAATAAGCCTGCAACAAACTATCGTGATTAATTTTTCCTGTAACGAAGAACTGCAAGGCACTTTGTCTATATTTTTCATTAATTATATTGCAGATGCGCTTCTTACGTACCGTCATTAGCATTATGGGAGTACAATGTAAAAAATAAAAACACAATTTGTTGAGTCAGCTTAAAATAATTTGTTACCCTGCTGCCTTAAAATTTTAAGTTCAGTCAACTAAAATAAGTTTAGTCAACTTGAAATGTTAAGTTGTACTAAGTAACAACTTAGATATTTGTGTTTGCTAAACTTAACAGATGGGTAAGTAACTCAGCTGCCTTAAAATTTTAAGTTGATTCAACTCAAATATCTAAGTTATCACTTAGTATAATTTAACATTTGAAGTTGAATAAACTTTTTTTGAGTTGACTGAACTTAAAATGTTAAGGCAGCCAGGTTACAAATTATTTTAAGTTGACTCAACAAATTGTTTTTTACAGTGTACAGTTAAGTACATTGTTAATGTAAAGCCCAAATGTTGTTTGCTTTTTGCTATTTTGCAAAATGGAAATTGCCGAATTATAAGAAAGTAAACTGTAAAAAATTCTGTGCCCATTTACTCATGCTTGCATCAAACTTTTTCTTGTTTGTTCTATTAGACTTTACATGTTTCCAACTTGAACTCTTAAGTAATGGCAACTCAATTTTTTTTCAATTGGCAACTCAATTTTTTCAGTTTTCAAAATATAGTTGTAAATTTGTAAAATAAGCCATATTTTTGTATTTTAAAGATGTATTCAACTTGTATTTAAATATTTCTAAATTTTTCTACAATCGTGTAATGAAACAGTAAACAGGCATCTCAAAACAAACAATTTATTTACTTTACAATGTTACAGCAGTGCAGAAACGCAAATTACAGAGCATCATTAACACTGCAAGACTTTCACTATTTAGCTTGCATATTTCTAGCATATTGACTGTTTATTAGTACTTATAAAGCACATATTAATGAAACAAAACTTTAATTCTAAAGTGTTACCACACATCCTTTCCAGATGAATGCATTCACCTTTGCATAAAGCTGTTTACAGGCTTCATGGGAAAAATAAATAAATAAATAACAATAAATAACAATAGAATACACATAAATGTAAGTTTCGCCTACCAAAAAAGGTCTCATCAAACAGCACAAGTATTGTATTTTCTGTACGTAAGTACATAATGTTAAAAATTTGTATTTTCATTTTAGGAAATTTTTATGTCAGTACATTACAAAGCAAAATATCTTGCTTTTTTGTAAGGCTGAAATTAAATAAAAACAAAATATTGCATGAAAAACTTAACAACTAACTATAATAGTTTAAGTACTTAAATTACAAAATTTAAGCAAAATGGAATTACAAAAATTACAAAAATAATAAATTAATTTATAGATTAATTCTAAATAGAAATATATTTATATTAATAAAAATATACACAAAACAAATTGAAATTAAAATAAAAAATATACAGTATTGATAAAAGAAAATTCAAGCATTTGTTTACTTTTTTCTTCATTGTTTTGTGCTCTGTGGCTTCTTCCATTTTCATTTTAATAAAAATATCTGCAAAACATCTGCTGTAGTATTGTCACTGACATTTTTTTCCCACACACAGCACAAAAACCACACTAATCACACAAATTTGTTGTTGACTATTTTCCTTCCCAATTTCTGTAGGTTTTACATATTAATTGTGAAATGTTTTCATTTACTTGCATTTGTATGATTAGAGCTTGTGTCTACAGCGTGTAATTAGCTACAAAAACAGACCGAGCACGCTTATCGCAGCCTAATTTAACCAAAAATATATTTTTCTTTATTTTTCACGTGAAAAACATTACAACATTCAGTTTTCACACAGTCAACCTCAGAATGAGCGTAAAAACATCCTGTCTGTCACTCACTTAAAGAGCCGTTTCGAATACTTGTAGTGAGAGACTATAAAGAGATGGTATCTATTTCGTCAAAACAGCAATCAAAGGAAAGCTACACGATGAGAGTAATCAAAAGCGTGTGGCACTACATCTCAATGATGCCGGTGAGGCAACATAATGGTGGCAGATGGAGATAACAGCAACTCAAATTGAAAGCGTAATCAAAGATTAAACAGGCAAAGGCGAGGGCTATTTAATAAGTGGGTATTGCTGTGATACAGGCGTGGAGACGCACAATAATTGATTTCTGTCCTTAATTCATTTGAGGAGACAATTTAATCTAATCAGAGAAGGAGGGGGCCTATGGCAGAGTACATCTGCTTGGCAGGCTTCATAGCAGAGAAACAATGCGAGGGTTATCGGAAATGAAAAGATAGCGTTTAAAGATGATTTGATGTTCACATTTCTCTTATTAAACTTCAGAGTCAATTAAAGCAAGCCATTTGTAGGTGATGTTTTCAAAACGTTGGATTGTCTGTTGCAGAATCTGCCCAGCGCGGCAACGGTGACTCAACCAATGGTGTGAGTTTAGGGCGTGGCCGTGTACTTATTAGACCAATAGCAGACAGGGAGGAGTGTTTAGGAAACTTGTTTGAGAAACGGAAATGACTTTACTTTTAACAGTATGATCAAGGAGAGAGATGTCAATACCTGCATTAAAATGCCAAAAGTCATTTGACCGCCACACCGTACATCATTCAGATTCCTTGCTTCACTCGTAAGTGAGACGTTACACACGTGAACCCACCAAAGTGAGGGAGAAAAAAGCGCGAACTTGAGTTGATGCATGTTTATGTCCTGATATCGATTTGATCTTTAGAAAGGTTCCCACGGGTGAGCGAGGCAAGGGAAGCGAGGCTGAATACGGACAGATTTGCAGCCGAAGGTGGTGTGGAGGTTGGCGGGGGAAGCGAGGAGGGATGCTGAGGTTGTGTGTGGGGGGGACGGGATAAAAGCGCATCAACTCCGTGACCTCGTAAAGGAGGATCAACGCTTGGAACGAGAACTGCATGCCGATAGCAAGGTGGGTAAAGGCCTGAGCGACTCCAGGATATGTCAAAGAAATGATCATAAAGTGGCAAAAACATTTACAGCGAGAGCGGGTAGTTTGTGCGCGGTGCTGTGGGAAGGCTGGCAATAGGGGCAAAAAGTGAAGGGCAAAATAGAGTGATGAAAAAGATTTGCAGCAGTGTGGGAATGGCAATGCAATGTGACATACATTAATTTGACAGACACCTTGTTCCTTGTTCCTCCAAAAAACGTACCAAACACTAGTGGCAGTAAAACACCAACAACTTTTATTCCTTTTCAAACAAATTATAATTACGTAGGGCAGATTTTCAATTAATAAAGACTTATTTTCATGCAACTTTTCCACAATAGGTGCTTTTGCATTGCACAGTTTTAAGAACTCATTTCTAGGATCTAGCCAGAATGGTAGTTCCTAGAGAACCCAACACGTTCTCCCTCCCAACTCGTCACGTACTTATGCTTGGTCAGGACCCTTTAGCATCATTTTTCGACGTGCAGCTTTAAATAAAAAAACCCTTGGCGTCAATATGCTGACGCGAAAGGCACTTGGAATTTTATTGTCATGATTAAATTATATATTGGGTAGTAATATTACTATTATTGCATATATGTTGGGGTGTGATTTTTTCAATGCAAATAATCACAACAGTTTTATTATTATACTATTTACACATTTAACCCCCGCCCCTAAACCTAACCATTTGTCAACAAAACACAAGATATAACAGGCAGATGCAACTATATTCATAATTTATTCAAAAAGTATTAATATTCCAAGTGTTCCAATGCAAAATGATTGATTTGTGAGAAGAATAGGTGCAATCACCATCTCCGTCCGCCGTCCTGTGTGCTGCTGCAGTCTGTCTGTACATGAATTCAAAAAATGCTGCCAGCCTTTCCCCAATCTTGTTGTGAAATGCTATTGGTTCTTGGGTGTCTCGTGACCAATTGCGTCATGCTGTTGTGAAATGCCATTGGCTCTTATGTATCTTGTGACCGAATGCATCACGCAGTCTTTGCATAAAGAGAGCGTATGGCTTCAGAAGACTTGGAATGCAATAGGGCTTGTTTGTAATGCTTTTATACTGCTTGTTTATGGTCAGTTCTTGCAATAAATACCTGTGACTGTATTTGAAGGGTTCAGATGCAAAAGCCTCTAAATACATCTGACGTATTTTTTTAAAATAAGCATTTTTATCAGGCTCCTATGAATAGGTTTCTGTGTAAGTTCCAGCACTTCTAACTGAGCTGAGGCTGGGATTTAGCGAGTCTGAAGTAAAAGTATTTGATGGACGTATACTATGTGTCAAAAGCATTTTATTTTTGACCAAGGTGGCTTTTAGCTGGTTTTGCATCTGAACTCTTCATTTGTCTACTACATCTTTTATATTGTTTAGAAATGGGTAGGTTTAGGGTAAGGGTGGGTTTAGGTGCTCCAATGAAAGTATACATTTATATAAAAGTATTTCAGTTTTGTACAAATGCATGCAAACCATTAAATTTAGACAAACAACTGAAAACAATGGGGGACCCTGCATGTCGAAAAATGACGCAAAAGGGGTACCCTGGGCGTCAAAAAGTGACACTAAGGGGGTCCTGACCAATCGTCAATATGTGACGAGTTGAGAGTGAGAATGTGTTGGAGAACCAATTTCCCCCTCGGGCTGTTCTTCTGGTGCATTCTCATCAGCACCCGATAGTGACGTCTTTATTCGCTGCATTTACAAACATCAACATTCGGTGAATGGAAGACACCATGATCGGAGCTGTTTTTGCTACATATTCTAACTCCCAACTTGTCACATACTGACGTGTGGTCACTTTTTGACACACAAGCGTCATTTTTCAGCGTGCAAGGGGCTCCATTGCTTTAAATAAGAAACACTTTGGCGTCAATATGCTGATGCGAACGGCACTTTATTGCCATGATTAAATTATATATTGGGTAATAATATTGCCATTATTGCATATATGTTCGGTGTAATTTTTCAATGTAAACAGTCACACTAGTTTTATTTACGTGACACTATTTACACATTTATGAGCACGTAACTCAACCCCTATATAACAGGCAGATACAACTACAGTCATAATGTATTCAAAAAGTATAAATATTTCAATGCTTCCAAGGCAAAATGATTGATTTGTGAGAGGAATAGACACGATCATCATCTCTATCCACCGTAAAGCTCAACCTGTGCGCTGCAGTCTGTGCGCAACTTCAAAAAAAATGCTGCCAGAAGAAGCCTTACGTCAGGCTTGGTTGTGAAATGCTATTGGCTCTTGTGTGTCTCGTGACCTATTGCGTCATGCAAAATTACTGGAGTATCTCTTGAATGAGATGTGAGTGCTTTTTCAGTGATTAAAACCTTAGGGATAAAGATAATGCATGGCTTCAGAAGACTAGGAATGCAACAGTACTTGTTTGTAATGCTTTTATACTGCTTGTTTGTGGTCGGTTTTTGCAATAAATACCTGTCCCTGTACTTTTTGCCTGTTATTATTTGCCTATTGCATGTTTTATATTGTTCAGAAGTGGACAGGATTAGGGTAGGGGTGGGGTTAAGTGCTCGAATGAAAGTTTAAATTTATATACAGTTATTTCTATTTCTTACAAATGCATGCAAATCATTAAATAAAGACAAACAATGGAAAACAACGGAGGACCCTGCACATCCAAAAGTGATGCTAAAATGACACCTCTGTGTGTTAAAAAAAATTACACTAAAGGGGTACCTTGAACGTCAAAAAGCTACACCAAGGGGTACTGACCAAGCGTCAATATGTGAGGAGCTGGGAGTGAGAACATGTTGATTTTTGTTGCGTGTGATAGGTTTTGTGATAACGGAGATGGAATGTAAATGCACAATTTATGTGATTAAAAGAGCACAAAAATCTGCCTAAATATCCCATGACAACTTGCATGGTTACATATCATCAAGGCCGAGAAATGAACGCAACAATGCAGACAACAGGTAGCAGTTGGTGTTTCGTACACGTTTGCCAATCAGCGTACACTTACGTCATAGTTCATATTTAACTGTTTTACACCCTAATCTGAAGTAGGAGTTAATTTAGTTTAATCTAACGGAGTTCATAGTAGTAAATATGTTTTTAGTTCCTCCAGTGCAAACATGCCAAAAAGTGGGAACTTCCGCCAATAGTTTTAGCTACACTGTAAAAAATTTCCTTCCTTTCCATCTACTGGCAGCTGTGGTTGCCAGCATCTTACTGTAAAAATACGGTGTGCTACTGTTTTTGAAATTAACAGCAAAATGCCGTTTTGTCATCTACAGTATACAACTGTAATTTAGCAGCATATATCTGTTAAATTACATACTACACTGTAAAAAAAAAATCCCTATAAAAAACGGTAATCTACTGGCAGCTGTGGTTGCCAGCATCTTACTGTAAAAATACAATGTGCTACTGTTTTTGAAATTAACAGCACAATGCCGTTTTGTCATCTACAGTATACTGTATCTGTTAAAATACATACTATTCATAACTCCATGATGTCAATTTTCAATGCCTATTATACCCTGCATTTTCTATTTGACTATTACAAAAAAGTCCAGTTATGTTTTGTTATTTTATTCTGATATAACACTAGATAAACTTTTACAATATTCCCTAAAACAGGCATGCATACAAACATACAAACATGCATAAAGTCTTTATTTATTTTTTTTATACAACTTGCATGGTTACATATCATCAAGACCGAGAAATGAACGCAACAATGCAGGCATCAGGTAGCAGTTGGTGTTTCGTACACGGTTGCCAATCAGCGTACACTTACGTCACAGATAGTTCATATATATCTGTCTTACACCCTAATCTGAAGTAGGAGTTAATTTAGTTTAATTTAACGGAGTTCATAGTAGTAAATACGTTTTTAGTTCCTCCAGTGCAAACATGCCAAAAAGTGGGAACTTCCGCCAATAGTTTTAGCTATGAAAATGTTCCTTCGATGTGAAAGCACCTAATACTACATTTTGACCTTGAAACATTTTTACCATACTGCATGATTTGTAAACTATAAGCTAAAATTTGATATTTGCACCACATAACAAGCAATATTTGTTGGTTTTCTGACATAGTAAACTTGCTCGGTAGCGCACCCGGTACAGGGTTGCACTTGCGATGTGCAGGGCTCGGGTACAACTCCCCTAAAACACAAATCACACTATTAGTTGCTTCAACAATTGTGTTTTTATCTCACATTTGCTTGTACTAACGCTATCGGTTAGGTTCAGAGTAGGTGGTATGTGATTTTCAAATGCGACACAGCATTAACCTTTTACCGCCACTCACCAGACATTTCATTTCTGAACTGCTGCAATGTGTATTATAATCAGCGTAATGAAACATTGCCACATTCATGTTTATCTGTTTCATGGAAGATTAAACACGCTTTTAGCACTAGTCACTGAAAATATCAGACCACATGCAGCAAAGAAACATATTTAGTGTAATTAGGGCAATGTTTACATGATCAATTAATGGGAAGGTAAATGGTATCTATGAATGGACTGTGGGTGGTCCATACAGTAGGGAAGATTAAAAAAATAAATAAATAAATAAATAGGGCAAGAGTTGTGAACGAGAAACAAGGGTTTGAGGATGACAACCTGTTCCTTCACCAAATGAAAAGTAATTGGTTAGAAGACGCCTGGAGCATTTTCAGTGACAGATGGGCAGATAATCCTAAAAATAGCAGTTTATTTAGAGATGAGCAGATATCAGCCTGCAGTTAAAAACCATCAACAGCAAAGGCTCTGCGACTGATATTACTAGAAGTTTCTTATGAAGTTTGCTGTTGCCTCAAATTTTAATTTCTCCCACTCATCGCCTTAAGTCACACATTTGTTTAATGTGGTCTTTAGTTATCTTTGAGCTATATGTTTATACGAAACTCTGTCATTCCCTATAACATAACAGCATTAACAGTAGGTGTTTAATTATATATTTAATCTGTACTTTAACTCATTATCTGTGGCCTTGATGTAAAGCTTTAGACTCACTTTTGTCTCTTTATATAATTAATCTGCAGTCAGAACGTAGGTAGAACACACACACACACACACACATACATACATATATATACAGATGTAGTTTATTTTGCATAATTTGATGGATTTTTAAAAGCTCAAGGGCTTTTGTTAAAACAACGACTAAAGAGGGTATAGGCCCCAAAATCAGAAGTGCATTATGAGTGTTAAGGTTTCAGCAAAATGGCACATCACAGGGTTTTTTCCTCTGTTTTTCTTTAGTCATATACAGTAGAATGTATTTTTTTTTTTTTTTTTTACACATTTTAACTGCATGGACAGCCACGTTTTATTAAAAGCCCATTGAATTCCTAATTTAATTAAATACTTATAATTAATTCTATTGAAATATATTATTATGGTAGACCAAAATAGGTTTCAGTAGATGGGTTTTCTATTGAAATTTGCAGTTGCACATTTTTTAATGATGAAGGTGCAATTTAGCACATGTAAAATACATATAACCTTCAAAAGTAATATTTAAAAAAGTTAAAATTAGTACTTTGCATGACCTTTAGTATTTTAATCAACACATCAAAAGTGTACAACGCAACAAAAGATTAAAAATGATTTAATATTAATATTAATAGGGTTACTGCTTACCAATGGCATGTTCCGCAGAGACTACATTGTGGTCTTAAAAGCATCATTTTAGCATTTTTTATTTCTTCACACTGCAGGCAGGCAAATGATTAACCACTTTAATATAATAATTATTGCCCAAAAGGTAGGTTAGATGAACTTGGAAATCTGTAAAAGTTAGTTGAACATATGATTAAAGCGAATCAGCCCTTGATTAAACCTAATATTCCATATTGACCCATCGAGTCTCTGTGAGAAAGCTGCAAATTTCCACCTCGCTACAAACTGTGTGGGAGTTTTATTAGCCGGAATATGTTTCGACTCATTTCTATGTATCAGTAAACATGACGTTTAAGGATACAAGCACACACACCGCACAAGACACATTTCCAGCAGAGTAAGTGGAAACTCTGCCAACTCTGAGATAAACTGAAATGAAATATGGTCATGACAGAACAGCCACTAGCAGAGAGCAGCAGTTCAGCTGTCGCGCATAATTATTGTGACTTTGCATTAAATGCATGTCTGTGTATGTGTGAGGGTTGGAGTGAGCGAGCGAGTGTAGAAACCGACGGTTTAGCCCCTCTCGGCTGTCAGGTCTCCGGTCCTCTTGCTTTAACCTTTCCTGTGCTTGTTGAATGTGATATTCAGGGCTGAGATGCGGCACAGTAATGTCAGATAATGGTACGAGCACTCTGTGCACCTGCTAGCTAATGACTCTCCATCTATGTGCTAGCCAACACTCCAATGATTACAGATTTAATCTCATGCAGCCACTGTGTATGTATTAGGCCATGGAGTCTTTCCGCTAAATTACCTGAACTATCTCAACCGCTGGTTCTCCCAGATAATGATGAGGTGTTTTCTCACTGTCCGTCTCTCTGTCCCTAATTTATATCATCCCATTTTCACCTCGGAGTTAACAAAAAAAGTAATCACAGCTTTATTTCCCATAATATAACTTCATATATCTGTATCGTGTTAAATAATATGGCATAGCATTTCATCAGACTTCATCAGTTTCTTATTTTACACTTTACTTCACAGTTATTTGAGTTTTAGTTTGGTATTCAGTTAAGTATTTAGTTAAGAATTTCAGTAGTGAAATAAAATAAATTTCTACACCTATGCATAAAACGATTGTGTGACATTGCATGGTACATGACGCGTTTCTGCTCCCTGGCTGTCTGGTTCATCGGTTTAAAAACCTGCTTTTCATTCTTAAGGTATTGTTTTCGTTATAACGTACTGATTCAAATTAGTTATCAATAATAATTATTTTACCACTAAGCTGACATGCTCTCGCGTATGAACAGGCAGCATCTGTGGTGGGGGGGACGGCGCCGGCGCAACCATCAAACATATTTAAAAGGAATCCGGCACCACATTCCTGAGCGCATCACTGTCTTTACTGGGTGCTTTTAGGGAATATTTGCATTTATCCACACTTGTCATTACGCCGTATACCTGCACTACACCACTGAATAGCATTGATATCCCAAAACAACATGTGGATATAACGTTAGGTACTAAAGAAAATAGAAAATAAGCACATACTAAAAAATCGCTTACTTACCTTTATGAAAATGTCAAGGGCAAATATGATGATTTTGCATATCACCGCTGCTATGCAGGCCATCCGACGCTTCTTGGTTATTTCCGCTGCATGTTGTCTAATGTTTCCTTCAAGTAGGAGACCTAAAATTTCTTTTCTCGTGGTCAGTTTTTAACCTTTTCTATCGTGTAATTTACCATCGCTGACTTTAACACAACAAAAACGTACCGTTTTGAAGCAAATCAAAAAAACAACTCTGCAACTACAGAACACCTCGGCTTTGATACCTTACAAATGGTGGCGATACCCAAAATGCAATTCGATTCTCGTGAGTCACCTGACAAATACCGATAGTACATCGATGAGCTTCGGTGTCTCATAATTATTCATGAGGCTGCGTGTTCTTATCCTATGAGAAGACGCTTCGCCTTAATATTCACGACAGCGGGTGTTGATTTGCTATGACAGACGCTTTAGACTGTGCGATTGCATATATTAACTGAGAGAAACGTTCATGGATCGAAGGAGTGTTTGTTTTTGTTTGCTTTGTAAGAGTTCGACACAAACACGATTCATTCATAAAGTAAGTGTAGCGGTTTTTACAGCTCCTTGACACAACCCATCAAAAAGGATTATAAACGCGGCAAAATAAGCCTTAAAAAGTTAATAGAGGTGCAACAGCGCGTTCATGTATGTGTTTTCGATGCAGAGTGCAAATGTCTGTGCATTTACTTATGTTGTTAGCTCAACAGGAGCGAAATGAAACTGTTTGAACCATAGACTGTAAAAAACATGGACGTAGTGTCCGTGACGTCACCCGTAGATTTCTGAAGAGCATTTTTGAAGCTCTCAGTGGGCGGGAGTCAGCCGTCGCCATCTTGGAATCGCGTCATTGCACGTCACTCCCTGATAATCGGAAATGAGCAAATAGGCGGGACGTGGGTGGAGCTGGTTGCTGAAACCACGCCCGCCTAGCGCGATGGTGGTGACAGCAGCGGCAATCCACCTGTCACTTAAGTGGCCACGCCCTAAATTATGCAGAACTTTAAGGCTTAATATAAATTTGAACCCGAAGTTGACTCTCTCCCCTCGTCCCCCTCCGCTCCGCAGCGCACCACGCCCACTTTTGAAGCATATTTTAAAACTGTGGTAAGAACTAACCAGTGCTGAAATAGGGGGGTTTCATGACCCTTTAAACAGATCCCCCTTTACAGAAGATTTAAACTAAATATAAGGGTTTGGACCTAAATATAAAATTTGACATTAGTAACTTACTTCTCGCAGCATCAGTCGCGCGCTCACAAGTTCTCCCGGTTTTTACTTGTGAGTTCAGTTCACTGGAGACTCGCTCTAAATGGATTATTTGAATCAGTGAGTTGTCGACTCGAGAACGGCTGCAGTCGGATCATTCTATTTCGTGGATGAATCGTCTGGTGCGATTTGCGAATCAATTTAACAGGTTCATTGAAAAGAATCAGTTTGTTCATGAATCAGACACGCTTCTGGCGTCTCGGAGCACGTGATGTATTATAAAGAAGTAAGGATATGTTTTCTGAAATGTAGTCAAGAAAAAAGTGTGATCTTACGGTTTGGAATGTAGTGAAGTAAAAGTGAAAGTTACTCAAAATAAAACAACTTTAGTAAAGTACAGATACTTGAAAAATGTACTTAAGTACAGTAATGAAGTTACTGCCCACCACTATTTAAAACGCAATGCTGGTCAAAACTCAAAGGGAGATTGTAACTAACACAGATTCAGAGACTTTCCAAGATCCAAATATACAAAAATCACAGAAAATATTGAGATACATCTGAATGTATTTAATTGTGACATATGCTTTGATGCACCCAGCCTTGATTTATATTAAAAAAACAAAAAACAAAAAAAGCTTAGCACAAGTGCAAGCTTCTGTGTCCACACACCACAAGTCCCTAATGAAGCAGCCTTTTATCAGTGAATGGAGAAAGACAGTACTTTAATTTACATAAACATTAATTTATTTATAAATCAAAGTCAGACGGGACGCTTAACAAAAGTCATTTGCATTCTTTGTATGGTGAAATTGAATTACCATTGAAGCTCAACAACTGAAATAACACCCATGAGTGAATTCATAGAAATGTTAATGCAGAGGACTGTATCTTTGCATATGTAAGATTACATCCATAAAGTGTGGGGAAAGTTGTTTTAGTTTTGAGTTATTGCACATTTGCATTTCCTTTGTGTTTTAAAGTTTGAGAAATGCAGATTCATTAAATACTGATTACAAATTCATGGGCTAAGATATTTCCAATATGTTTTAGAAATTTAATTTATTATAATAGCAATTCTAATTATAAAAAAAAACCTTTATATGCATGCAATTTAGATTAGAATTTGATTATTTGAATACGTTTAGTAAGATAAGCATGTAAAATAAGTGTAAAATAATATATATGTACTTTTTATAATTTGATTATTTATTTTTATTGTTATTGTGATTTTAAATGTAAAATATGTAAAGGCCAGTATATGTCACATTTTAAAATATATTTTGGGTAAATGCATAAATTATAATTAATTAAGTTAAATACTTGAGTAATTAACGGTCCTATTTTGTACTAAATATAGAGCTGCATAGCTTTCACACGCATGCACGCAGCACAGAGACAGATGTTCTGCGCACATGCGCTCCAGTTGTGTCAGTGTGTTTTATGTAATGGTGGCTGGTTTTAGCCCTGAAAACAGTGAGCAATGAAAATACATTCTTGACCTTAATTAAGAATATGTGAAGTGACTTATCTATAGTGAGAATGAGCTGAAACCATGGAAACGGAAGAAGAGCAGGGCTCTGAGGAAGGAAAAGTCTAGAACATTATAGCCGCTCACTATCTCATATGATACGTCCGTTAGCGGCACGGTCAGAGTTCATGGCTGGAATGAAGACTAGCTGAACCAAATACAACGGCGTCTCTGTCTGGCCTTCTTGATGGGGATGGACAGTATTTGGTAATTAGTATCTGTCTCAAGAGAAAGGATTGTCTGGGTGCCTGTGAGAAAGTTGGGTTGAGCGCAGAAAGACAGGCAGAGAGGGAGGGGAAATGAAAATCTCAGGGCTGGATTGCCACGGACTTTTCTGTGCCGCTTCCACCGAATTTCTGTGGAGGCATTGGTTTAAAGGCTTAGGATTCCACCTTTCACTGGAACAGTTCAGGGAAGTGTCAACAAAGACACACACAACACACACACGCCGAGGGAAAGAAAAGAGAAAAGGGATGAAAATATTTTCGAGACAAAAAATATCAAGCAGAACTGAATATTTTCTGTCAGAATTCACATTTCCCTGTCCTCCCTAGACCTTGACAGTTTATCCAAAAATAAAAATCCTGTCATCATTTCCTTGCTCACGTCGTTCAGAAACCCAAATGACTTTCTTTCTTATTTTGAACACAAAAGAAGAGATTTTGAAGAACATTGGTCAACTGGTTAATATCCTGTTTAACATGTTACTGTTTTTCTAATTGAAGATCTAACAGAAGAAAAATTGCAATCATATACAATTTTGTGTAGATGAATGAAGCATAAACCCTTAAAGGAGAAGTCCACTTCCAAAACAAAGATTCACATATAATGTACTCAACCCCTTGTCATCCAAGATGTTCATGTCTGTCTTTCTTCAGTCGTAAAGAAATTATGTTTTTTGAGAAAAAACATTTCAGCATTTTTCTCCATATAATGGACTTGTATGGTGCCCCGATTTTAAACTTCCAAAATGCAGTTTAAATGCGACTTCAAACGATCCAAAAGGCAGTTGTAAACAATCCCAGCCGAGGAAGAAAGGTCTTATCTAGTGAAACAATTGGTTATTTTACTATTATATGAAAAGTATTAATATTATACTATTAATTATTTAAATATTATTATCATTTTATTTTTCAATTCATCTGAATGTACCTGTATTTGACAAATTGTAAACTCTCGTGTGAATGCACACGATTAGCTGTCACTTTGTCTCACATACATGCAAAGAAAGATACAGAGCTAGAGAGTTTCATATGAAAAATTGATGTGTACCATGTAAACAATATGCTTTGCTGTATTTTCCTGTCAAAATAAAGAGTCCCTTTGGAATTCTTCAACTTTTAAGAACTGCCGTTTTTTTCCCCCTCATGAGCCTATATTTCTTAAATCAGTTGTTTTAAAATGCTACACGTTGATTTAAGCATCACAACATTATAATGTAGAGTATGAAAATAAATATTCATTTTGAGATTAGATAAAGATTTAAGGGTGATGTTAAATAATTAGTGTTTTTAAGTGAGTGCTAAATGATGGCAAAGATCTGAAAATTTAAAATTAACTGTACAATTTAAATGAAACTGATAGAAAAAGATAAAATAAAAATAATCAAAAACATGGTATTACCATGCCACCATGCCCTCCAAAACATGTTAGCAGCTTACAATCTCCATTTCACCCAAAATGTAACCTTCTGGTTCTCACCCCTCGATATGTATTTCTTGTTCCTGGAGATGAATAGATATTCTTGCCTGCAGTAATCGTGCCATACGTAGACGCCATCTGTAGACATGAGGTTGAAAATAACCTGAACAAGTTATACTTTCAAGCAGTATATCATTACCCAGCATGCCTTTTACACCTTCTGTCAGAGCACTCTCTAATAATTGCACCCAGTTTACTATTTCCACGTTTCTGCTCCTCAATGTACTCAAGTACATGTACTCAGTACTCAAACAATCCTTGAGTTCAGTTAAATCTTACAAGAAATGACATGCATATGCACTTCCACTGATATATTCTTATAAAGGTCTGTTCATAAGTAACTGTCAAGGTACATTAGTTAAAAAAGACTTGAAAGAATCTGTAATTATTACAGTTGGATTTTTAAATAACATCTCTCTTGCAGAAACATCCACAATCACTTATTTCTTTGCTTTGCATTAATATAACAAAACGCAGCTGGTAAATTATACTGTCACATATGTTGCCAAAGCAGACTCTGAAAAATTGCATTCATAACAGCTAGCTAACGGTATTCTGAGAGATTACTGCACAAACCTTATGCTCATTACAGGTACATTATGTGTATGTTTATATTCACAAATGAGGTAAATTGTTAAAGGGGTCATCGGATGCTAAGTTCACTTTTACATGTAGTTTGAACATTAATGTGTGTTGGCAGTGTATGTACAAATCTACCGTATAATGATAAAAATCCCTGCAGTGGTTTTTAATTAATCTGTAAAAATAATATCCCCTTTTTCAAATCAAGCCATTCTCAGATGCCCGCTCAGAGGCCGCTCCCGCGATAGTTGATTGACATGAGCGTCTTACCTTAGATCAGCTGTAACAGTCCGCCCTCTTTGTTTCGATGCCGGAGCAGGGATGTAAGTTAGACAAGAATATCTCCCATTGAGCGATTGAGGTGTTGTGTTGCTGGATGTAATAATGAATGTAGTGGTAGCCATTTACTCCCGACATCTGAGCTGCTGAAGATGCAGTGAATTACATTTGTTTGTGAAGGGAATGCGCCTCCCGATCTACATATATCTAATGTAAATACTGATTACATCCACTGTCACATGCGCAGATCTGTGTTTCTGAGCGCGCACATGCAAACGAGAGAAAGCGCATCTTTTTTATGAGAGTGAAGAGAATCTGCGAGAGAAGAGATTTGTGCTTGCGCATTTTGATACATTAAAATAATGCACTCCAGACATTTGTCATTAAAATAATGCCACAGAAACCACCTCAAACAAACTATTAAAATAAGAGGAAAGTCGCATCTGAAAGCTGCATTGATTTATTTTAATCAATTATTAATGCTTTTTAATTGGTTAAAATGAATGGAGAATATCTTGCTTTTCCGTGTGCGCTCAACCATTTTTTGTCATTGGTTCTAGATCACTTGAAGAGGTCCGCAAATCCTTTGTGCAGAAACTATGCCGTAAAAAGAATAAATAAAAAGCTTTCTTAAAAAGGCAAAAGACCGCATGGACGTTTTTTTAATATGATCATTAAAAACCAACAGACTGATGAAAATGCGGGACATTTTCTCAATATGCAACGTGCGGGACAAGGGGTGAAAATGCTGTGCGGTACAACGCAAAGCGGGACGGGTGGTCACCCTACTCGTCACTCCACAGAGAGAAGAGGGGGCGGGGCGAGCAGAGCTCATTTGCATTTAAAGCAGCCTCAACCAGAATGAGATGATTTTTGCAGAGCTGATTTTGGTAAAAAGGGTGTTGTTTTACACTACCATTGAGAATTTTTAACCAAAGTATATTATAGACTTTTCATTAAGACCCTAAAGAATCATATCAACTTGTGGAAAATGACCATCCGATGACCCCTTTAAGTCTACAGATAGAAGGCATATGTATAGATTAAACTGCCGTTTTTGTTGTTGTTGTTGTTGTTTTTGTTTTGTTTTGTTTTTTTCTTCAAAACATCAGAAATAATGGTTAAGCTAGTACAGCAAAATGAGTACAGGGACTGTTTGTTTATTTATTTATTTATTTATTTATTTATTTTTAATCATAACTTTAAATGTAAGTCCAAAACACTCTGCTTTTGAATCAGGACGACTGCCTATAGAGTTATTGATCCAGCAATACTCAATCCCACTCTAGTCAAAAGGTAAGTGTTTTTTTTTTTTTTTTTTTTTACTTTGGTTGTATCCTCCATCTCTCTCTCTCTCTCTCTCTCTCTCTCTCTCTCTCTATATATATATATGTATATAAAATCTAATTAGGGTTTGTGGGTCAACAGTAAATGTTGCCTTATATCCAAATATATTATATAAAAATGTTTTTTTTTTTTTTTAATTTGAAAAAAATGAATCAGTCTTTTACATTTCAATGCAAGAACGAAGCAAATATGGTATATAAGTCTCTCCCAGTACATGTACAGTGTGCTAAACAATATTATTCATATGCGAACATTTTATATATGAGTATATGTTATGGAAAATGATTTGTAGCCTGACTGTCTGACTGAAATGTAAAGCTACCAAGCACAGCTTGTTTTGTCTGTACGTGATATTTAGGGACGAGGTCATTTGAAATAGTGGATACCACAATAATAGACTGTATGTCGACTTAATTCTGAAAATATGTTACTGAATTTAATCTAAATTACATATCACAATACTAAAGCATATTAAAAAGGGAGTTTTCAGGTAGCCTTCGGTTAGCGATGTAGCAGCCCAAAGTGTAGTTACTTTAGTTTTATCGCAAACACTTAGCAAATGCGTTATGCACGTTCTATACGTCTGCGCTATTTCTCCTCAGAAGTTATGGCTGATAAAATGCAACATGTCTGCGCTGTTTTTCTTCAGAAGTTATGGCTGATAAAATGCTTTGCATCTGCGCTATTTTTCTTCAGAAATTATGGCCGATACAATGCTATATGTCTGCACTATTTATCCTCAGAACTTATGGCCGATAAAATGCTATGCGTCTGCGCTTTTTCTCATCAGAAATTATGGCTGTCAAAATGCTATTTGTCTTCGGTATTTCTCCTCAGAAATTATGGCCAATAAAATGCTATATGTCTGCACTATTTCTCATCAGAAATCATGGCCGATAAAATGGTATGCGTCTTCACTGTTTCTCCTCAGAAATTATGGTCAATAAAATGCTATGCAACTGCTCTATTTCACCTCAGAAGTTATGTCCGATAAAATGCTATGCATGTGCACAGTTTCTCTTCAGAAGTTATGGACGATAAGTTGCTATGTGTCTGCGTGTAACGTGGGGTTTGGGTTTTGTTTCATGTTCATTTTTTCATGTCTTTTATTTTGAAGTTTACCCATGTTCCTTGTCTAGTCTTGCTTCCCTTGCCCTCATGTATTCCTGCTATTGGTTCTTCTGTTCAATGTGTCATGTTCTGATTGGTGGTCTTAGTCATGTGTCTTGTTTCTCATTTGTCAAGTCAGGTCAAGTCACATCAAGTCATTGTTTTGGATTTTGGATTTCACGTTTGTTTCAATAAATTGCACTTGGGTTCATCTTTAACTCAGTGGACTATCCGTTACACTGCGCTATTTCTCTTCAGAACTTATGGACGATAAATTGCTATGTGTCTGCACTATTTCTCCTCCTAAGTTATGGCCAATAAAACGCTATGTATCTGCGCTATTTCTCTTCAGAAGTTATGTCTGATAAAATGCTATACATCTGCGCTATTTCTCTTCAGAAGTTATAGCTGATAAAATGCTATTCAACTGTGCTATTTCACCTCAGAAGTTATGACCAATAAAATTGTGTGTCTGCGCTATTTCTCTTCAGAAGCTACAGCTGATATAATGCTATGTGTCTGCTCTATTTCTCCTCAGAAGTTATGGCTGATAAAACTCTATGTGTCTGTGCTATTTCTCCTCATAAGTTATGGCCGATAAAATGTTATATGTCTGCGCTATTTTTCTTCCGAAGTTATGGCTAACAAAATGCTATACAACTGCACTATTTCTCCTCAGAAGTTATGGCCTATAAAATGTTGTGTCTGTGCTATTTCTCTTCAGAAGTTATAGCTGATAAAATGCTATGTGTCCACACAATTTCTCCTCGATTGTGAAACAACGAAACCGAGGCAGTGTTGCCACCTTGTAGATCAGCGAGTGTAAAGAGTTTGTTTGGTTAACTGAGCTTTAGCCTACTAGCTCAGTATAGCACTGAACAAGAAAGCAGTTTGTGACCACTGGTGAAGGGGGATGGGAACCTAAGGATGCTGAGATCTTTCACAACAACAAGAATGCAAAAAAAAAAAAACAAATGTGTGATAAAAGTAGTAAAAATTGTGTGCAAACTTATTTTTGCTGACAGAAAACAAAGCAGAGTTTCTAGTTTACTTTTTACTAAGTGTCTCAGAAAACCCTGAATATGTTGTAATGTTTTGAAGCTACGGACCTGGCAAATCTAGAGATTTCATCCACCAAAGAGCTCATTCTGACCCCTTATAAACACAGTTATGTTTCCTCTCAGACTGATAAAACCCAGAGCACCCTGACTCCAGCAAGCTGCAGTCGGATTTGATCAAACTTTAATGGGTTTCCAACATATTCAGCTTTCCTTGTTTTAGCCCACAGGTTTTTGACCTATTGTGACTAACTGCCGCGATGGGCATAGTTTTGGTGAACACACCGGTGATTGTCTGCTTTTCTTGTACCTTACTTTTAGCCTGGAAGCAACAGTGTTTCATTTGGATGTACACATGTGAGTAATTCTGGAGATGGTCTCTTGTGATATTTTGATGTAATTTTAATCTCCTCAGAGCAGATGTGCACAAACAAAACTCTGTTGTACAAGACAGGCCTCGAGGAGCGGGGAATGAGAGGGCTTGGAGAATTTGCCGCAGAGAAAAGCCTCCCCTCCTCTCTCTTTCTCTCTCTCTCTCTTCAAGACAGGATGGCAGCAACAAAAAGATGTGCCAGGCTGCAGAGCTCCCATAATCTGCATGGATGGCTTTACTGCATTTCCGCAGAGTCTGAGCAAACTCTTGGCCAAGTCTCACATCGCCGCTCAGGTCTGAATGCCTGAGGTTCCCTCTGTAGAGCCCAAATCTTCTGTCTTCTCTTTCTTTTTGTTGCTTTTGTTATTCCTTGTCTAGAAAAACTGAAGGAAGGTAAGGGAATAGCTCAGCGGTTCAGGGAGTTATTTACTCACTCACACGTTGTTTCATACCTGTATGACTTACTTTAAAATGGTATTTTTAAAGAAAATCTGAACTGCTCTTTTCGGTATAATGGGCACTGGGACTGTCAAGCCTAAAAATGACATTGAAAATATTATAAAAGCTATCCATATTATGTATACACTATATTCAAAGTCTTCTGATGGCTTTGTGTGTGAAACAGAGTGAAATGTCCTTTTCAGTCTGTTGATAACTGCTGAATCACTGAGTCAGTGAGCTGAACTCAAGAATAGTATGGAATCACTCGGTTTGAACATTAAAAAAGATTTAACTCAAAGCCACCCATGAGAGCTGATATAGGCATTAAGAGTTTATGAATTATGAGTTAAATTTCAGTCTGTTTCTTACACAATGCAATGATGACAGAAGTTTAAAGGGATAGTTCACTCAAAAATTAAAATTCTGGCATTAATTTATCACCCTCATGTCGTTACAAACCCATTAGACTGTTCATCTTCAAAACACAAATTAAGATATTTTTGATGAAATATGAGAACTTTCTGACCCTGCATAGACCGCAACCTAACTACCACGTTTAAGTCCCAGAAAGGTAGTAAGGGGTCGGACAGCGTTAAAATCGTCCATGTGACATCAGTGGTTCAACCTTAATTTTATGAAGGTATGAGAATAGTTTTTGTGGGACTGTCAAACCTAAAAATTACAATACAGATGCATCTCAATAAATTAGAATGTCATGGAAAAATTCATTTATTTCAGTAATTCAACTCAAATTGTGAAACTTGTGTATTAAATTAATTCAATGCACACAGACTGAAGTAGTTTAAGTCTTTGGTTCTTTTAATTGTGATGATTTTGCCTCACATTTAACAAAAACCCACCAATTCAATCTTAACAAATTAGAATACTTCATAAGACCAATAAAAAAACATTTTTAGTGAATTGTTGGCCTTCTGGAAAGTACGTTCATTTACTGTATATGTACTCAATACTTGGTAGGGGCTCCTTTTGCTTTAATTACTGCCTCAATTTGGCGTGGCATGGATGTGATCAGTATGTGGCACGGCTGAGGTGGTAGTGTGGTCAGGTGCCAAATCCTGCTGGAAAATGAAATCAGCACCTTTAAAAAGCTGGTCAGCAGAAGGAAGCATGAAGTGCTCTAAAAGTTCTTGGTAAATGGATGCAGTGACTTTGGTTTTCAAAAAACACAGTGGACCAACACCAGCAGATGACATTACACCCCAAATCATCACAGACTGTGGAAACTTAACACTGGACTTCAAGCAACTTGGGCTATGAGCTTCTCCACCCTTCCTCCAGACTCTAGGACCTTGGTTTCCAAATGAAATACAAAACTTTCATCTGAAAAGAGGACATTGGACCACTGGGCAACAGTCCATTTCTTCTTCTCCTTAGCCCAGGGAAGACGCCTCTGATGTTGTCTGTGGTTCAGGAGTGGCATAACAAAAGGAATATGACAACTGTAGCCAAATTCCTTCCGTCTGTGTGTAATGGCTCTCAATGGCTTGACCCCAGCCTCAGTCCATTCCTTGTGAAGTTCACCCAAATTATTGAATCAATTTTAGTTGACAAGCCTCTCAAGGCTGCGCCTCTCTCAGTTGGTTGTTCATCTTTTTCTTCCACACTTTCTGTAAACATGCTTGGATACAGCACTCTGTGAACAGCCAGCTACTTTGGCAATGAATGTTTGTGTCTTACCCTCCTTGTGAAGGGTGTCAGTGATTGTTTTCCGCACAACTGTCAGATCAGCAGTCTTCCCCATGATTGTGTAGCCTAGTGAACCAAACTAAGAGGCCATTTTCAAAGCTCAGGAAACCTTTGCAGGTGTTTTGATTGGCATGTCACCATATTCTAATATGTTGAGATAGTGAATTGGTGGGTTTTAGTTAAATGTGAGCCAAAATCATCAAAATTAAAAGAACCAAAGACTTAAACTACTTCAGTCTGTGTGCATTGAATTTATTTAATACACAAGTTTCACAATTTGAGTTGAATTACTGAAATAAATGAACTTTTCCATGACATTCTAATTTATTGAGATGCACCTGTAAAAGTATCATAAAAGTTGTCCTTATGATGAATACACAATATTATAAAACGGATAGTTCCGGTCCTCGATTCTGATCAGCTGAGCCACGTTTGAAGCTATTGTAAATTAGTCTACAAACATACACCTTTGTTTACATCTGTGTGTCACTTGGCAACCAATTTTTTGCAATCACAACGTTTCTGAGGAACTACATTGTTTGGCGGAAGAATAATGTTTGTATTAATATCATTACACTTCAATTGCTGTGTTTTATTTTGTGAAACTTTACTATGTATATGGAATACCATTTTATAAAAGCAATAAACCCTGTGAAGCCATGGTTTACAGTGAATTTATAACAGCTAAGGGGGTTTTAGGCACTCTGCTTCGTGTCGTGCCTAATAATGCCCCTTAGCTGTTATAAAATCACTGTAAATCACAGCTTCTTGGGGCTTGTTGCTTTATTTTAAGTAATCTGATACAAACACACATAAACAACTGGCTTAGAATTTTTATCAGAAATTGCTTATAAAGGCATATAAAAAGGCATATAAAGGCCCATCACACCAAAAAAATGTTAAAGATAACCGATGCTGGTCAAGCATTTTTTTAACCGATGGTTATCGGTTATGTTGTGAATGGTTTGTTGGTTTGTTTTTTATTTACAGTTTTTGCAAAATCATTTTTACTGTGTAGTTTGTGTGAGAAACAGACTGAAACTTCCATTCCAGTCTGCTGCCGCAAGTGAATCACTGAATCAGTGAGTTGAACTCAAGAACTGAATCAGTCTGCTTTGTAAATGTAAATCACTCTGTCTTAACTGGGTCAACAGAAAAGATTCATCCAATAACAATGGATGTAGACGTCAAGATTTTGTGACTTATGACTCAAATTGCCATCTGTTTCTCACACTAAGCTATTGTGTGAAGTTGAAATATAGTTCATGAATCACATGGACAAATTTTATGATACTTTTATGGTGCTTGTTTGTCATTTTGAGGCTTGACAGCTCCTATTCACTTTCATTACTTTTGTGTTCCACTGAAGAAAGAAAATATTAGAGGTTTGGAATGACATGAGTGAATAAATAATTTTTTGGGGGTGAACAAAGGTCAGTTGATTTCACATTCATTTAAAGCATTAGATAATTTTAGATGATTTTCTGCAGTGCATTGTCCTACAGTGAACAATGAGCAACATACTGCAGTGTCACCCTTAAGAGGCGTTAAAGTGCCTTCATATATCTCATGATTATAAACTTGCACATAAATAATAATGACTTTAGGCAAAGATGATTAAAAAAAAAAAAGATTTCTGAGAGTCTGCTAGGGTGTTATCCATGTCCCTCTGGGAATCATTATGTCTTTTTATAACCTTTCCTTCTCAAGTTGTTGGAAAGGAATTAGAAAAAGTATCGGTATCGACACTGATTAGTTACATGCACTAATTCTCCATGCAGAATAAAGTCATCAAGCCATTAATGAAGGGAAAATTAAAAGCTTTTCTTGGCCACTTGTTTTTCATTCCCCATTGCTCAGGGCAAAATGGTTCCTATGGAGTGCTTTAGTGAGGAGCCTGTAAGCAGGCTCATGATAGCAATGCCAGCGGAGAACAGATGGAAGCAGGACTCCTAAAGAGAAAACCCCCTAAAGCATCTGTTAACCGCCTTTGATCAGCCATACATTTTTTAATGGCTAAGGGGAAAGATCTCCATCTGATGGATCGATCGCGCGATTGTTTCTAATCAGTGGTCAGTGGATGTTTTGTGTAGCCTTGTGTGACCTTTTTAAGATGAGCAATTGCATAAAAGAGTTGACATTTAATGATTAATTCAATGACTCATTAAATTTGATCTGAATCATTATTTGTAACATATTTGAACATATATCTCAAGGTAACACGTTACTTAATTCATTCATTCATTCATTTATTCATTCATTCATTTAATTACTTGTTTAGTTATTTGCTTACTTGCATCCATACAGACATTTATTTTAATATTAAGTATTTGTAAATGTTGCAACATATAAGGTTTCATATGTTTTTGAAAAACCATTTCAATAATAGCTGAATGATTCATCTGGTATAGTTGAAAAGCAGTGAAATTAATTTACACCTTTATTACATGTGACTGTGCATATCTATATCATAATTTTCTATAATAATAATAATAATAATTTTTCAAGGTAAACATCATGAATTATTAATTCAATAATTATGATATTAAATAACAATAATTATAATATTATATTATATAATTATTATTTATTTTGTGACGCAAACTAGCCTTGTCTTGTCATGAAAAAGGCCAAATTATCTTATAATAATAATAATAATAATAATAATAATTATTATTATTATTATTATAGTTTATTATTATTATTGTTGTTGTTTTTGTTGTTGCTGTTGTTGTTACTTTTTTTCTATCATGAATTATTAATTCAGTAATTATGATTATAATTATTTTGGATAATAATAATAATAATAATAATAACAATAATAATAATAATAATAATTTATTTTATGACCTAAACTAGCCTTGCCTTGTCAAATTATCTGATATTTTAAGAGACACATAATAATAATAATATTAATAATACATTTTCCAAGGTAAAAAATAGTTTTAAACTATCACACATTATTAATTCAGTAGATAGTATTATATACCCTGTCATGTCATGAAAAAGGTAAAATTATCTGATAATAATAATAATAATAATAATAATAATAATAATAGTAATTATAATAGTAATTATTGTTATTATTATTATTATTTTTTTTTTCTTATCATTACTATTTTAATTTTTTTTATTTTAAGGGTAAAAAGTAACTGTAAACTATCATTCATTATTAATTATATATATATATATATAAATAACTGTATATACAGTAATGTAATTTCTACATTTTTATTACTACTTTTATTAATATTCAATTTCTTTGAATTTTCACACACACACACACACACACCTTATAATAAAGATAAAATTCAATCAATCAGTCAATAAAAAACTTGACGGTATGCCTGCAAATAAACAAATAAATATTTAACATTGTATATTGTATGTAGTCACTGTATGTATGAATTATATTTTTATGCATTTCTCTATAAATAGTTTTGGACAAAATTGAGCGTCATGCCATTTACTGAAAAACTTGTGTGGGTTAAGCCACAGTATAACTGGTTTAGGTTTAGCCATTTCTGTAACTTCCTAATAGCTGTGAAATCTTCTTTGGAATGCGTTCCTGTGATCAGGAGGTATGTATCATCGGCTTTGCATGCAAACTGCTACAGGACCGTTTCATTACGCCACATCTGCCGCTACAATTCCACAGACAGTTTGGAAGGCAAAGGTTTCTACACTAAATAAAAGTTCTCTTTTGTGTGAGCTTTTTACGTGTTCACCTGTCGGCTTATGCATAGCAGGTACAAGCAGCAACATGGTCAATGTTTTCCTTATGATAGGTGGATACCTCAATGCTTATTTATTCCTAAGAAGCCGAAAGCACAGAGATTTGTTTGAAATATATAGGCAAGACTGCATTGAAAGTCCAGAACAGTCAGTGTATTAGCTACAGCGCTTCACCTTCACGCTGAATAGAAGCTTATAGACAGCAGACACACTGTACTCTGCATCACCAGGAAGAATGAAATGTCAAACTCAATATGTATCAATGTAAAGCCAAGACCTCAGTGCTAAACGAGAAGCGCTGCTTCAAAAATTCATACAAGTAAAACCAGTATCGGGTTCCTTGAAGAAACTTATTTTTAATCTGTTCCCAAAGGAATTGGATATGCAGATATCTGTATCTCAGAGCAAAACAACTTACAACTGCTGCATTTATTCATAAATCTCAGGTTGGCCAGAGCTGATACCTGCAGGAAAAGGAAAAGAAATATCTTTCTAAAATAAATCATTTTTCGCCATGTGCCGAATAAGAACATTTTATAAAGCGTGTTCCAACACATGCAAACTATGTGAGACTTTCATGGGAAATAACTTGTCAGAAGTCAGGATTTATCCTAGTTAACTTTTTTGTGAGACTTAACCTTAAGCAAGGATGCATTAAAGAAGACATGTCATGAAAATCACTGTGTTTAAGTGCTATAATCATGTCCCCGGTGCATTTACGTGAAAAAGGACAACCCAGTAACTTTGTTTTGGTAAGCCTTTCTCTGCAAGCATGTGAAAAAACAACCTGTTCAGATTTCGTTCCTGTAGTGATGTAGAAAGGGGTTCTTATTATAATATCCCGCCCACACTCCCGCAGAGACAATCGCAAGCACACGCCCCTAATTAGCCAGACTGTGTTTTTATAACGTGTGTTTTTAACATAAACTTGTGTGTATTTGACAGTTTAAGCACAATAAGACATGAAAGAGAAGTTTAGTTTAGTACTTACATCCCTCGTGACAGCAGCTTTCTGTGCACGTGTTTTGAATGTGTGCTCAGAAAAAACATATATTGGAAGTTTAAACTGATATGGCTTCAAAACATATAATTTCAGTGCGATAAACATGATAATCTAAATCAAACAGATGCTTTTTGGCAGAGTATCTGATGTGCAAGATGTAAATGCACAGCCCTATTCTGGAAAAGGGGGCGGGGAACAGCAGCTCATTTGCATTTAAAGAGACATGCACGAAAACAGCGTTCTTCTGCTTCCACTCAAAATAGGCATTTTCAAAATATAATATAATAAATAATCTGTGGAGTATTTTGAACTGAACCTTCACAGACACATTCTGGGGGAATATCTTGTGAAAAGAGGCATAGTAGGTGTCTTTTAAACTGATCAATAGTGTCAGTAAAGACATTTATAATGTCACAAAAACTTTGATTTCAAATGAATGCTGTTCATTCGAACTTTCAGTTCATCAAAGAATCCGGTTCCATGTACAGTGATTTCTACAAAAAATATTATGCAACACAATTGTTATCAACATTGATAAGAAATCAGCATATTAGAATGATTTATGAAGGATCATGTGACTTTAAAGCCTGCTTTAAAGATATTTTGTTGTTGTCAATTAAACTCAGATATGATTAATAGTAATATAATATTTTTCTGTTACAGTTTCTGGTAAATTGGTTCTAACCACAAGTGGAACTATTGTATGTTTTGTCTGTTAATAGAGGGTTTGTGTAATGTACTACTTAATATGTTGTTCTGCTAATTGATGCTGAGAAAATGTGTGGAAACTGCTGAATCATATAGAGAACGACTTAGCAAGCAAGAAAGGGTGCAATATTTTGACAAATTAAGTAAGATATTAGGCTAATATTTCACTTACCTGACTGAAAATGATAGGAACAAACACAAATGCTGTCAAGATTCTTACTCTGGAAATCCTGGTTTGTTTTGGCCAACCACAAACGTGTTTTGTTCCTCAGACAGTTTTTTGCACTCTTCTCCTTGATTTGTTATAACTTTTGGCAATCTATAGCACTCCAAATTTTTCCCAGTCTGACCGATTAGTACAGCCCAAAACATGACAATAATTGATCATTTTCATCAGCAATAATTAGCTACATTTATTCTATTTGTTCCATTCAGTTCACTGGCATTGTTTACATTCAGTGCTGCCAATATGGCCGATAGATGACACGTTGTGAAAACACTTAATAGTTTCTGAAATATCTCTGGACCGAAAGTACCTCATGTATACTAACCATCAAAATTCAACTGCTTAGGACACCAGACTAAACATAGACTAGACATTGAAATACTAAGAATAAACAACCTTGACATCAAAGAACTACAGACATAGGTTTAAAGGAATAGTTCACCCCAAAATGTACTCACCCACAGGCTATCCAAGATAAAGTTTGTTTCTTTATCAAATAAGATCTGGAAAAATGTAGCATTTCATCACTTGCTCACTGTCAGAATGAGAGTCCGAACAGCTGATAGAAACTTCACAATAATACACAAGTAATCCACACGACTCATGCTGATGAGATGATATCCCAAATATTCACTGACCACAGTCTCCACCTGTATTTGTCTAAGAATCCTATGGCCACTTCTCAGTTTGGTGGCTCTAATTCAGTGTTAATTCTCTCATGAAGGTGTTCAGATTCACAGCTTGTTACGGGCTCCAACTTTCCCTGCCAACTCTGCCTTAATCTCCAGTCTGGCCAGGGCTCTTGGGGTTTGTCTTTCATGACTTGAATTTATTTTTTTCCCATAAATAATTCAGTGTTTTGCATCGACTAAGTGCCATATGCTTAATACGCAGGACCTAAGACAACGGTGCTTCCTGCATGTTAATACTGGATCGACTTTCTCTTGTTAGGGGTCCACTTAAACGAGCAACACTGGAAATTCAGTTTTTACAATGCATCTTTAACATACACTGTGTTCAGCTATCTGATAAAATGGCAAGAAGTTTGATTTCAAATTGTAAAAATGAAATATCTATAATATTGAATTACTGTGACTTTCAAATGTTCAATATTCTGATATTTTTCATGCCAGCGGTCATTTATTGACCAGGCAATAAATCAGGCCAGGATTACTAGCAGATGCCTGAGGCCCTAGACTTGCAGGCAGTGTTAACCTCATCAGCGAAATTAATGACAAAAATGGTTGTTTCCAAATGGTTTTTCGGTTTGGTCACAGTTGTAAGATAACAAAAATGCACATCATGATGATAATTACATGGTTTTAATTAAAACCTTTGTAGTATTAACAAAAATATAACAAGAAAAAGTAATACCACTGCAGTATATTAACAATGCATTAACAATGTTTTTAAATAATTAAAATTTAGATTCTGATTGTTTAAAATAATCTAATAATAGTCAGTGTTGGTGAATCTGAGCAGTCAATCACTCAAACTCACCCAAACACATCCCAAACATATGATGATAATATGTACATAATATGTCATTATAAATAAAAAAAAAAAAAAGAAATAAAAGATGCAAATACACAAAGGAAGAGAAATCATTGCAATCTTGAATATGTGCTGTCAGTAACAATGCACTAAAACACAGACAGTGATTATTTTATTATTTCATAATGATATTTTAGGAGCTCAGTGTTCTTAAAATCAATGCTGCTCCCAAGGGCCTGAAATCCAAGCGCTCTCATGAGAAAACAACAATTTGTGCGTTATCAAACGATTTGGCTACCACTTCAACAAACAGCAAAATGCTTCTATTGCTGTTTCATGATCATGTATTAAAAATGTAGCACTCAAGATAAAACACCCAGTGGAAAAAACATGCCATTACCTACATTTTTGAAAAACTTGAAAAACTGTTTCTAGCTAAAATCAACACTAGAAGCAGTAGAAGCACCAACATTTTCACATAAATTATGATTACAGGGCAGACTGTTGAAATAATAAAGACATTTTTTTTACATTTGTTCAGTTCGACAAATGAGCTTAGAGACGTGTAGAAACAAGGTAAAATGACATATTTGCTTCTACAAATGCATTTTATCTTGTGTTTCTATTTATTTATTTTGTGTGTTAACACTGTCAGTTGGGTTTTCTGAAATGACAGCTGGTAATACGTAGATGAATCTGTGGCACAGTCACGTTTATCTTTTTTTAAAAAAAAAAAAAAATGAAAGCTTTTTCGCCCAACTCACTAGACATTTGACTTTTTTTTTAAACTGCTATGAAACATGCAAGAAGCAATGAAATATCATTTTTTGCCACAGGCATATACTCTTCACGAGTTTCATATGTTTTTTTTTTAATGTTTCTAACCCTTACCTTATATGAGTAATATCACAGCACATGTAGCAGTGCGATATCGCCGAGATACAGTCCTATCACACTGCTACGAGTGTGATATTGTGTTTATACAACAGTTTGATGGCACAAGTCTGTAAATACATAAGAAACAACAACGGAGTGTCTTTAAAAACCCTCGTTTGTGCTAAACTACTTAATTCCACCACAGATTCAAATCTCAGTTTAACATTTTAACAGCTGAGCCCAAGCCTCCATTACTAATTTGAAAACATCACTTTAGAACTAGTAACAAAGGAGCTTTGAGTTGCTTCATTTAAAGCTGATTATGTCACTTGTATCAAAACTCAGTATTATGTAGAGTATTAGGAGAGAGATGGACTGAGCAAGCGTGATTACTTGCATCTGATACAGCATTCATTCTCATATTCACAATAAAACATTAGTTTGAATATCCGCTGAGGAAAGCAATATCTTTGTCGTACTATCATTTCATCTGCTATCCTTGCATCTTGCTAGGCAACTCAGTCAAAAGTACAAAGGCAGCGCTCTGATATACAGCATTATTTACGCATAAAATATAACGTGATAAGATTTTACCCTCAGTCCAAACTATTTGCTCTGGAACAAATAATAGATGAATGAGACCAAAGACTGCCCATTAGAATTACCCAAAAATGAATTATATCTCATGCTTAACCACTATAGAAACATTAAAGCACATTTTTTAAATGTTAGCTTAATAACAAACTACATATTTATCTTAAAACTCTTAAAACTACATTTTTGTGACACAAAACCAGTAATATTTATAAAATTATAGTGGATTTGGGCATCCGGCTTGACACTCGCTATTATATTGTATGGAAGTATGCTGTTTCTGATGCAGCAACAGTCACTTTTTTCGTTCTTAAATTTTTCAACCAGTTTGTTGAATTGACGATTGACACTGATTCACTTATAAAGTCATTTGCTTTGACACTGAATGAATCTGTGCAAATCAACAAATGATTCAATAACTCATAAAGAGAGGCTGCCTCTGAAATTGCTGAAATTTGGCTGAAATCAGTTGAATGATTCAATGATTCACTTATAAACACAGGCATTTGCTTTGTTACTGAATGAATCAAAGCACATCAGTTCAACAAATCATTCAGTAACTCATAAAGACAGGCAGTGTCTGAAATCGCAGTAATTCATCTGAAACCAGCTGAATTATTCAAAGATTCACTTATAAATACAGTAATTTTGTTACTGAATGAATCAGCTATTTAAATGATGATCAGATATTTGAATCTATCTATCTATCTATCTATCTATCTATCTGCCCTGGGTTTTTTACAACACAAAAACACATTGTTTGTAAATGGCCCCTAAGAGCCTGGCCCTGGTAAAACATCTACTATAATATAATGATATATTAGTGCAATATTGCTTCCAAAACAACTATTTTGTCAGAATAAGCAGCTATTTTGAATGGCTCACAATGGAAAAAAATGCTTTTAGCAGTCAGATGGTGTAATTACAACATCAATCAGGCTAACATAATTTGATCTGGCCCTGCATTAAATGCACCATAATTCCAAATGTATAAAACAGTTCAGAATTTCCCTAAAGTTATTTGCTTTAAAGTTTAAAGTGATAAAGACAAAGTAACAGGCTGTTTGAATCTCTGCCCTGAAAACACAAGCTTTCTGTGTTCGCACCTGTTTCCTGCTCTTCATCCCTTTTAACATACAACACTGTTCCTCCGGTCCCCGCGGTCTTGGCCGTATGAACACGTTAGCGATGGCAGCTTGTTGGACAGCGCTGGAAAGAGCTTCCAGGCTCCCGGCAGGAGGCTCCTTCACTGTCAGCTTTCTGTGGTGAGCAGCGTTGTGGCTTGTCACGTCTCCTGCGTAGGGCTGATCCTCCAGCCATCTGTCCTCAGTCGTATCCTGCATGGCCCCGTCCCCTTCCCTCTGTGACACACGCAGTAATTACAAACACCAGGCCGACAGAGGCCAGCGTGGGCCACGGCATGGAGGCCATCTCGGTTACAGTGTCACTCAGGTTACCCACCAAGATTTAGTTGCATGCATGGAGGCAATTTTCTGATGAATACGACCCCTAAAGCTTGAGAAGCCAAGGATGATGGCCTTATGCTGGAAGTTATGTCTTAATAAACACAGGATTTGGCCTTTTTCACACCACACATAAATCTCATTTGTTTTGCAAATCCCATCTTTAGAAGTGATAGCTCATACTGGCATTTTCTAAATGTGTTCATTTAGACTGTATAATCAGTATATGCAATTTCTACAGGGGGAGAAAAAAACAGCTAGAAATCAGATTTTTAAAAAAAAAATAATATTAAATTATATATTTTATATTATTATTAAATATTATATATTATACATAAACTCTATTTTAAATGTAAAATAAATTAAATACAAGATTATATTGAAAATATTATTTATGTGGGTTGGATTTAATTTTGGCTTAATTTTCTTTTTTTCTTTTTCTTTTTTTATTAAATTTAATATATATTTTATACATTATAATATAAATTATCTGTTAAAGCTACAAACAATGAAACAGATTTGTTAAAAAAAAAGGGGGGGGGGGAATTATATTTTATTATAGTTGACAAAAATATTAGAAACAACCTAAAAATCTAGCATTTAATTACAGTGAACTTCTTGGCCTCAAAAATATGCTAATTTTTTATATGACAAAAGCTGAACAGGAAAATGTACATTTTTGGTTTTTAAATGTCAAATTTCAAACATTTCACACACTCAGCAACCAATAATTCACAGCATAAACCTAAATATTTAAATTGCTGCAAATTCGCCCATATCAAATGTAGTCGTGGTCATTTTTCTCTAACTTGTGTAGTTTTGTTCATGGTTGTTTGAAGATGAGGACATGTCACACAACCTGTCCATTTTGGCATTTGTCTACTTTGGCCAGCGTCTAGCAGGTGACATATGAACTGTGCCAAAGTACCACAGGGTTTGATTGAATTGGCAAAAACCTGAAGTCTTTCCTTTTCAAAGCTGACATTTATGCTGCTTTTCAAACTAAACAAAATTATGCGATTTGTTTATCTGTTTCATTTAACATTATACGTTTTATTTTTTGCATTTAGCATTGTTTTTCCTGCTGTCTGTGGCTCCAACAGAGCTGCAACTAGTTGAGAAGCTGATTAGTGTGTATATAAAACTAGTGAGGGGACTGGTTATGTTTGTGTTTCATCTCCTGCTGACCTCAGACACCTTATTGCAGTCCATTTTCTTTTTTCCGGTCCAAGTGATGAGTTCTATGTGAACGAGAAGAAAGGAATAAACTGAAGTTTCACAGCATTACAACATGGTTACTGGTGTAGCAAGAGTTTTCACCCACCACTGGATCCTAAGTTTCGCTCTATAATCTGGTGTTTTCACTTGACACTGTTAGATGCATCAAAGATTAAAACTTGCCTAGTTCTTTCTCTTAGCCTAGGGCAAATTACTGCAAAAAGCAGGAAATCTCACTCACTTTATGATAAACTCAGCAGTTACAGAATTAAAGGAATAATCGCCCACATTATAACAAGTTATTTGAGTAACAAGAATGTGGCATGATTTTGAGACATTGCTTTTATACAGCAGTTTTATAATCAAAAGGTTGAGTTGAGTAATATTAAATAATTTACATTTTAGGTGCAATACCACTGGTTTCTTCTCTCTGATTTTTACCCTGGTTTTTTTACAGATTTTACCAAGAAGATTGATTTCAAATGAAACCATGGCAGAACTACAGCACTGTACACATGCTGTAGTGTTTTTCCGTGTTTTTGACCAAATAAGTTGAGTAAAATGATTCAATACCACTGCCATAAAGACAGTTAATTGTTTTGTTCCAAAATGAATCAGCTTTTTAATTAATTGGCTCAGTGTATGATTCAATCATTCACTTATAAAGTCAGTCACTTGTTTTGTTCCTAAACGAATCAGCATTTTTGAATAAGAAATGGTTGAGTGAATAATACAATGACTTATAACAGAGAGCAGGTGCAAACTGTAAAAAAAGGGTTCTATATATTATAAATGTTTCTAGTATGTTTCGTTACTGGATCTGCATGATCTGAATTATTAAGTGATTCACTAATAAAGTAATTACTTTGCAACCACTGAAAGCAAGTAGGAATGCATGTAGTATGAATGTAATTTGGACATGCTATATTCATCATGTTGTCATTGTTGTGACCTTCCAGTGTCAGCTGTCGCTTTCCTGTCATTCACAAATCGTCTCCTGTAGCTTTATGGGATAGTAGATAGCAATGTAAATAATACATCACCCATGTGCTTCTTGCATACTCTTTTATGAATTTTGTAAGTTCAGACATACTACTCTGTTCATATATTGTTTTATTGCCTGTTATATTGTATGGACGTATGTGGTTTCTGGTGCAGCCACAGTCACTTGTTTTCTTCTTGAATGAATATGTGTTTTTGAACCAACTGGTTGAATAAATGATTGAATGATTCACTCAGAAGACAGTCATTTACTCTGTTACTGAATGAATCAGTGCAAATCAGTTCAACAAATTGATTCAATAACTCGTAAAGACATGCTGCATGTGAAATTGCTGAAAGTTATCTGAAATTGGTTGAATGATTCAAAGATTCTCTAATAAAGACTTATATATATATATATATATAAGTCATTCGCTTTGTTACTAAATGAATCAGTGCAAATCAGTTCAACAAATGATTCAGTAACTTATACCGAAAGACTGTGTATGAAATCGCTGAAATTCATCTAAAATCTGTCGAATTATTCAGTAATTCACTTATAAAGACATTAAAGTCATTTACTTTGTTCCTGAATGAATTATCTATTTGAACAAATCAGTTCAACGAATTATTCAGTAACTCATAAAGACAAGCTACGTCTGAAATCGGTTGAATGTTTCACTGATTCACTTATAAAAACACTCATTTGCTTTGTTACTGAATGAATCAGCTATTTAAACGAATCGGTTCAATGAATGATTCAATAACTCATAAAGACAGGCTGCATCTGAAATCACTGAAATTCATTTAAAATCAGAAGAATGATTCAGTGATTCACTAATATAACTTATAAAGACAGTCATTTGCTTTGTTACTGAATGAATTGGTGGAAATCAGTTCAACAAATGATTCAGTAACTTAAATAGACAGACTGTGTCTGAAATCGCTGAAATTCATCTAAAATCGGTTGAAGAATTCAATAATTCACTTATAAAGACAGTTATTTGCTTTGTTCCAGAATGAATCAGCTATTTAAATAAATCAGTTCAATGAATGATTCAATAACTCATAAAGACAGGCTGCATCTGAAATCACTGAAATTTGTCTAAAATCAGATGAACGATTCAATGATTCACTAATATAACTTATAAAGACAGTCATTTGCTTTGTTACTGAATGAATCAGTGCAAATCAGTTCAACATGATTCAGTAATTATATAGACAGGCTGTGTCTGAAATCACTGGAATTCATTTAAAATCGGTCAAATGATTCAATAATTCACTTATAAAGACAGTCATTTGCTTTGTTACTGAAAGAATCAGCTATTTAAACAAATCAGTTAAATGAATTATTCAATAACTCCTAAAGACAGGCTACATCTGAAATCGGTTGAATGATTCAGTGATTCACTTATAAAGATACACTTATAAAGTAATTTCCTTTGTTAGTGAATGACACAGAGATTTGAATGAATCGGTTTAACAAATGATTCAATAACACATTAAGACGGGCTGCATCACCCTGATACTTTTTGCCTACTGTTTAATGAATACTGTGTTTTTGGACAAATTATGATCATATATTGTTTATCGCATGTCCTGTCATTCACAAATCTTGTTCCATGGATTTATGGGATAACAAAATGTCCATTAAGTGCCAGTGTGAACTTTAGAGTCTGGTAGACACTGGTACATTTTGCCTACTCTTTTTTTGAACATATTATGATCAGACACTGTTTTACACCTACTATATAGTGGGGAAGTGTGCAGTTTGGGATGCAGCCACAATCACTTATTTTGTTCCAGAATGAATATGTGTTTTTGAACAAATGATGGTTGAGTTAATGATTCAGATGACTCACTCACTTGTCATCACCTACTGCTGTAACTGTTTTTGAGTGCAATCTTCAGCCACACTTTAGCCATATCACAGTGTTCAGGTGATATAAATAACTTCTCATTTCTGAGTGATACTTACAAGTGTTTTTGCATAATTACAGTTCACGTAAATATTTTGTGGAGCTGCTTATAAATACAGATTAGCACTAGTTATAATATGTGTTTAACACAGACACTGACAAATAAAGTGTTAAACAGTTCTCATCTATCTTTCTCTTTCTCATTCAGATCACCTCACTCTCAGACTAACACTAGAGCTAACACTTCCACGTCCCACTAAGCTAATTCATCCCGCCTGCGGTGCTTCAACAAAGCTCAGGGATTCTTTTAAGTCACATTAATCAGATCTTTGCTGTTTAAGGTGGAAGTTGACGAAGTGTTTTTCCTCTTTATCCCATTTTGGTATTCATAGCCCACAGATGACACGGACACGTGTGAATGGACACCGCAAAAGTTCACCCACACAAAACCTTTCAAAACCTGTTAGCCATCACATCGAGGAGCTAAAACTCTCATTAACATATTAAATGAAGTGTGACATATTTCGTAGGGGATGACTTCCCATCGGTAATTAGGCCCCTGAGTCAGACGCACAGCAGCAGAGGTGAGCCGCCCTTCAGCACTGACAAAAGGGGAGGTGAATCGACTAATGAGAGAGAGCTTGTCTATGACTGAAACAGATGGACCTGTTATGTGCGAACACTAATATGTTACAGATAATTGCAGTCAGGGAAATAAGGTGCAAGAAAAGGCCGCAAGTATAAGGAAAACTGGTTAAAAAGAAATCAGATGTCAACCTGACAATGTCACAAATTTAAGGTATAGGTGGGTGTAACTTCTCCAATAAATACAGTTTCAAGTGCAATGATGCAACAATGCACTTCAAAAAAGGTGTGAATGAGTTCAGATTGACGACTTTCTAGATGAAGCTACTTGAGAAAGTGAATTGAAGCCTATGGAAATAGCTATGGAGAGCTCAGATAAATGACGAAATGTATTGCATATGCTACTTTGTGAAATGTCTGAAGCACTTCGTTTTTCTTTGCTATTCAGTGTATCCTTGAAATTAGTTTTGAATCCAGTTGAAATAATTGTATAGTATAAGCACCTTTCAGAAACCCTGAATTCACAAGTGTTACGTTTCAGTGCAATTAATGTTCTATAGCCTCCAACACCATTGTGTTAAAGATAATGTACCTGAAGAATGAGGCTTCTGCACTTGTCTAATGTCACTCACATTTGTAAAATGAGTTCAGATTGTCTATTACCAACTGCTATTTGCAGATGGAACCAAGGTTTAGCTTGTTAGTTAGCATGGCCTCTTTCTGATTGACACCTGCTGGTGAATGCTATAACTACACCACACCCTTAAAACTAAAAGTTCTTTATTAGCATCGGTGGTTCCATGAAGAGCCTTTAACATCCATGGAATCACTGCAAAAACCTCCTTTTGGAACCTTTGTTTTGAAGACAGACAGACAGACATACATACACTACCAGTCAAAAGTTTAATGTTTTTTAAAGAAGTCTCTTTAAAGAACGTTTTAGAAGTTTTTAAAGAAGTCTTTAAAGAAGTCTCTTTATTACAGTTTGTTTTGTTTTTTTTTTCACAAGATTTCCATTTTAGATAAATGCTGTTCGTCTGAGCTTTCTATTCATCAAATAAAACTAAAATCTGAAATTCCACTTAGCTGTTCTCAACATAATAATAATAATAATAATAATAATACATATTTCTTGAACAGCAAATGATTTCTGAAACATCATGTGATGCTGAAGACTGGAGTGATGATGCTGAAAATATAGCTTTGATCACAGAAATTTATTACATTTTAAAATACACTGAATTATAAACGCAACACTTTTGTTTATGCCCCCATTTTTCATGAGCTGAACTCAAAGATCTAAGACTTTTTCTATGTACACAAAAGGCCTATTTCTCTCAAATATTGTTCACAAATCTGTCTAAATCTGTGTTAGTGAGCACTTCTCCTTTGCCGAGATAATCCATCCACCTCACAGGTGTGGCATATCAAGATGCTGATTAGACAGCATGATTATTGCACAGGTGTGCCTTAGGCTGGCCACAATAAAAGGCCACTCTAAAATGTGCAGTTTTACTGTATTGGGTCCGGGGGGGGTCTAAAAACCAGTCAGTATCTGGTGTGACCACCATTTGTCTCACGCAGTACAACACATCTCCTTCAAATAGAGTTGATCAGGTTGTTGATTGTGGCCTGTGGAATGTTGGTCCACTCCTCTTCAATGGCTGTGCGAAGTTGCTGGATATCGGCAGGAACTGGAACGCGCTGACGTATACGCCGATCCAGAGCATCCCAAACATGATCAGTGGGTGACATGTCCGGTGAGTATGCTGACCATGCAAGAACTGGGATGTTTTCAGCTTCCAGGAATTGTGTACAGATCCTTGCAACATGGGGCCGTGCATTATCATGCTGCAGCATGAGGTGGGCGTGGATGAATGGCACAACAATGGGCCTCAGGATCTCGTCACGGTATTTCTGTGCATTCAAAATGGCATCAATAAAATGCACCTGTGTTCGTTGTCCATAGCATACGCCTGCCCATACCATAACCCTACTGCCACCACAGGCCACTCGATCCACAACAATGACATCAGCAAACCACTCACCCACACAACGCCATACACGCTGTCTGCAATCTGCCCTGTACAGTGAAAACCAGGATTCATCCGTGAAGAGAACACCTCTCCAAAGTGTCAGACGCCATAGAATGTGAGCATTTGCCCACGCAAGTTGGTTACGACGACCCTGATGAGGATGACAAGCATGCAGATGAGCTTCCCTGAGATGGTTTCTGACAGTTTGTGCAGAAATTCTTTGGTTATGCAAACCGACTGTTGCAGCAGTTGTCTGGGTGGCTGGTCTCAGACGATCTTGGAGGTGAAGATGCTGGATGTGGAGGTCCTGGGCTGGTGTGGTTTCACGTGGTCTGCGGTTGTGAGGTCGGTTGGATATACTGCCAAATTCTCTGAAATGCCTTTGGAGAAGGCTTATGGTAGAGAAATGAACGTTCAATTCATGGGCAACAGCTCTGGTGGACATTCCTGCAGTCAGCATGCCAATTGCACGCCCCCTCAAAACTTCTGTGGCATTGTGCTGTGTGATAAACTGCACATTTTAGAGTGGCCTTTTATTGTGGCCAGCCTAAGGCACACCTGTGCAATAATCATGCTGTCTAATCAGCATCTTGATATGCCACACCTGTAAGGTGGATGGATTATCTCGGCAAAGGAGAAGTGCTCACTAACACAGATTTAGACAGATTTGTGAACAATATTTGAGAGAAATAGGCCTTTTGTGTACATAGAAAAAGTTTTAGATCTTTGAGTTTAGCTCATGAAAAATGGAAGCAAAGACAAAAGTGTTGCGTTTATAATTTTGGTCAGTGTATATTCATATAGAAAGCAGCTATTTTAAATAGTAAAAAATATTTCACAATAATTCTGTTTTTGCTGTATTTTGGATCAAATAAATGCAGGCTTGGTGAGCAGAAGAGAATTCTTTAAAAGCATTAAAAATCTTACTGTTCAAAAACTTTTGACTCGTAGTGTACATGCATACATACATACAAAAATAAAATAAAATAATATAGACCAATTTGGAGCAGTCGTTACACCTTTTGTAGCTGCGTGCATTGTGGTGGCAAAAAAAAACAAACAAACAAACAAAAAAACACTGTTAACAAGTGGAGGGAAACAGGTAAAATCCACGGAATAAGAGAACGAAAATGTATTGTTGTGCCTTTGGATGTCAGAATCGGAATGCAAATGATTTTATAGAATGCTGTCGTCAGAGATGTTATTTGAAGCTAAATGCAGACATTTAAACAGACAGACTATAGATGAAGCCTGCTACGATTACTCTACTTTTATAGCATACATTTAATTTAAACGATAGGTCTACATAATATTCATATTTGCAGTTCATAGGGAACATATTGTATTAGCCCTACAGTTACAGCATGAAATACTATTTAAACCTATAACATTTACATAATTACCTGTTTTAACTCATTTTTTAAACTCGATTTAACTCAACAATAGCAAGTTAGTCAATTCTGAGGAAAAAAAAGCCACAAGTGTGGGGTATAAACCTATGATTTTGACTTGAGAAGAAAAGAAAAGAATGACGAGTTGACTTTTCTTATCTGAATTGTGAGATTTAATCTCGGAATTGTGAGAATAAAGCCAGAATTTTGAAATATAAACAGAAATGTACCTTTTTTTATTCTTTAATTCTATGGCTTCCAGACTGCTACTTGAAAACTGTCATTTTCTGCCACCAGGGAGGCTCCGCACACAAAATAAATAAATAAATAAAAAAGTGTCATCAATGTTTGCAAACAAGAAATTGGTCTATTGTGTTTAACAATAAAGTTAGAAAAATAAAATGTGTGTAAAGGAACATCTCTTTAAGCTAAGTGTAAACAGACTCAGCAGTTAGGTATTTATGTAAAGTGTCACATTCTGGTTTGCTCAAAAAGGCTATTTTCTTCCATCAGTTGTGCGAAGGATTGGAGAGGCTATTTAAATGTTCTGCTAAAAGGTTTATTTTAACCACAGGGTTGTAACGTACAGTATTTATGTAAAGTGCTCGATGGTAGTTTTGCTTGCATAAACAGTCATATTAGCATTAACTGGCTTAATGTTTTAGTGTTTTTTCATGTAAAAATGAAGAGTGACACATTTGTATTTAAACTAATCTAAACTAAAAAACAAAATAAAATAAAATAAAATAAATCCAGGGAAAAATAATAAAAAGCAAACTTTAGAATGAGCACTTTTGTTTTCCAAATTCTAGAATTTAAAATAGAATCTTGTCTATTTAGAGATTGTAATTAGATATTCAACTGACTTACAAGTATTGATTATTCACTCTAATGGTAGCCGTGTAGTTCACAAATGCTAATTGGGTTACATAGCAGGTGAATTGATTTATCATACAGGGTCATTTCACTGAGAAAATAATAGGCAAACGTGGGGTAAGCTGTGCCATTTTTTTTGAATTACAAGTAAATATGCCTAATTATATTTCAGTGGCTTAAAATGTCTGCAAAATAAAGACATAGTCAAATAATTTACAGTTCTGGACATGGATAATTCTATATTTTTAGACCTAGTTAACTTTTCTTTGACATAAAACTCATTTTACCTGCAATGTAGAAAATGACACACCCATTATTTATTTGTTTGTTTCTTTGTTTCTTTGTTTTTACAGTATTAATGCAGCCTTGGTAAGCCTAAGGGACTTCATTACATAGGCACATTGAAACACGGCTTCCACTTTATATTAGGTGGTCTACTAAACTATTTACATTTAAATTAATAATTTGATATAATACACTTATTGTGTACATACACGCTTTTGTATTGTACTTCTATTTTAAAAAAGTACCTGTGCATGTAATTACATCTGAAATTAATTTCTGTAATTACATTTACAATTACACTGTTGAGCCATCCCTTACAACTTACCCATACCACCAAACCTGTCACTAACCTTACTTGTATTCCACCTCAATAGCAGCAAAAGTGTTTTGCAATACAATATGAACACGATAAGTACATTGTACTTATTTTTTGATGTAAGTACATAGTAGTCAAGGCCACATAATATAAAGTGGGACCACAAATCGTAATGATTTAACACATTTATGGAGTGGCACATCTTACCCCACTCTCCTCTACATTTTCATGCGATGACTTTTATATGTTCCTTTCGGATGTTGGCACATCATCAGCGCTATTCTGCACGCAGTGCAGCGCCGCATTGATGAAAATGGAGGGTTTGTGCCACATTTTGATTAAACCTTCCCTATTTACCCCACTTTCAATTAGGAAGGCAGACTGTGTTAGACGCTGCGCTTTGAAAGTCAAGAAAATCTAGATTATAATATCTCACCGCAATCATATTGTCTATTCAACGGCGAGCGGAACAATACCGCATGCGTGTTTGCATTAATGATGCACATTTGCTTTCCGGAGGCTCCTCACCAAAAACATTTCACACTTTTTTGTGGTTCTAATAAGCACCAGGGATGTAACTCAGCTCTTGGATGTTTTACTCTTTTTTTTGTCTGAGTAGATTTACTTGTGAAAAAAATCAATTTGGTCTTTACAGTGGTTGTACCCGTTGGGAATTATATCCTGTGACCTTGCTGCAGGATAGCTGATTCACTTGGCATCGATCTGCGTTTTTTTTTTTTTTTTCCCTGCATGCTTTGTTGCGCTCATCTCATACAGCTAATAGGCTATTCTTAACAATATAATATTCAGCATATGTACATAGAGTGACTATACAATACAGACAGGTGCTTTCATAATTAATGCATCATACACTCCTGCACATTATGGAGCTTTAATAGTAGCTCTTGAGTGGAACATTTCCTACATGACGTCCCTGTGCTTAGCTGGAAATGAGTTTGCACAGATGTCTGTTTTTATGCCCTGTTTGACCTCAGCAGCCCATCGGGGTTCATCGTAACCTTGTCAGTTTGACTGTCGACTGACATGCTTTCATAAAAAAAAATAAGCATATAAAACGAAGAGGAAGGTCAGAGATGCTGTTAAACCGGATGGTTCGTCTAACAGGCCCTTGTGAGAGCAAGAAAAACGCTTGTGTTTTATATGCTTAATCGAAATGTAGAATGCTAAAAGTCAACATGAAGTGGTTGTAAAAAGTGGGTGCCATGCATCAGAGTCACATGGTTTTATGGGTTAAAAGATGAGGACTTGATGACATCATCAGGAAAGGAAAGTCGAGATTAATGAGACAAGGATTTTTATAAAGTAAACTGACTTCAAAGTATATTCACTGGACTTAATTAAAGGGGTCATCGGATGCA
>VONZ01000220.1:845000-992338 GCA_012976165.1 Labeo catla
TGTTTTCAATCATTGCAACTTATTTTAAAATGTAATTTGCAGGCATTTTGCGATGTTTAACCTTCATTTGAATCCTTTTGTCTTTTGGTTTCAGGCTAGTGCATCTGATATGTTTTTGTGGAATGAAATCGCCTTATTCTCTCTCATTTGCGAAAAATTACAGTCGTCTCGTCTCCTGAGATAGCAATTTTTGTGAGGAGAATTTTGTGTCGTTCTGGTTTTCAGGTGAACTCTCTCAGTGTAATTACATGAAAAATGCTTACACCTCAGCCTAGAGATGCAATTAGTTCCCATTTGCATTTTGATTTAATGCATCTAAATGGGGTTATTTACAGGAGTTTCCATGCTATACAGTTTTTAATATATCATGCAAATGAGCAACGTCTAAGTTCAAAAAAGAAAAAGGCAAGTTTCTAATTTCTAAGCCCGTGTCAGAGATGCATTCATTAGAGTAAAATATGGCTGCCTGTTCACATTTTTATTTGAACGGATCCTGAGGCGACTAACTTAAATAAGCATCTCATTAAAAGTGCCCTCGAATGCTGTATCGTTGGTGGCAGGATTCTTAGACAATGATTGTGCCTGTCGGTAAAAGTTTTGATTTAAGAGCTATAATTACCATTCAATCCAGACAACCATGAGCTTCACTGGAATAAAATCCCTGCAAGGGTTCCAGATGCTATACAGTGTTATACAACGTGCTAGAACCAATGCATTAGCAAGAGAGCTGGAAATCCTTCAGAATATGAAATCTTTTACACACATTAAAAAGAAAATGTGAATGAATGAATGAATGTCCACAATAAAGGCAAGGATCTTTTAAAAATCTAGTTTAAAAACACGTGCAAAATTACTTCGAAAGGTTGATTGGTTTTGTTGGTTGATCTTACTGTTCTATTTTATTTTCATGAAAAGGTTTCATTTAATGACTCTCTTCTATATATACAGTGAATACTGTACAAGTAAGTACAAGTCAGTGTATTATTTAAAATAAAATGAAACATTTTTCATCAGACCAGATACAATTTTACAACGTGAGCCTGCCATGCCATAGAGAGGTCAAATTATGCTTATTAATATTTGAAAATATATATATGTTTTATCAAGAAAGGTTTTAAATGACTGAATACAGTGGATACAAGTGTATTATTTAAAATAAAATTAAACTTTTTAAAGGTGTGTTTTTTTTGGTTTTTTTTTTGGTTCTTTTTAAAGTAATACACGTGAATTATACAAATGTCATTAATATATTATATTAATATATTTTCTTAATATGTTGAGGTAGTCAAACCAAATAAAAATTTACAACCTGAACTAATGCCTGAGGTTAAATTATCTATTTTTTAATATTTGAAAATAACAATAAACATCTAAGATATTTTATTTAAAAAAAAAAAAAAAAAAGTTATTTTATTATTTCCATGAAAGGTTTTAGTAAATACAGTGAATACTGAGTATAAGTAAGTGTATTCTTTAAAATAAAAATAAATATTTTTAATAAATAAGTTTTTTTTTTCTTGCAGTAATACACAAATTATACAAATGAAATATCATAAATTATTAATACATTTTCTTAATATGTTGAGGTAGTCAGACCAGATAAAAATGCTGCAACCTAAACTAACCTGCCATGTCATAAAATGGTCAGATTATGTGATTATTAATATTTGAAAATGTCAAAAGGTATTTAAGCTATTGTATTTTTTTTTATTATTATTTTTATTTTATTTTCATGAAAGGTTTTAAATGAGTAAATACAGTGAATACAAGTGAGTGTATTATGTAAAATATACTAAACGTTTTTCAAGTTGTTTTTTGAAATACACATGAATTATACAAATGTCATAAATTATTAATACATTTTCTTAATATGTTGAGGTACATGCCATGTCATAAAAAGGTCAAATTATCTGATTATTAATATTTGGAAATGTCAATAAGTATTTAAGCTATTATTATTATTATTATTATGAAATATTATATATATATGTATATATATATATATATATATGTTTTTAGAATATAATATAATACACATAAATTATACAAACGTCATAAATTATTAATACATTAATACATTTTCTTAAAATGTAGAGATAGTCAGACCAGATAAAATTTTATTCTGTTAATATTTAAAAATGTCAATAAGTATTTAAGCTATTATATATATATATATATATATATATATATATATATATATATATGTTTTTAGAATATAATATAATACACATAAATTATACAAATGTCATAAATTATTAATACATTTTCTTAATATGTAGAGATAGTCAGACCAGATAAAATTTTACAACCTGAATAAACTTCCATCAAATTATCTGAGTATTAATATTTCATTTATATGTCATACATATTTGTCATAATATATTTTAATATTATATGTCAGTAAGTATTTAAACTATTTTATTATTTTTAATTATTATTTATTTATTTTATTTAAGCTATTAATATTATTATTATTAATTATTAATTATTATTATTATTATTATTATTATATTCACAAATTTCATTATGTTTTCTTGATTATGATATCAGGACAGTTGCATCACCTTGACATTTTGACTGATTTTGCCCTAACAAAAAAAAAAAACAACAACAAAAATGTTACATCCAATAAAATACTACAAAAATGCATCCTACAAATATTTCTGAATACATTTATAAAGTGGAGTTACATCATTGTCCCAAATCGTGGTGTTCGGCAGGCAATTAATTATTTCAGATGTGCTTTTACCATCTCCCAGTTAGGCAACTACTTAACAACATCTCCAAAAGCACATCTCCTCCGCTCTTAACCATCTCTCATGCGCGCACAAGGAGCATCAGTCCACACGCTCTCTGACACGCATTTCCATATTGTTTGTATTAGCAGGATGATGCAAAATTGAACTTCTAATTAAATCCCCAGAATCAGCACTTGAATGCAAACAGTGTGTGGTTATTTGGTCCTCTCATGCACAGCATAATCTTTGTGAAATTGATTTAATAGTTGTTTAGTGAGACGCCTGCAAATAATGAATGATCCTTGCAGACAGAGAGAGCTTTGTTGAAATTAATTTACTTTGTGCAGAACATGAAGTTCCTGCACAAATATCAGCCTTATTTAGACACTTCCCTGATGCTCTTAAATAGCAGGAAAACTTTCTAAGAAATGCTACAAGGACAAATGCAGCCCTCTGCCATATGGTTCAGAAATGCAGTTTCATCTAAGTCGCAATGAAACTATTCATACAGCATCTGTAATTGAAATTAATCGCATAATTTGCATAAGGAATCACATTATTAATTGCTTGTTTATTAGCACTCTGGCACACTATGTCTATTTACTGTACTTACTTAATGAATGATGAATTGGGCTTGTTTGTGATCCAAATTAGCGTCCAAACAATTAGATGTGAAGCATGGGTATTTTTGATTATGTATTTCTTGTACACCTCATTGGAAACTTTTCCAGTTTGCACAAAATAAAAATTATATATATAAAAAATGTTGCAGCAGATGGTTTAATTTGCATGTGTGCGTGTAATCACAGAGCAATTGCTTATTTATAATCGTATTCAAATGTATCTGACCTTGAGTGTCTGCTCAAACGAACTCCTCTTTGTGGCTTCACACCTTTAATTAGCTAATTATTTCAGACGTACTTCTCTGCCTGCGCTAGACTTCTGTCTGCATCAGAGTTCTGTTCTCGTACCTGTTCGGCCAGAGGTCATTATGCTCTATATTTGTAAATTTCTCATTTTGGCCATTATTGTTCCCCGAGTTGTGACAAAGGCTATGATCACAATAGCATGCTAGCATGCTACTCTTAGTAGGAATACTGTGCTTAGTATGCTAATTTTCTGTGTGAAACAGCGGGATGTCCTAACTACATCAGCCACAATGAGAACATCCGATCTGCTTATAGGATATAACAGGTTTGATACAAATTAAGATTAAGACTGTATCACTTGCTCACCAATGGATCATCTGCAGTGAATGGGTGCCGTCAGAATGAGAGTCCAAACCGCCCGGTTGTAAGACTAGGCTGGATGTAAAATGCGCATCGTCTACGCCAGGCGTAGTTGCGCCTGGTCGTAGTTTTAGCTGGTGCAGCAGGTGTAAATATTTCTAGTAAAGTTGGACGTTGCAAAGCCCAGCGTAGGGCTTACACCCATCTTTTGTACGTCTAGCTGGTGCAACCGGCCCCAGGACTCTTATCGAAGTGTGAAGTTTGGGGCAGATCAGACATTGCATTGATGAGGTACAGCAACTTCTATTCCCATGGTGAAACATCAAAATTTGTCAGGCTGCCAAGGACACGCCCTTTAATGTAAACTCAAGATCTTTACAATTTTACACCACAAAGGACTTTAGATTAGACTGACCAAATATAATGTTGATGTCATCAAATCTCTATGAGGAGTTTGTTACAGTGTAAAACCTTGGTCATGTATGATCATGGGCATGTGTTCAGGACAGGACTCAATCAAACATGTGAATTTTGGTGCAGATCGGACATTGTGTCCCTGAATTATAACAATTTCTTGTTTCATGATGAAACATCAAAGTTTGCCAGGCTGCCATAGACACGCCGTTTAACAAAAACTCAAGATCTTCGCAATGTAGGGCTTTAGATCACACTGACTAAATTTGGTGTTGATCTGTTTAAATCTTTAGGAAGAGTTTGTTAAAATACAATGTCTGAAAATGGCAAAAACAGCACAAAACTTGCCCAGAAAATTAAAAATAACAGACTTCCTATTGGGTTTTAGACTTCGTACCAGGGACTTTTTTGCAGGTATTAGTATGTTACGTGTTTCTACCGAAATTCGTACATGTATGTGAAACATAGCTTGAGGGGCACTTTGTTGAAATTTTACATATGGCGCTATCAAGCCATTTAGCCACACCGACTTTTGAAACCCATATCAGATGTAAATTTTCACTGCTTATAGCATGTGCAGTTTCATGAATTTTCAAGCATGTTTAGGCCTTTAAAATGCGATTCATTTTGAAAAAGAAGAAGAATCTGAGCAATTCCAATAGGGTCCTCGTACCACTGGTGCTCAGGCCCTAATTACACTGTTGATCAAGCCCATCCTTAAACCTACCCATACCTCCAAATCTGTCCCTAACCTTACCCGTATCCCACCTCAATAGCAGCAAAAGTGTTTTGCAATACAGTATAAACACAGTAAGTACATTGTACGTATTTGCTGATGTAAGTACACTGTAGTTAAGGCCACCTAATATAACGTAGGACCCAAAATTGTAATGATTCCAAACAGGTACTGAATATGAATAAATATATGTATATATGAAAAGTTTGTCTGTCAATAACACATTTATGGAGTGACACATCTTACCCCATCTGGCACATCTTACCCCACTCTCCTATACGTGTAATGTGATGAATTGTATAAATTCCTTTGGGAAGTCGGCACATCATCAACGCTATTCTATACCCAGTACAGTGCTGCATCAATGAAATTGGAGCGTTTGTGCCATGTTTTGATTATACCTTCCCTATTTACCCCTTTTTACCCCTATTTATCTTAATCGTATCCCACGTCAGTAGCAGCAAAAATGTTTTGCAACACAGTATTAACACATTAAATACATTGTACTTATGTTTCAGTACTTAAAGCCACCTAATATTAAGTGGGACCAGCACACTTGGTTCAAGTATATTTCAGAGTATAGTTTATGTAGTAAGTATGCTAGTATATTTTTGAAATATTGGTGTACTAGTTATAGTAAACTTGTAGTGTACTATTTGTACAAATTTCGTCCACTTTTTAGTTTATAAAAGTATACTTTTAAGCATAAAGTGCAGCAATAGTAAACACTGAGTACAGACAACTAATTGAGTACTGTAACTAGTTGAGTTACACATTTTTCTTTTGTATTGCAACTATACTGTGAACTATACTACTGTATAGACTTTACTAGTTACATACTTTTAGCCCATCTTTATTATATAAAAGTACACTCAGATTTGTACTCTCAACAAACTTCTAGTTATTTTTTATAAATATGCCTGCAGAATAGTTATTATTTTGCAAGTTTACTTGTACATTTTAAGCAAACTCAACAGCATACATATAGTTTATTATTTGTATATTATTTTTGCACTTTATGTATACAGATTCATGTTTAAAGGGCACATTGAATGCCTGTTTTCCACAAGTTAGTATGATTCGTTATGGTCGTCATGAAATGAAACATACTTTGGTTAAAAATCCCCAATGGTCATGTAAAACAACACTGTTTTTACCTTGTCAGAAAAAGCTCCATCAAACAAGCCATTTCGGTGCATGTCTCTTTACATGATAATGAGCTCTGCTCACCCCACTGTAAAAAAAAAAATGTAATACAATTTGTTGAGCCAACTTAAAATAATTTGTTACCATGCTGCCTTAAAATTGTAAGGTCACTCAACTCAAATAAGTTCAGTCAACTCAAAATGTTAAGTTGTACTAAGTGACAACTTAAATATTTGAGTTGATTAAACTCAAGATTTGGTTTGTTAAACTTAAAAGCTCGGTTTGTTACCCAGCTGCCTTGAAATTTTAAGTTGAATAAACTCAAATATCTAAGTTGTCTCTTACTACAACTTAACATTTTGAGCTGACTAAACTTTTTTAAGTTGACTGAACTTAAAATTTGAACAAAGTAATTATTAAAAAAAGAGTAAAGTGTGAGACATCTTCTTACTGCTTCTTTGAACAGTGGGTACTCTACCTCTTAACACAAAATTTGAACCTCCATTCTGTTTTGTTTTCTCTCATGAAGAAACTGCATGCCGTTGTTCTGAAATAATGAGCTCAGCTGTTGAAATGTGCTAATTTAGAAGGATATACGAAAATAAATGCTCATCAGACGATTTTCACACATATTTGCCATGTTCTTCCAACAGTCTTTAGTGTCAGAAACTCTTGCTTTGACACAGTATTTCACATCGGAAACTGTGCCTGTGAGGAAGACTAAGGCAGTGCACACTTCCTTATCTACATCCTGAGATGGGATCCATCCTCAGATCACCAACCCACATTTTATTTAAGGATGTAATATGAGAGAACCTCATAAACGAAGCCTCTGAGGGGTCCAATGGGAAATGAGCATAAGATGGGTTGGTTTTAAGTCAGAAGAAGAGCGCAATGATGAAAGAGGATGAAACTGAGAACTAACTCGGCGTGTGGTTGCTGCACTAGTGTTCGTGAAGTAGGCTACACCTGGGAAATGCACTGCAAAATCATTTTTAATCACTATTTTTGTCACGTTTTCATGTCAAAAAATATCAAAACATTCTTGAAACAAGATAGATTTACTTGGGAGGCAAAACTGCAAATTATATTATGACCTGCTTTGAGCATTAACCTCTCTAGGATAAGTTTAAAACAAAAACGACCAATGGGACTTTATTCAGGGTATATTCTGTGAAAGAAGTTTTAATATCTTGCAGTTTAGTTTCTTGAAAAATATAGTTATACAGAAAACAATACAAAAAAAATAGTACTTTTGAAAAAAGCTGGACGCCACATGGGGGTGGCCATGTTGGATCACATGACCAGCTGAGTATAACTGACTTTATCTCACTAACCCCAAATTACACGGGCAGACAAAATCAATGGAATCAGTTAATTATGTCTGATTGTGAATAAAATGTTTCTGCAACAGTTAGAGTGCAACAGTTGGGTTCCAGAAGTAAAATATAATCCATTTTTAATAGTAACAGATAAACCTGTTGTGAGCTCTGAAGTTATTAATCACTGGTCTGTGCTTTTGTTGAAGCCATCTGTTCACATTAATTCAACTTATTAGTTAAATAATCATGTTTAATAGTGTAATTGGTGGTGAGAAACTACATTACCCACAATGCTCTACTGAAAATTCCAATCAGAATCACAGTAAACAAAGTTCACCATAAGCTCTTTAGCTCCGCCCATTCCCATGACACTCCACGAATAACATAAATAAGATCTCTCTATGCTCTCAAAATATCTCTCAAAATATCTATCTATCTATCTGCATATTTTGCAAGAAAACCTAAAATATAGCCTATTGTTTCTAGATCCAATCAACAACTTTAAAGTTATAGTTTTATATTTCACCACCATTTTTAATTTGATTGTGTCATTAGCAATGATTCATGGGATTGTAGTTCTTTCCCTCACTAAAGCCATGAAGTACACAGTCTTGTAACTTTTTTGCCAAATTTTCCAATATATATATATATATATATATATATATATTTTGCCTTGAATAAAAGTTTGTACTGCTGTGATTCATCTCTTAGCTGGTTGGATTGCATCATGGTTTATAACACTTTAACAAAAGCTTTATCCTTGTGGGAAAAAATGATTGAGAGAAAAATATTTCTGGAACCAACTTCACTGAAAAAGCGAACAGGCACTAATGCACTCAGTGGCATTGAATCCACTAGGTGTAAGAATACATCTAGGTCAAAAATACTTGATTCTCATTTGTCAGGACTCTAAAATGCATTTTTTTATAGTGTCACAATAACTTTAAAGATATTTAATGAGATTTAGACTACTAGGGGGCGTTTACTTGGGCTGTTCGATTCAGAATATTTTGGAATCGAGTCCGATTCCGATTCCTAGTTGTGGAGTCGATGAGATTTGTTTCCAGGAATTGATTCCTCGCTGTTGTTTTCGATTCTTTTTTGTTTTTTTAGAGTGGAGGAACCTAATTTCGCCATGACTGTAGGAAATAGAGGTCTTAGAAAGTAGCCTTATCATAATATGAAGCTTTATTTTTAAAAATGATGATACATTTCAGTATTTAAATTGTAATTTTTTCTGCATTGCACATGAAATTAGTCATAGCCCACAGCACAGCAGTTAACATGCGTTCATTGCATGAATGGAACAAGGCACAGTTCAGCTGAATGATGTGTACAGGTATGCTTTGCGCAAAATGAACAAACTGCACACTGAAACAAAATAACCAGAACAACAACACTGATATAAGAGCTCTGGGATTGTTCTGTCAATCAGATGTGCTCTCGGCCACTGATCTGTGCTCTCAACATTTATCATTGGCTGATAGAAAGGTTAAAACATAGCATTTTATTTAAGACGGCGATAGGATCAAAACCCTCGATCACGTCATGATCTATTCTGTCGTGCAGCGCTCAAAACTGTGGACAATATAAAGCTGTTCCACCGTAAAATAACTTCTGAATAATTTTTGAACTAGTTCATTAAAACAATCTATCCAAATGAACAATTTCGTGGAAATGAATCAGACTTCTAATCTCTATTAGCGAGCAAGGCTGTATCCTCAAACTCAAACAAGCTCAGTACGGACTCTTTTCATTCAGTTTATTTTTGTGAATCGATGTTCAGTAACGTTTGATGACAGCAGCTGAGATATGCAGCCTTCGTATGATGCAGACTTTCGTTTGAAAGGCGCCCAAAGATAAGCTTTGTTGAACTGAAATCGGCGATGAATGGGGAGTCGATTCCCCTTGATTCTCGATTCCCAACGCCTCGGAATCGAGGAATCTATTCTTTTTGGAATTAACTCCCAGCCCTAGCATTTACACAACTCAGTTTTCAACTACAAACAGAAAACATAATGCGCCATTCATTTGCATGACAACAGCGTTTTGAGAGCCTGTAAATGCGAACTTTTGAAAACCGGTTTTAAAGTGCAAGTTTTTGAAAATGATATTGTTATCTTCACCATGTAATCTATGAAAAGCTAATTTTGAAAAGGTGACACTAAGCGTATGCGTACTAAGTGGTCAGTCTATAGGCTTGCAGTGATCTTTACAATGTGACATCACCATCCACTGGCCTTGCATGCATAATACCATGTTGATATTTTGTCTTTTATTGTGACAGAATAGTGTAGACCAGTTGTTCTCGACTCCAGTCCTCGGGGCCCCTCTTCTCTGTACATTTTGTATGTCTCTCTCATTTAACCCACCTGATTCAGATCATCAGCTCATTAGGAGAAAGATCCATGAACCAGAGATTTTCTTACTATAGGGAGGCGAGAGGGTCTGTATTACTTACTATTGGAGCGTAACGGCTAACTTGGATCACGTGTTCCTTAATAACCAATCATATTACAGCCTTGACGTCATTGAATTTCAGTCAGAGTTGTGTGTTGAGTTTACGGATACCATAGGAATGAATGAGAAGTGCCGTAAGCTGAATCCCACCTGTCTCAAGAAGTTAGCCACTTTTCTTATAAAATGGCTTTTTTTCATGGTAAACTCTAGAAATAGTTCAATCCAAAAGTATTGTTTAGTGTAAAACATGTTGAGATTTGGAAATAGGCCTTCGATTCATTAAATGATAAGCCGTTTCATCTAAAAAAATCTGTTTATTCAGCGTAGTGAAGCCTCTCTTCCATTGACATCCATTCAAAGAAAACATCCTATCCTGTCCTTTCTCACGTACTGCCAGACCGGCTTGACTTTTTCGGCTAATGGTTACATGCTTGCCATCTAGTGGCTTTGCATGAACTGAACTGAGTGTGTCAGATTCAGAAACAAACAAAATGTGCAAAAGCAGTGTGCCCTGAGGACTGGAGCTGAGAACCACTGGTGTAGACGAGACACAAAGCGAAGTAGAAGAGAAAGAGGGGGGCGGTATCGGGAAAGGTACTCAAGCCAGGATTCGCAAAGGCGCTATATGTTGACAAACTTGCCCACAAGGCTATCAGCACCAACCGTAACAGATATTTTTAGAAGTTTTCTTGGATCTGTGCGAACAAGAATTGTTTTGACAACGTTGTTGTCTGCATGCAAAACCTTTCAAAACATTTCTGTTTTTAGTACATCATTGTTTGTGTAAACGTCCCCTTACTTTTGCATTCTTGACTATGTCTCTTGATTTGCAAGTGTCTCTAAATGGCTGTTCTGTTGTTTAAAAAGTTAGGCCAATGGCAAGTCTGACAAGCGCCATCCATCACTGCAGTGATTTGTGATACAGTGTGTTCAGATACTAGCAGTGGGATCATAATTTCCCTCTATGGAAGTGATATGACCAAATGACAGTCTGAAGGCTGATTTGACTGGATGTATCATTTCATTTGAAATGACGTTTGAAGTTAGTCACAGCTGAACGGCTCACTTTGGTCTTGCGCTAATATTAATAATTACTCCGACACTTCTATGTCCTGAGGATATCGCATTTCATTATATCACTGATAGGATGCTGCCAAAAATGTGCTTAACTGCCAGTTCCAAACAGAAGCCGTCTACTGCCAGAGATAATGGAGACATTTTCTCAATAGACTGAGCAGGAAAGCTACGTATGATCCGAAAGTCCATCTCTCCCACGTTATCAGTTGCACGCGTAGGCTGCCTACTATCCTATTACTTTTAAGGTGCAGTCGCCTTGAAAAAGCTTTTAGACCCACGAATGGCTTTTTGGTGTCTGACTAGGTAATAGGTTTATGCAGAATGACAAGGATATTATAGCTAATGCTTGTAAGCCAAGCGAGAAATTACCCCACGCTGAAGGTAATGTAACATACGGGAAGTAAAGCCGCACCGTGACTATTAGCAACTCCATCGCTATTTAGGTAGGTTTGGCGCAGCCCTGCAAGATTCACCCCTGTCATAATGCGCCGTCTGTGCTTGTGAAGGTTTAGCTGCCTTTAGGTCAGTGTGGGCACGGTGAATAGTGCTAATGGAGGGGTAATTCACCTTGCTGGAAAGGACATAGATAAAGAAAAGTACTAAAATTTAACTAAACCTATTAAAAAATCATATTTGTTAATTAAAATAAAGCTAAAAATAAAAAATAAATAAAATAAATAATAAATAAAAAATGTCATCTTGGCATCTAAAATTAAAGTTGAAGTTTTGAAATTGCTTAAACTGAAACTAAAAGTTTACATCCCCCTTTTAGAATCATTAAAAGTGTGAATTATTTTACTAAAATAAGAGGGATCATACAAAATGCATGTTATTGTTTATTTATTACATAAAAGTTTACAACCCCTTGATTCTTAATACTGTGTTGTTACCTGAATGATCCTGAACAATCGAACTGTTCTTTAGAAAAATCCTTCAGGTCCCATAAATTCTTTGGTTTTCCAGCATTTTTGTGTATTTGAACCCTTTCCAACAATGACTGTTTGATTTTGAGATCATCTTTTCACACTGAGGACAACTGAGGGACTCATATACAACTATTACAGAAGGTTCAAATGCTCACTGATGTTCCAGAAGGAAACACAATGCATTAAGAGCTGGGGGGTGAAAACTTTGACTGCACTAAAGCATAAAAATGGCACAATATGTTTGCAGATATTTAGGAAACATGCTAAGTTCACATACTTGTTTCCATAAAAAAAACAACACTATAGCCAGTTATTTTACTTCGAAATGTGTGTTCCATGTCACAGTGTCTGTTTTTGCTTTATTCTGTGTGATTCCGCCCACTGCCAGTTTACCCAACAGAATTTCAGCCCCCCAGGTTGCCAGTTGATCGAAAACACAGCGTATTGCAACCATGGAAGTGAGTAAATGAACTGGGTTATAGATTGCAGATTCTACCTGACATAAACAGACTCAGAATTAATCTAAGCTAATAAACTCTATTAAAATGCAGATAAATCAACTCATTAGCTTACAGTGTTTTGTTGCCTTCCGTTGTCAGTTGCACTCGTTCTTGTTGCGGCCTCTTCAATCTGGCAACCCGCATTGAGTCTGAATAGGAGAGGGCTGGAGAAACAGCTCTTTACACTATTTCCATTACATTTCTGCAACACAGTAATTATGTACCTTTTCTGCAAGTGAAAGAGAGTGATGCTAAAACACACATTCAATACGTGACCGTGGCATGTTTTTATTACATTGGTACAGGCACGTATTGCTGTGTTTTTACTACGCTGCTTGAGGTACGTATTGCGGCTGTTCAGAATTAAAATATCCAGGGAGTGTCACTAAAGGTTAATGCTCTATTGTGTTAGAAAATATCCCCTACACCAAACCAACCCTAAACCTACCCGATAGTGTTAACAAATGCAAAAGTGATATAAAAATGCATTTGTTGATGCAGCTGTGCTATTTTAACTTTTTTGTGGATTTGAGCTGTTTTGTCAATCCGTAGTTTCACAGGGTTCGTACCGGAGCTCTTCATCACTCAAGTGCAGCTACCGAGCAAACTGAGCTAAAAAAACACATGTACATTTGAAGCTGTATATGTGACGACAACGTACCTGTACCTGTAAATCATACTTTGTGTAAAAAGTTATAAAAGTTGTTTTACTTGTTGTATAAAAGAGTTTTACTGCCTCTAGTGTTCATTTTAACTGGAAACTGCTGTGATTCATATACTGTAGTTTATTTTTTTTTTTTTCTAATGAGCCTATGTTGAGAAGATTGTAAGAGGTGCTGCTTGCGTTGACCTTTTTTTGGATAGTTTTACTGCGTCTTATTGTTAGAAAATCCTAGCAATTTTTTACCAAGCAGAGGCAAAAGTGGCAGCAGTGGTTTATTGTTACAATATTGGCATGTCAACAAAACAGAAGATTCAGATCATGGTAAGCTCATGCTTATGCCCTCAGGGGTGTTCTGGATTCTGTCTGGAGGTCAGACTCTTCTGCCAGAGGGCCCACACTTCACATTCATGGGCGGCTGTCTCACCACAGGGCAAATACCTTCTTCAGTTTTATTTTGCCAGCTCAAGGCCTAACACTGATTCAAAACAACAGCGCTCGGCTTGACCTGTCACAGCAGGTAGTTCTTTATTTCTAAATGGTTGGAGAACCGAGGAAGCAGGTGGGCTACAGTACTAATAATTACAAGTATCCAATAACCACTGTGCCGGGAAATGAGCAGTTTGGCTTTTAAACCGACCTCTTAGGTCAAATTAAACTTCTCCATTTGGCAGTATCAGTTTAAGACGGTACACGCCACACGGCTCAAATACGTGTCGACACATTAGAAGTTCCCCTTTGTAACTCTCGCCTTGTTCTGGAGTCTGCCGATATGGAAAGGTAGGGTACGGGGGAGGGCAGTGGAGTGTGGCTGCCCTGAACCCTGTCACTTTGATAGAGTGAATACATTGTGAGAGATAATGGAAACTTTCTATTCAGTGAGGAGCAGAATAAAGAAAGCCTTCCCTCTCATTCATCACCATTGATTACCGTAGGCACCGTGTGCCGCAATTGGAGAGGGAGAGATGGGCGGCACAGGGCACAGAGCTTCAGATGAACCCAGGAACGGACTGAAACTAACAATCAGCCCGGGACCAGTGCCGTCCCATCACAAGCCTCACAGCAGGTCCCAGACTATATGTTTCACATATGCATGTGTTTCAGACTATTGCCTACTATAGTCTGCTGTCTAGATAGACAGATCTTTGTCAGTGTAAAATGGGCTCACTGGATAATTTTAAAATTGTATATATTATTTGTCTATACATTTATTTATTTAAATACAATTATTTAACCCTTTAACTGTCACCGCCCCCCCGTGGGAGGCCTAAGTTTACTTCACCATATTTCAAATAAATCCTAATCTAATCTTGACAAACTATACATCGTTGGAAAGGTCTAAGACTCCTAAATAGATATTTTACCATATTTTTGTGTTAGAAATTATGTAGGAAAAGTAATAGATTAATATATGTCAAGAGTGCCACTTAAAAAAACTACATCATAACATGAGTTCAGACCTTTGTCACAAAAAACTTTCGTAATTGCCTTTTTCCCTATCACGCAATAGAAATCATAAGAAATTATATGTCAGCTCAAAACTTAAAATCTCAAAATTCATCCTTTGAAAGCATGGAAAATGTACATCAAAATCATATTACAAAATGTTTTCATTCATGAATTATAAAAATTTAAGTCTGGATAGTGCATTTGTATGTCTGTGTTCAAAAATGGGAGTGACAGTTAAAGGGTTAAATAATAATATTTGTTTTAGCATTTTTTTTTTATTAGGTTATATTATTAGTATTTTTATTTTAGATTTAATTGTCTAATTTTTTTTTAAATTATTATTATTATTATTATTATTATTGTCAGTGTAAAATAGGCTCACTGGATAATTTTAATTAGATTTAAAAAATATATATCAAAAATAAATAAATAAATAAATAGCTCAAGCTATTTCTGTATATTCTGCATATATGTATAATACTTTGCACACACACACACATACACACACACACACACACACACACACAAACGGTATTTTGCATTATATATGTATTATACATATATAAGGTTATTATAGTTAACTTCAAATAAAATGAGTGTTAAATGAAAGTAAAACAAACAAAAAATAAATAGACAGACAAACAAACAAATAAAAATATTTATTTATTTATTTATTTATTGATTTATTTTTATTTATTGATTTATTTTTTATTCTGGTTGCCAAAAAAACATTTCCCATTAAAGATAAATAAATAAATAAATAAATTTATTAATTTAGATAAATAAATTGCAGTGATCTAGATTAATAGTTAGATTAATAGTATTTTCATTTTAGATTTTATTTAATAATAATTTAACAGTACCTTCAGTACAAGTTCAGAAGTCACAATTACAATACTTTTCTTTCTTTCTTTCTTTCTTTCTTTTTTTTTTTTTTTTTTAACTTTCCACCAAAGATGTGATTTAATAATGTAGCATAATGATGAGTAATGAAGAGTAGAAGGTGCACATTATGTGTGATTGACGCTTTAATGTACTACCAAAGATAATTATGTAGTTTGGCCGCACAAGCATCTTCCCTCATAAACCAGTTAAATGAGTAATATTTTCAAATTCTTTTAGCTTGACGGAAAGTTCACACTTTGACTTGTCCACCGGAAAAGTGCTCCCTGTGGTCAGTCTAGATTGAATTAGGGTTGAAACATGTGAGCAGATGACTCGAGCGTAACGCAATGGCCTGAGAGGAGCGACTTCAGGCTCTGCCCTTCATGGGCCCGTGTCAGCGGGGAACTTGTGTCTTTATGGATTGTTTTTATGGAGGATGTGAATATGATGTGAAGGTCACAGGGTTTTAATAAAGCACTCGGGGCTCTGTAACACGTCCTGTCTCTTGGAGGGGATGTAATGAAATCCAGCGTGTGGCTGTGGTCTATTGTGGTCTACTATTAATGATGTCACTCAGGGGCACACAGACGGTTATGAATCTTGTGAAGGTGCTGCTGCTTTTAAGGCTTTTGCAAATAAGCATACCTGTATAATACTCTCTACACATACATATAGATATGTGTATGTATGTATATGCATTTGTATATGTATATGTATATGTATATGTATTAGCGCTGTCAAATTAGTGCATTAATGCATGCATTTATTTTTTTCTGGTTTAATGGTGTTAAAAAAATTTAAAGCTGTTAATGCAGGGGTGAGGCTAGGGTTGGCCACCACACTCACAACTGCTGCTTCAGTCTCTTTTTTTTTTCTTGACAAGAAGTGAGTTTATTTAGCTGCAGACCATCTTTACGACCACATCAAATAGGAGACTTTTCAGGCGCGCACACTAACTTCACTTCAACACCAGGCGCTAGTCAAACGAGTGTCAGTAAGGTCGATATGTTTCGTGAATAAAGTCAAAATGTTTTAAGAATAAAGTCGAAATTACAAGAATTAAATGGTAGAAGTTAAAGTTATAATATTTTTAGAGCATAGCCTGTGCATGCAAATGACCGGATTCAGAGCACCGAGATATTTTAGTGATCTGTTACGTCACACTGAAGAGCATGACAAATGTGTACAAAACACATTATTGTAACAGACATATTGTTTGCATTTCACTATAAAACAGACATATTTTGAAAGCTGAGACTTTGGAATAAATAATAATATATTTATTCTCATAATTGTCAAACTATTTCAACTTTATTCTCGTAATTTCGACTTTATTCTTGAAATATTTTGACTTTATTCTCGTAATATTTCAACTTTATTTTCAAAATAGTAAGACTTTATTCTCATACTTTCGACTTTATTATCGTAATTTCGACTTTATTCTCAAAATATTATGACTTTATTCTCATAATTTTGACTTTATTCTTGAAATATTTTAACTTTATACTCAAAATATTATGACTTTATTCTCGTCATTTCGACTTTATTCTTGAAATATTTCAACTTTATTCTCATACTTTCGACTTTATTCTCGTAATTTCGACTTCCTTGAAATATTTCGACTTTATTCTTGAAGTATTTCGACTTTATTCTCAAAAATATTAGACTTTATTCTCTAATTTTTTTACTCTATTATCGGAATATTTCGATTTTATTCTCCATTTCACTTTTATGTCTAAATATTTGATTAGAAATATTTTGGTCATAATTTAAATTTTATTCTCAAAATATTTCAACTTTATTCTCAAAAATTTTGACTTTTAATTTTACTTATTCTCAAAATATTTCTTTATTCTCGTAAGAATTCTCAAAAATTTTGACTTTATTGCAATTTTGGGACTTATTCAAATATTTCTGACTTTTTCTTTTTGACACTTTCTTTTGAAATATTTAGACTTTATTCTCTTAGTATTTCGATTTTATTCTCAAAATATTTAAACTTTATTCTCATAATTTTGACTTCTCTCTGAATTTTGACTTCTTGAAATATTTCGACTTTATTCTCGAAGTATTTCGATTTTATTCTCAAAATATTTCAACTTTATTCTCGTAATTTCGACTTTATTCTTGAAATATTTTGACTTTATTCTCAAAATATTTCAACTTTATTCTCGTAATTTTGACTTTATTCTTGAAATATTTTGACTATTCTTGAAATATTTCAACTTTATTCTCATACTTTCGACTTTACTCTCGTAATTTCGACTTTCTTGAAATATTTAGACTTTATTCTCTTAGTATTTCGATTTTATTCTCAAAATATTTCAACTTTATTCTCATAATTTTGACTTTATTCTTGTAATTTTTACTTTATTCTCAAGCTATTTCGACTTTATTCTTAAAATATTTTGACTATTCTCAAAAGATTTTGACTTTATTTTCATAATTTTGACTTTATTCTCAAAGTATTTCTACTTTGTTCTCATAATTTTGACTGTATTTTCAAACTATTTCGACTTTATTGTCGAACTATTTAAACTTTATTCTTGTAATGTCGATTTTATTCTCGAAATATTTCGACTTTATTATCGAAATATTTAAACTTTATTCTTGTAATTTCAACTTTATTATCTAAATATTTAAACTTTATTCTTGTAATATTTTGACTTTATTATCGAAATATTCCGACTTTATTCTTGTAATTTCGACTTTATTCTCATAATATTTTGACTTTATTCTTGTAATTTTGACTTTATTCTCGAAATATTACGACTTTATTCTTGTAATATTTCGATTTTATTATCGAAATATTACAACTTTATTCTTGTAATTTCGACTTTATTCTCATAATATTTTGACTTTATCCTTGTAATTTTGACTTTATTCTCGAAATATTACGACTTTATTCTTGTAATTTTGACTTTGTTCTCAAAATATTACGACTTTAATCTTGAAATCTTACATTTTTTTATTTTTATTTTTTAACGTGGCACTGAAACGCTGTCGTAAAAACCTAAAGTATACTGTACAGTATGTACATATAAAGATTATGGTTTGTGGTTTGATTATAGTTTTATTTATAGTTTGTAAGTATACACTCGCATGCATGTGCACACAGTATGACACTGTTTTATTTATACAATTTATTATATTTATACATTATATCCTGTGTGTGTGTAGGTAGAGAGAAAGAGAATTAAAAATATGTACCTAAAATATGTTCAAAAAATTTGGTTACATTCTGCAGTTTCTTTTGAATGGTCATCAGTTGAGACATTGACACTTTTCCCCCCCTGCAATCTGGTACCTACCAGCAGGGACTAATTTGCAATCTAACGGGCAAACCTTGACCCTTGGTCTCCATGGGCCCAGCATGAGACTCGTGGCTGTGAAATGAAGGTCTTTACATTCCCTGCACCTCAATAATGCAGCAGAAATGTTTAATTATTACATTGTGTGTAGAATTGAGTCCTTTTAAAGTCTTTTTTTCTCAAAGCCAGCAGGGAATATAATGAGTTCTTGCCCCTCACACCATTTATTGCAACAAATTATTTAATATTCACAGAACTGCATTATAATCTAAAGGCCACGAAGACCATGAAAAGTGTCTAATATGGCCCGAGCTGTTAGTGAATAAGTTTTCTGCCCTTTCTGCTCGTGGCCCTTCCTTCATTTCTTCGTCTCTTCTTCATACTTTGAAACACATGGACAAATTATTGAATAGTTTCTGAGGTGAAGCCACAGTTCACATTATATTTCAATGAAGGTCGCTGCTGAGAACAGGAACAAATTGCTCTCCATGGAAACCTGTGGTCCAATTAGATCCGCTCTCTGCTAGTGCAGCTTAGCAACTCTAGATAATGTGTAGGCTACATCCTTTCAGCTTTACACATTAGCTCCGACAGTCATCTAGGGGTTAGCGGACACAAGGCCTGGCCTAATGTCAGCTCAGCGTTAGCTCGCTATTACAGAGTACATGTGCATGTGTGTGTTTCATTGTGTTTCATATTCTGTTTTCTTCCAAAGCCTAGTCAGCTGCCTACCTAGACAGTGAGATTTTACCATATGTATTTTCTAAATGGATTTTATAGATCTATCTATCTGAAAAACTGGAAGCTACAGTGAATACAACAGACTTTTCTCTAGTGCCACATTTTGTCTGCTTAAACTCCGCTCCTTTAAGATGCAGTTTTGAGACCGCTCATCCAATCAACAACTGATGAATATAATCAAGCCACGCCCATTTTTATTTTTAAAAAATCTGTTACACTCGGATGTAGTCGCGGTGTGGAAGAAAAGGTCTGTTGCTACTTTTCCTAGTAACTGTGTGATACGTATTTCTGTCACGGTGGCTGTTCCAGATACTACAAGCAACAGAAGTTATATAATATAAATATGTATCATAAAGTATTTTATATTCCAACCATCAATATGCTAATTATTTAGCATTAAAGCCATTTAACTAAACTGAGGGAACAAAAATATTAAACGTGACCTTAAATTAATATGTTTCAGGAACAAATTTTGTGGTCATTATTATTATTATTATTATTATTATATTTTTAGTATAATATTATAAATGTTACCTCAAATTAATACATTTTGGGAACACATTTTGTGGTCTTTGTTTTTATTTTTATTTTATTTTTATGTATTATTATTATTATTATTATTATTATTGTAGAATATTATAAATGTCACCTCAAATTAATAAGTTTTAGGAACAAATTTTGTGAATTCATTCATTCATTCATTCATTCATTCATTTATTTATGTATTTATTTAGTTATTTTTAGTAGTATATTTTAAATGTGACATCAAATTAATAAGTTTTGGAAACAAAAAATCTAGTTATTGTATTGCATTGTATTGTGTTTATTAATTAATTTAATTCATTATTTAATTATTTATTTATTTAAGTAGAATATTATAAATGTGACCCCAAATACATTTTGGGAACAAATTCTGTGGTCTGTGTTTTTATTTTATTTTTAATTATTATTATTATTATTATTATTATTATTATTGTTATTATTATTATTATTATTGTAGAATATTATAAATGTCGCCTCAAATGAATACGTTTTGGGAACAAATTTTGTAAATTCATTCATTCATTCATTCATTCATTTACTTATTTATTTATTTATTTATTTATTTATTTATTTTTATTTTTAGTAGGATATTATAAATGTGACATCAAATTAATAAGTTTTGGAAACAAAAATTCTAGTTATTGTATTGCATTGTATTGTGTTTATTAATTAATTTTATTCATCATTTATTTATTTATTTATTTATTTAAGTAGAATATTATAAATGTGACCCCAAATACATTTTGGGAACAAATTCTGTGGTCTGTGTTTTTATTGTATTTATTATTATTATTATTATTATTATTATTAATGTCACCTCAAATGAATAAGTTTTGGTAACAAATTTTGTGGTCAATGTATTCATTTATTTTATTTGTTTATTTATTTGAGCTTAAATTAATATGTTTTGGGAACAAATTTTGTAGTCATTATTTATGTATTTACATTTTGTGGTCATTGTTTAGTTGTTGTTTTTTTAATCCAAATACTACAGTAAATATGTTTTTTGTTGGGAGACCCACCATACCGAACCATTTACTGGTAGACCCAATATTAAAAAGAAAGAACACCTAACCCTGACCTCAACCGATAAACACCTGTGAGGCACATTTTTGTCCACTTTTTGATTTTTATCTTCATGTTTATTAAAAATAAATGCCTTTCTGATGTGATATGTGTAGTGAAAAGGGAGAAGAATGAGTTCAACAAAAGGCAGATTTGAACTTCGGTTTGGGTCGATTCCATCAAAAAAAGCAATTGCAATGCCGTTTACTTCCTGAGCCACTGGATCTCTATTATAATGGGCGTCATTTGCAATGTTGTCTAACCCTACCACACACTGGTGGGCGGAGTTAGTGTGAACAGCCTCTGCCAACAAGGTGAGCTATTTGCACTTAGTGTAAATAGAAAAAAATAAAATATAGGTCAACCCAGGGAGTGGTTTTTGTGTTCACAATATTTCGCCATGTATTTGTCTGTGACTTGTGTGTTTGTGTTTGTTAGAGTCTGGCATTATTAGCTTAGCAAGCAGTGCTAATGTCAAAGTGTTGAAATCAACTGTGAATAGAGACTCTTGGCTGCTGTCTATGTAACAAGTACACAGCAGGACAGCTCGCTAGGATTGTGAAGAGAGCTAATGACACAGACAATGTCTGTGTCCTTCATGTTCGCTCTCCGCCAACCTGGTCTTTCCGGCTTCGTTTGGATCGCAGGAATAAACGGGTGTCAGACGCAAACTGCTGCACCATCACCACCACAAGCAGCCATGCGTATTTGTTTACTGCTGACTTTCTGTTTACTCTCTTTTGTATTTTGACTTAACAAATGAAGGCAAATTGCATGCTCAATTCAGGGAGGACTTGTCTAGGCTGCATTTTCTAACAAGGCCTGCTTTGAGAAATAGTCCTGCTAACACGCCATGAGAGTCGTTGGCAGGCTTGGGCAGCCACTAGGGGCCTTCAGCAGCTAAAATCATTACTGAAACTGTATAGATTCCACCAGATGTTGTCATGATGTGAATTGACAGCTGTCAGCCTGACATTGTGAATTGCTCTCAAAGGGATTTTCAGTACTGGTCCAGTAAATACAACCTGTCATATCTGTTATTAGTGGCATCATCTCATGCTGTCATCATGTTAGTACGCATCAACATGCGCATAAAATAATGAGTGATGCTTGAAATTAAATCAATAAAAGTTTTGTGTGTGTGTCTATGAAAAATAATTAATACTGTATTCTATATTAATCACGTATCTTAAGTAGCACATGTATATTTGTAGCAACAGCCAAAATACATTGTATGGGTCAAAATTGTAGATTTTTATTTTATGCCAAAAATCATTAGGATATTAAGTAAAGATCATGTAAGGTATTTCGTGAATTTCCTACCTTAAATATATATCAAAACTTAATTTTTGATTAGTAATATGCATTGCTAAGAACTTGATTCTGACAACTTTAAAAGTTAAAGAGTCATACTTCAGTGAAAAGCTTATTTAGCTTTCAGATGATGTATAAATCTCAGTGTCAAAAACATTGACCCTTATGACTGGTTTTGTGGTCCAGGGCCAATAACAACAAACAAACAAACAATAAATAAATTAATAAATAAATTCAACACAATCAAAAACAAACAAGTTCAGTGCTAGAATAATAACTTCTTGTTACAACAACAACAACAATAAATAAATAAATACATACATACATATATTCAACACAAACAAAAAACAAACAACCAAACAAGTTCAGTGTTAAAATAATATCCTGTTACTACAACAATAACAACAAATACTGTAAATAAATAAATAAATAAATAAACAACAAGTTCAGTACTAGAATAATATCCTGTTATAACAACAAAACATTATTATTATTATTATTATTATTATTATTATTATTATTATTATTATTATTATTATTATTATGGTTGTTGCTGTAGTAGCATGATATTATTTTAGCACTGAACTTGTTTGTTTGTTTTTGATTGTGTTGAATTTATTTATTTACTTGTTTGTTTATAAATTAAACACAATCGAAAACAAAGTCAGTGCTAGAATAATATTTGTTACAACTACAATAACAACAATAATACATGTATTCAACATACTCTCTTTTTTAAAAAAATAATTATATGCCTTATTAATATTTTATGAATATTTATTGTCATTACTAATGTCATTATATTCTATAATAATGTAATGGAATAATAATGTATTCTGTAATAATAATATAAATATAGACAAACAAACTAATTCGGTGATATAATAATAATAATAATAATAAAATGCAATTATTCAACACAATCAAATGTTTGAACGTAACACAATAAAACTATGATAATTAGACTGCAACAAGAAAAAAAAAATATGCCTTATGAATATTCTGTGAATAAGTATTGTCATTACTAATGTCATTATATTCATTTTGTATGGCAAATAATGCCATGGCAGTAAGGTATTCTATATTAATAACATAAATATATACAAACAAACAAATTCAGTGCTAGAATAATATTCTGTAATAAATAAATAAATAAATACATTTATTCAACACAAATTGTTGAATTTAACACAATAAATCTATAATAATTATACTGCAACAATAAATATGTTATGCCTTATGAATATTTTATGAATATTGTCATTACTAATGTCACCATATTCATTTATGGGAATAATAATGTATTCTGTATTGATAATATAAATATAGACAAACAAACAAATTCAGTGCTAGAATAATATTCTGTAATAAATAAATAAATAAATATATTCAACACAAATTGTTGAATTTAACACAATAAAACTATAATACTGCAACAACAAAAATGTTATGCCTTATGAATATTTTATGAATATTGTCATTACTAATGTAACTATATTCATTTTGTAAGGGAATAATAATGTATTATTATTATTATTATTTTACAACTTAACTTAACATAAATTAAAAAAGTGTAATATAATATCTTTGGGTTAGTGAGCATAAACTCTGACCACAGTATTAATAAATGCTTTGAAAAATGATATGAAAAAATAATTTCAGAACTGCTGGAATAATGGTTTTTAGTGCTTATCAGCGTCTTGTACCCACATCCATTATTAATCTACAGATTATTAAGAAAAAAAGGTAGATAGATAGATAGATAGATAGATAGATAGATAGATAGATAGATAGAAACAATGACAGAGAGGTTTAAAGAGATTTTCAGTACTGGTCTAGTAAATACTACTTGTCATAGCTGTCGGTAGCTAGTGGTTGTTAGCCATCGAAGCACGCTCTGAATCTGAGCTGTCATCACATGTTAGTACGCATCAATATGCTCAGGAATAAAGTGGTGATGCTTGATGCTTTTAAATCGATAAAAAGCTGCATTTTTGTGAAAAATCATTTTAGGAGTGCTGGAATAATCGTTTTGTGTGCTTATCAGCATCTTCTATCCACGCCTTCTCTGTAATCTGTTAACAGGTGCCAAAACAAGATACAGTGGATGTAGGTTAAATCACAACAAGACACTCAACAAGGAAAAATGTAGGATAAGACAGGATTTTATCCACCGGGAACAGACTGGATCATAAAAAGTAGGCTTACTGTAGAGTACCAGAATAGAGCAATATGATTGGAGGATATTTATCATAAAATCAGAAACTTGAATGTGAATGTTAACAAAATGTTGTTAGAATATTTTGTTAGCTGGGAAAATAATATAGAGAATCCAGTCTGATTTCATGCTGACTGTTGCTTTTTATTAACTCATATTAGACATAAATAGAAATAGTATTTTGATCTGGATGCATGCTTGTGATTTTACAGCAACTGTTTATCCACTTTGAGTTGCCAATGGATGTGCTAAAAGTCTCTGTCAGTGATGTTTTCAGATCGAAACTCTATTAGCAATGCGCTGAATTCCTGCTTTTTTTGTGGTGTTTGACATGGTTGAGTACAAATTGTCTGCCTTTCCATCTGCTGTTTTATCACACAGGACTGCTAAACTGCATACTGCATTTCAAGATTACTCCAAGTGTATTTAAAACTGCTGACGGTTGTTGCTGTAATGCCGAAATCCCTGTAGTAACCATTGTGATATATAAAAAAGATGTGGAGGAGAGTGTAACTTCTTCAGCGTCTCAGTACATTACTGCATTTAACTGCTCACATCAACAATACTAGCCCACATTACACTCATATTAAATGCAGCCTATTAAGTTTTATGGTGTTAATGTTGGACTCTGTAGACTGTAGTGGACAAAAACAGACGACCTTAAATGATAATGTTCTTAGCTTATAGGCAGAAACTAGGATGGCAAACTGATTAACCCTATAAAGCCTACTGTATCATGTTTGATATACACACATTTCTAAGGCCTCTAAGTTAACAGCATCATTACAACTTTGCTGTTGTACACAATCTACTAGTCAAGTCAAGTCACCTTTATTGATATAGCAATTTCAGATTGTGTCAAAGCAGCTTTACAGTATTAAACAGGAAAACTGTGTCGATGATGCTGAAGAACATAACACTCATTTTTTTTTTTTAAGTAAACAAAATAATACCTTTATGTTTCAAGATAACCTCTTACTACACTGAAGCAAATTGGGTTTATTTGATTAAAACAATGGAAAGTGGGGGATCTCATTATTAAATAGATGTTTTTAATTCCAATGCATGTTGGTCACAATTATTGGCACCTAGAAATTCTTATGAGGAAAATATCTTCCCATTCATATTTAATTTTTAGAGTACACCAAGGTGACTAGAAGCATGAAATTGTCCAGCCATGACTTCCTGTTCCACAGGATTATAAATATGAGAAACAAAAGACCAAATACCTTAATCATCCTTCACAAAAGTAAAACCGAAGAATATAATTGTGATTTGCAGAACAAGATTGTTGAGCTTCACAATATATATGTATATATACTAAATGGAATTTATCTTATTATGCTCATATTTACCAAGGGTGCCAATATTAGGAGGGCACTGTAGAGTGACTTTATATGATATTTATGTGCATTATATGTCGGTAGTCAGCTGATCTCTTTATAATTTATATTCCAGTCAGAATTTCAGTTTTACTCTGCACACTTTTTTTTTTTTTTGTTGTTTTACTAAACATTCCAAAAACTACTTATTTATTTATTTATTTATGAGACTGTGAAAGTCTCAAAATGCCATTTAGTTTTAGTCATATTTTAGTCATCTAACTTGTTTTTAGTTATAGTCTAGTTTTAGTCGACTAAATATTATACGATTTTAGTCAACTAAATCTACACAGATTTTGGCTAAAATCTAATGGGTTTAGTTACAGTGTAAAGCGTTTATTAAGCATTTCTCTAAAAATGACCAAAATCATTGTATAGGTTTGATATTAAGGTTTTATCATGATAGACACAGATTTAACTGCTGTGGCAAGCAACATGCCTTTATATTAAAAATTAAATGAAACCACTTCTCATGAAGAAATAAGAAAATGGTCTTCTTTTCAATGAAATATCAATGGTTATATATTGTAGACTAATTATGCATTCCTCATGACAACTTGTTTACCACATTCTTTATTCTTTCAATCAGACACATTTATTTATATAAATAAACTTAGATTAATCTTTATTAGGGCTAATAAGTGATTCAGCCAAGAGTAGTGAGTGATTTTCTGTCTTTCTTTTGTTGCCTGAGTAACATCAATGCTACAGATGATAGCAAAGAAATTAGGCTGCTGTCCCTTTAAAACTGATTCAGTACTGATAATAACTGTATACGTTCGTCCAAGATGTAACCGAGTGTGTTCACGTGAGTACTTGTCAAAATTGACAATTCAACATAATATTGTGTATTTCTCAGTTCATGAGACGCGAAAGAGTACTCATGCGCTGTGTGAGAGGCTCAGAAAACGGACCGAATTTGATTTCTCTTTTGCCTCGTCAAATTTATCCATATGTCTGCTTGTGTATGCTAGTTTATGTCCCATCGGATAGGCTGTAATAGTTCAAATATGCGTATATAACCTCCGAACCACCGCAGCAGATTCGTTCTGAATGAATCTGTTCCCAAACAGTCCCTCCCTTACATTTTCGTCTCGTTTCTATTAGCTGACGAAAATATCAATAGATTTTCGTCATAATTTTTCTCATTCAAAACGAGTTTTTGTTTCATTATCGTCTCGTTTTCGTCGGTGAAAAAATGCCCTTGACAAAAGTTATGACAAAAATTATTTGTTAATGAAATTAACACTGGTTCCCTGATAAAAATACATAATCTTTATGAAAAGGTGTCATATAGAAAGACAAAATAAAACTCCATCCATGTATTTTCCACGCAGGGGGTATGGAGGGGGAAAAATAATAATAATGCTTAATTGAATTGAATTTAATAGAACTTAATAGAAAGTCTGAATATAATATTTATTCATTCATTCATTCATTCATTCATTTACTGACTGGTTTACTTAATAACCTATGGAGTGAAAATATACAAGCTTTGAAGCGATTCTGTGTAGTGTATTTTACATTTACAGTTAAGTGAGTGGAATTCACTGTCAGAAATTCAACTTTTAAATACAGTAAGTAAATAGCTGTACATGTGTATTTGTTGTTTTGCCGTGAAGCAAACTTATACATAATTCTAGAATGAAGGTTTGTTGGTGAGCCTGGGTTTACTGAATCGTGTGCACAATTTACCAATACGTTCCCACGTTTTAACTAAATTGTGTGCTCGATACAATTAGCAATTCCCTCATTTTCATTCAATTCTGCTCACTAAATAAGCCTGGGAAAGAAACAAATGCCATTCGACTTAATAGAACAGATATTTTAAGTTAACATAGAACATGTTCTTTTTATATCTGCTATAATATCTATAATGTTTTCATCACACAGTGTAAATGTGTATTTATACATGGAAATATATTATATATGATTTAATGTTTGTGCAAGGTAAATAAATGTACTGTCATGGGAACAACTTTTTAAATAATTAAAAATACATCTTCATGCCTGGTAAGAAGTATTTCTCAATTGACCTGCATTGGCAGGTGAGGCAAATGATACATTTTAGACCTTGCCGATATTATGCTTAAAATAGATTGCAGTGCTTTTGTGCGTTTCTTTCTTTTCTTTTTTTTTTTTTTTTCTAAAACTGGCATAAAGTAACCCGACATTTTCAGTTAATAGCATTTCTAATGTTTTCGGTCTCAAAAGTTAACTTTGACTTGACTTTCTCTCAGTGCACGCATGAGCTGTTTGCCGAAATACCACTTTTACAAGGAAAGCCAGTCCCCTTCACCTCAAAAAGCCCATTACGCGCCATTTTTCTAAAGCCTGGGATGTGTAGCAGCCATGCCTACACTCAAGGCTCCTTTAATAGATGGATTTACCCTTACACATTTCCCATGCACAATGCATCTCCTCACTCATACATTCATTGATTGGCATGCTCTAAATGCCAGCGATGTTTCAGTGGGCGAACATGAGCTTGTGATGGAGGCAAGACAAATGTCTCCTTCACAGAAGACTAGATTCTGATTATCTGGCTCCCCGCAAAGCGGGCCAGTGGAGCTACGGTAACCGGCGGGAGACTCGGAGGGAAGCAGGCAAACAATGAAGCAGGGAACAGGGCAGGGAAGCGACTTGGCAAGCGATGGATAGGCAGGGAAGGCAGGCAGACAGACAGATAAGGAGAGACAGAGTGAGATGGCAGTCTCTTAGCCCCGCTCACGCTGCTTGGCTTGATTAATCCCTCCCCGACTACAACCACACACACTCCTGATCTGTAGGGTGCAGGTGTGTGTGTGTGCGCGACGAGAGGGAGTGCGGAGACAGTTATTGCGTGCCTTTGTGTGTGTGTGAGACTGTGTCAGCAAAAGAGATAAAATGTGTGTCTTATGTGCTTGCATACAAATGAAGGTTGTGGTTATCTGCCGTGTGTGGGTGAGAAGAAGACGGACCGAAAAATGAGTGAGAAGGAGGGAGACGGTTGAGTGAAAGAGCCGAGAAAAACACTGTTACTTTGCTCAAATGTGTGTATTTTTATAGGCGCATGGTCCAAATATCCCCAAAAGGATACTAAAACCTGAAATCGCATTGTGGGGGCCAACGGTCCTAATGGAAATGTAAAAATACAGAAAGGTTTCTGCAAGGATTAGTTTCCAAAGGATCCAAAATATTATTAGCTCAGTATAAATATAATAAAAGTCAATAGAAGTCAATAAGAGAAGAAGAAGAAGAGACCCAACCGCAATTAAAAAGGCCTTTTTGAAGGTTTACTTAGGTAAAGTTTGGGACAAAATTGTTGACATTTTGGGAACTAAAGTCAAAAATGGTATGGAGTCCCACACATGACATGCAGGGGGTAAAAAAAAAGGAAATTGTGTGCACAATTTACTAATTAGTTCCCTCGGTTTACTAAATCATGCACGCAATTTACTTATTTGATCCCTTGGTTTACTAAATCGTACGCACAATTTACTCATTTTTTCCCTCAGTTAACTAAATCTTACGCACAATTTACTAATTCATTCCCTCGGTTTACCAAATTGTGCACCCAATTAACAAATTTGTTCCATCATTTCACAAAATTGTACACACAGTTTACTAATTTGTTCCATCAGTTTACTAAATTGGGCACACAATTTATTAATTTGTTCACTCGGTTTACTAAATCATGCACACGATTTACTAATTCACTCCATCGGTTTACTAAGTCTTGTACATGATTTACTAATTTGTTGCATCAGTTTACTAAATTGCACACAATTTACGAATTTGTTCCATCAGTTTACTAAATCATACACATGATTTACTACTTCACTCCATCAGTTTAGTAAGTCGTGCACACAATTTAATAATTTGTTCCATCAGTTTACTAAATTGTACACACAATTTATTAATTTGTTCACTCTGTTTACTAAATCATGCACACAATTTACTAATTCACTCCATCGGTTTACTAAGTCTTGTACATGATTTACTAATTTGTTGCATCAGTTTACTAAATCATTTGCACAATTTACTAATTCATTCACTGGGTTTACTGAATTGTGCACACAATTTACTAATTCGTTACCTAGGTTTACTAAATTGTACGCACAATTTACGAATTTGTTCCATCAGTTTACTAAATTGTGCACAATTTACTCATTTGTTCCATTTGTTTACTAAGTCATGCACGATTTACTAATTCGTTCCACCAGTTTACTAAATCATTTGCACGATTTACTAATTCATTCACTCAGTTTACTAAATTGTACGCACAATTTACTAATTCCTTCACCTGGTTTGCTAAATTGTGCACACAATTTACTAATTCACTCCATCGGTTTACTAAGTCTTGTACATGATTTACTAATTTGTTGCATCAGTTTACTAAATTGTGCACACAATTTACTAATTCGTTCCACCAGTTTACTAAATCATTTGCACGATTTACTAATTCGTTCACTCAGTTTACTACATCGTGCACACAGTTTACTAAGTTGTTCACTCGGTTTACTAAATTGTGCACACAATTTACTAATTCGTTACCTAGGTTTACTAAATTGTACGCACAATTTACTAATTCATTACCTCTGTTTACTAAATTGTGCACATACTTGACTAAATTTGTTCCCTTGCTTTACTGAACTATGTGCATAATTCACTCATTCGTTCACTTAGTTTACTAAATTGTGCACAAATGTACTGATTTGTTCCCTTGATTTACAAAAGTGTGTGCACAGTTTATTAATTTGTTCCATTGGTTTACTAAATCGTGTGCACAATTTATTAATACATTAAAATCATAGTAAATTGTGTGCTCAATATAATTAGTAAATCCGTTAGGTAAGTTAGGTAAATTGTGCCCACTAAATAATTTGTTCTACTTCCTGTCCGCATTTTCATAAACCAATGTAGATGGCTCTCACTTAAAATGACTCCATGATGCAATGTTGCAAGGCTTTTGAGAATGTCTCTATAACTCATTTGCAACTGAAAATAAAGCCCAATTAAAGTGTCTCTGTTCATAACACAACAGCAGGAACAGGTTTATTAAAAATGCAGACAGGAAGTAGATTTTTATTTATTTATTTTTTCCTGCATGTAATGTGCAGGTCTCTGTATGGTGATACAACTGTCCTGATAATATAATGAAAGATGTAATTATCGTTTATTAATGTAAATTATTTAATGACAATTTTTTCTTAGAAAAGTACTTAAATTAGTAGTATAGTAGTAGTAGTATATTTTGTTAATTTGTCTCTTGCTAACTTTGGCTCTTGCTATAGACAGTGACAGTGATCTTTGAAAGCAGAAAAACAATCATGTACTTGCAAAGTATGAAATATGAATCACTTAATGTTTAAACAGTTATTTGTGGACATCACTAATAGTTCTATTAGTTTTATCTAATATCAATCAATCTTGGGGTAATGCATTACAAGTAATCAGATTACCATTTCAAGTAACACAAAGTAACAGATTACTTTTAAATTGTGACCCTGGACCACAAAACCAGTCTTAAAGGAGAGGTCCACATCCAAAACAATGATTCACATATAATGAACTCACCCCCTTGTCATCCAAAATGTTCATGTCTTTCTTTTGTCGGTCGTAAAGAAATGATGTTTTTTGAGGAAAACATTTCAGAATTTTTCTCCATATAATGGACTGATATGGTGCCCTGATTTTGAACTTCCAAAATGCAGTTTAAATGCGACTTCAAACAATCCCAAATGCAGCTGTAAACGATCCCACCCGAGAAAGAAGGGTCTTATCTAGCGTAACGATCGGTTATTTTAATAAAAATAATACAATTTATTTACTTTTTTTAATGCCAAACGCTCATCTTGTCTTACTCTGCCTGCACTGTTTTTGTTCCTGTTCATGACAGTTAGGGTATGTCGAAAAACTCCCATCTCATGTTCTCTCTCAACTTCAAAATCATCCTATATCGCTGTTTTACCTTTTTTGTTAAGGGTGTTTGATCTTCTTTGCATGTTCACTTTGCAAAGACTGGGTCAGTACCTCTGCAGCGATGTAGGATGATTTTGAAATGATTTTTGAAGTTGAGGGAGAAAATACGATTGGAGTTTTTTGACATACCCTAACTGTCTTGAACCAGAATACACAGAGTTCAGGGAGAGAAAGGCAAGACGAGCGTTTGAGAATAAAATTGTATTTAAATTGTATTTTTTAAATGAAAATAATTAATTGTTACGTTAAAAAGACCCTTCTTCCTCGGCTGGGATCATTTGCAACTGCATTTTGGAAGTTCAAACTCGGGGCACCATATCAATCCATTATATGGAGAAAAAATGCTGAAATGTTTTCCTCAAAAAACATAAATTCTTTATGACTGAAGAAAGAAAGACATGAACATCTTGGATGACAAGGGGGTGAGTACATTATATGTGAATCATTGTTTTGGAAGTGGACTTCTCCTTTAAGTAGGATGTGTATATTTGTAGCAATAACCAAAAATACATTGTATATGTCAATTATAAGAATATTAAGTAAATAACATGTTCCATGAATATATAAAAGATATAAAAATATTTCAAAACTTTTTTAATTAGTAATATGCATTGCTAAGAACTTCATTTGGACAACTTTAAAGGGGATTTTCTCAATATTTAGATTTTTTTTGCACCCTCAGATCCCAGATTTTTAAATAGTTGTATATCAGCCAAATTGTGTCCTATCCTAACAAACATCAGTGGAAAGCTTATTTTTTTTTCAGCCTTCAGGTGATGCATAAATCTCAATTTCAAAAAATTGACTCTTATGGCTGGTTTTGTGGTCCAGGGTCACAAGAAAATAAGAGTTACACTCTTAAAAATAAAGGTGCTTTAAAAGGTTCTTCACAGCGATGCCATAGAAGAACCATTTTTGGTTCCACAAAGAACCATTTAGTCAAAGGTTCTTTAAAGAACCACCTCTTTCTTACCTTTTTATAATCTGAAGAACCTTCTTTCACCACAAAGAAACAGAAACAGGAAGGTTCTTCAGATGTTAAAGGTTCTTTATGGAACCATTTACACGAAAAAGTTTCTTCTATGGCATCATGAAGCACCTTTATTTTTAAGAGTGTACTTTTTCAAATAAGTAACGCAAGTTACTTTGTTTTCCCATTTATTTACTGACACCTCTCCTTTCCCTTGTTAAGAGAAATTGGGAGTGTGCTGCAGAGGCACTTCCTTCAGCCTGAGGCTGATTCATTTCACTTTTGGTGTTAAGGGCCTTTACAGTTGCTTAAAATATAACTTTTGAGTTTCTGTTATTAAAAATAAACAAGCAAGCCCAGCCTAGGTGACAAGAAGTAATCCAACGTATTACTTTCCATAAAAAATAACTCAGTTACATTTTTATGGCGTGTCCTCATTTAGGTAACGTGTATGTGTGTGTTTGTTTGTCTGTATGAAGTGCTAACTCTTCTGTGTGAGGGTAATTTGCTTTCGTTTGTTTTTAATATTTTGACTGTCATTTGTGCTTATCGCCCTGCTGTTTTCTTCAGTATATTTAACCTACTAGTGTGAGGAGAAAATGCCATTTTATGTATTTAAGCAGTGACTTCCACTGCATCGTAAACACTTCTGAGCCCTTTTCATCTTCATTTTCCTTTCACTCTTCACCGCCGCATATGTATGTTTGTGGAAGCGCAGCGAAAATCATTTCCTTGAGTTTCGGAATAAAATATGACTGGGACACGTTTTTGACGAGTTTTCTGAGCCCAATACAAAACAGAAACCGAAAGATCTTCCGGTTGTTGCTGAATGTCCTCAGTTGTTAAGCGGTAAATCTATTAAGCACTTTTCTCAGAGATCGGCTTTCATTTCAGCCATCATGATTTCAGCGCTCATGTCTGGATACGCTCTGCTGGCTTTGTAGCTTTGAGTGGTGTTGAATCTGATTGGTTGTGATTGCTCTGATGGATGGTAAAACATCTGAGTGCCAGTACTGAATCTGGTTTCGTGTTTAGCATCACCAATGGCTGTTCCTCACACAACACGCAGCTGGCCACCGCTCCTTTAGTGAAAACAAAGTAAATTGGAGCAAAATGGGTACCGTAGAGCTTTTGCTTTTGCAGATTATTGCTTTTCTTTTGGGGTTTATGGCTTGAGTTTGGACAGCTCAATTAAAGTGAATGAAATGTGAAAAATTCTGCAATGTCCTTTGCTTTTGCACATTAAATTAAAGGCCACAAATAGAGACAAGATGGACCAGTTTTTATTTGGATTGGAATTTCAAAGCATAATAGAACGTCTTTTTTCGCTTTCTGCTAGCGTAATTTAAAATTGATTCATTACGTCTTGTCCATTAAAATGACAAGCAGCTGATCAGAAAGAGGAAATGCATTCACATTTGAGTAGTTTATGCTGGACTACTTTATTTGATAGTGATTCATGCTTTTCAAAGCACATTTCAGAAACTTAAATTACCTTTCAGCGTCGTCAAGTCCTGAAGTATTTGTACTTGAAAGGAGACAATATGTGACGACTGTTCTTTTCAGAAAGAATGTATTATATTTCCATCTTCTCTCCTGGCCTTGCCTCTCCTCATAGGCATTGCCAGACCTCTGTCTTTCATCTAAGGCTCCCTAAAAATCTGCGATGAGCTGTCAGCACCCTTAAAAATCTGTGATTGTGTGATCGCTCTTCACGTTTGCTGAAAACAGCTGCTGCAGTAAGTTAGCTGAGGTTATTTAATTCTGAATCCTCCCCCTTGCAGTTGTTAAAAGAGTGTGTTAAGTTAAGCATTTTAGTTCCTGCTAGTCAGCAGTGGACTTGTTTATAGACGACAAGAGTAGCAATATTTGGCACAGGGTAAATGCTCATCAAAATCTTATCTAGAGATTTCACAACTCCTCATGCTCAACCTGCTGAGAGGAAAAACAGCTGAAACCAGTCGAATACGGTTTCTTGGCCTTAGCTGGTTTATGCTGGTTAATCTAGATTTAGGTTTAATGACAAATAAGTGTCTAAGAAAAAAAGCTAATATAGTAATGTATCTAAAAAGGCACTTCACCTAGAATTGTAGGCTATTCAATGTATGTACATATTCCATGTTGTACATATGTTTATAAATAATAAAAATAATAATAATAATAATGTTATTAACAATAATAATAATTAATTATTATATACTAATTATATAATGTATTATTATTATTATTATTATTATTTTTTTTTTAAAGTGTTAATTTACCAAATTACATGAAAAAAAAAATGTCACGTGGTGTAGCCATTAAAAAATAAAATGAAATAATTGAAATAAAATGAAATAATGAATGAATGAATGAATAAATAAATAAATAAATAAATCTAATTACATTTTTAGGGAGTTGAACCACATGACAATGTGCAATATTAACCTCATAAAAAGGTTTATGATAATTTAAGAAATGTGTTAACGTAAGGTTCTGCTCTTTATGATATAATTGCATACACGCAACATGATCTTGTCATTTTTTTAAATATAGCTATTAATTTAACATAATAATAATAATAATAATAATAATAATAATAATAATAATTTTGTTAACTTTTTGAGTTTTATTCAAATTAAATTTAAAATTGCATTTATTATTATTATTATTATTAATGTTAACCTTTAATTTTATTACAATTGAATTACATGTTGTTGTTGTTGTTTTTGTTAACTTTTATTTTAATTTTTATTAAAATTGAACGCTTTGTCATAATAGGTGTTCATTCTATGTATGAATTTATTTTTTATGTATTTTTTGAATCATTTACTAGAGTCAGAAATGTAAACCTTTCATTTCTAAAACAATATAAAAAAAATCATAATAGTTTCCATATGCACACACACACAAAGCATAAACACACTTATAATATTAATAATTATTTAAAAATATATATATACACACATTTATTTATTTATTTATTTATTTATTTTATTAAAAAACAATTATTAATATTATAAGTATGTTTATGCTTTGTGTGTCTGAAATAAATGCAACTGTTTTAAACTAAATTTAACTGACACAAAAATAATTATTATATATATATATATATAGTAAAATTAAACATTTGCGTATCATATAAGAAAAGATGTGCTCATTGTATGCATGTACATTCTTTTTTATGTATTTTTATGTAACATTTCTCACTATTAACTAGTTGTTTATAAGCATGCCTATTCATAACATATTGGCTATTTTTTAGTACTTATAAACCACATAATCTGTATGATCATATTCTATATATCCCTAATCCTACCCAATATTTAAATTTAACAAGTACCTTACTAACTACTAATAATCAGCAAATTAGTAGTTTATTGAGGCAAAAATCATAGTTAATGGTTTGTTAATAGCGAGAATTTGACCTTGAAATAAAGTGTGACCTTTCATAGAGTCAGAAAAGCAGCAAGTGCACTCCCAGCAGGTTTAGCGGGTTGACAAGTGAGCCTCCCAGACTGAACAGCTGAAAAGTGCCCAAAACCCATCTAAAATCAGCCTGACCACCAGACTAGGAGACCAGCAGTCTGTCTTGAGGCAGTCTAACGTTTCTGCTTCAGCAGGGCAGGTAGGACTAAAATCCTAGAACGGCCCCAGCCATGGTCGCAAGGTCCCACCTGGCTGCCCTGTAGACAGCCCACCTCCCTCCTTCTCCTCCATTTGTGCCGTGCCGGTGAGGAGGAACAAACCCAGTGATTAGAGAGGCGGGCTGCTTTATCCTGGTGGCAGCCTGCGCTCCCCAGATAGGCGCATTAGTGTTGCGCACAATGGCTAATGGTGTTTATCATTAGAGACAGAGCCGGGCAGGGCTGTAGCGGAGCTCGGGAGATGCTTCCGTGCCAGGCTGCGTGGCTGATGAGCCTTTCTCATTTACAGTCTCAGGTAATGACAAAGCCCGATTCCTGCTCCCCTCCTCATTTGTGGATCACTCTGCAGGTAGCGGTAAAATCTCCTCTCCGAGCCACTTTAGCACGGATTTAGCTGGAGGACACATTACTTAATGGTGACACTCCTGACAGCGAATGAGACCTGTTTTCGATGCTCGTAATTGGAGGTTGTTTGCTGGTGGCAGCCGATGAGTTTGTTTCCTTTCCACTCTGTGTGAGGTGTGCTTACACTCGAGGAGGAGGCACACTCGGGTTGTCTGGTTTGATTAGGTTAAATTTGCCGTTTAAAAGGAATCAAAAGGCTGTTTTTCAATGATGCTAGTTGCGTAACGCCATCAGATTGTGTAAAACCAATGTTTAGTAGTATTTGAGAGATTCATAAAAATTAATCAAAGAACATTTCCCCAATTTTGCGCCATGCAGAAAATAATTGCCACTCGTCCTTCAGTTTATGAATTTAAATTGAAAACATATTTATGGAAATACTGTATATTGAATGGAAACCTGACAGAAATGTAAAGTTTGTATACTGTATATATTCATTCCTGGGATGTTGATTACAGATTGTAAGTGATTCTGTCACACTAGTTTCACACTGGCAGATTTTTGATTATCGGCATAAAGTCTGGTTCATTTTGTCTGTGCATTTAGACAGGAAGAGACCCTGTAACTTAGGGTGGGACCCCTGATGATTCACTGGCAAGGAGCCCACTTCATAAACAAAGGCAGCAATCTAGCAAATATTTAGCTGGTAATTTGCTTTTCTGCTTATTAATAATATAAGATGTGAACTATTGTTCAAACGTTTAGGGCCAGTAAAAAATCAAAACTTAAGTTCAGCAAAGATGTGTTAAATTAATCAAAATGAGAGGGGGAAAAATGTTACAAAATGTTACAAAATATTTCAATTTCACATATATATATATATATATATATATATATATATAATATTATAATTATATTATAATAAAAAAAAATATTATTATTATTATTATTATTATTATTATTTAATATTGTATTTATTTATATAAATATATGTGACCCTAGACTACAAAACCAGTCATAAGTAGCAGAGGTATATTTGTAGCAATAGCCAAAAATACATTATATGGGTCAAAATTATCATTTTTGTCCTTTTATGTCAAAATCATTAGGATATTAAGCAAATATCATGTTCCATTATGATATTTTGTATCCTACCATACCATAAATCCTACCATAAATATATCAAAACTTGATTTTTGATTAGTATATGCATTGCTAAGAACTTCATTTGGACAACTTTATACAGTATATATATATATATATATATATATATAAAATTATTCTTTTTTTTTTTTTGGACCCTTACATTCCCAGATTTTCAAATAGTTGTATCTCTGGCTTATTTATTTAGAATTCAGATATGTATAAATCTATAGTTCATAATATTAGTGCTTTAATGGAAAAATGTTAAATAAGTGCAACCTTGGTGAGCACAAAAGAAGAGAATTATTTGAAAAACATGAACATTTTGTGTATAAAACTGGCAAAATGTTTATTTAGTATTATTTATTTTATTTATTTATTTAAATTTACATTATAACTCAGTAAAGACAGCAAAATACAGTGCTGCACGTAAATACTACTAATAATAAAGCAAAGGTCTGAATCTGTCAACTGTTTAAGACCATGAAACTCTCTATGACGACGAAAGTCTAAACGACGCAGTCCGATAGGTCTAACTCAATCTGACTTAATGACATCATTATCACATGTAACAGCTGATTGGTTCTCTTTCGTGTCGGCACCCAATGAGCTCGCTGCTCAACATTCAAATGTATGACTGGTGCTTACTTTCGCAGTTTGTGGCATGCTTTAGAAACCCTCCACCTTCCCCAGCTCCACCTGTATAGATCTGCTACGAGTTGATTCATGTATGTTATATGTGCAGTAGCAATATTTCTTACAAGTCTCGGAGCAGCAGCATAGCAGATTTGTTTCGCTAAGACCAAATACATTAACACTGTCATGTACAGTACATTACCATGCCAATCCCTCTGAGAGTTGTTATGACAGAACTGTATATTTAAAGGGATGGTTACTACCTTTCTGGGGCTTACATTTGGTAGCTGCATTGCTGTCTATGACAGAAAACTCTCGAATTTCATCAGAAATATCTTAATTTGTGTTCCAAAGATTAACAAAGGTCTTACGGGTTTGGAACGACATGAGGGTGAGTAATTAATGCCAGAATTTTCATTTTCATTTATTTGTGGCACAGCATACTTGCCTGCTAGGCTTCCATTCTAAATGCACTACTTTAGATGCATTTTACAAACTGTAGGATGAGTTTGGCATGAAGAAGTGTTGTTGAAAGCATACTTTGTGTAGTATATATACATTAACTTGACAAAATGTCCTAAAATATGTCGTGTTGCTGTATCTGGCAGTATATTCTGGCACTTCCTGCTTCACTGGCATTAATCTGAAACATTCCTGAAATAGATGCTGTTAAAATTTTGGATGGGGTAGACTGTGGCTCCGTGCAAACTGTGATTTTTATCTAGAGTGTGGCTTTAGTTCTGATTAACCCTGGAGTCATGGGTAATATTTAATCTGAGGGACTGAGAGTTAGGTCCCACTGGGCACTTAATGAGGAGTTCACACAGATCTGTCTCAATAAATCCAACCACTTCACACCATATTTAATCTCCTCCAGTGAGCAGCTTTTATAATGTTTCTCTCACATACGGACGGACCAAAGGAACGGCTGACCTCAGCAGTCAACAGCCGAGATCTAGTTCACTGGAGAATCTACTGCTCTTTTTTGTTTGCATGATACAAGTCTTTTTCTTTGAATTCCCCAATGACCTTTTTCAAGGTCAAGGAGAATGTGTGAGATTAAATTTACAAGGTTCAGCTTGAATGATAGATAGATAGATTTATTATGTAAATATAATAAATATATACATATCACTAAAATATATAAATAGTCCAAAGAGCTGATAAAAACATCACATAGGGCTGTCACTAACGATTGTTATGATGATTAATTGAATAATCTGATCGTTATAATACATTTTTTGTAGTAATAAATAAAGACCTAAGTAAACAATAGCCTTTAAAATTACTTAGAATACATATATAATAGCAGTGAGGCAATAATAATTAGTTTAAATAAAGTATCAAAAGCAAGTAATCATATGGTTATCATATGGCCAATTACTCAACACGGGCAAAATGCAACCAAACTCGAACAGAATCGAGGAATCGTTGCAGCCCTACATCATATTAATCCACAAGTAACCCAGATGACTCCAGTCCATTAAAGGGAAAAACTGCATGTTTCTAAGAAATAAATCCATTTTTAAGATATTTTTAACTCGGGTTCTCGGCTCAAAAAGTCTTCTATCCATAATAATGATTTATCTATCAAAAAATATGTCTTATCTGAATCAGGAGAGAAATGATGATGAAATGATGTGAGAGTACCACGGAAAAAAAAAAAGTTGTTTCAACTTGTTACCCCACTGACTTAAAATGTTAGTTTAGTCAACTTGAAATTTTAAGTTACTTAATGTTAATTAATGTGAGAACTGGAATATTTTTGTTGACGAACCAAAAAATTTAAGTCAGCGAGGTAACAAATTATTTTAAATTGAACTTTTTTTGTTGTTTTTTTTTAACAGTGAAACAGGAGATGGAATTTGAATATTCACTGAATAAATCGTTATTTTGGAATATAGATTCACATTTTAGTCAGAAATGGACGTTTGAAGTTAAAATCCCTCAATGATTTATTTATCAAAAAATATGTCTTATCTGAATCAGGAGAGAAATATGCACAGATCAAACACCGTTTACAAGCCAAAACAGACTAAAATAGAGCTAAACAAATATGTTGGTGGATTTTGATGTGAGAGTACCACACTGCTTCAACTTAAAAAAAAAAATGTTACCCCACTGACTTAAAATTTTTTACTACGTCAACTTGAAATTTTAAGTTATTTAATGCTAATTTATGTGACAACTGGAATATTTCTGTTGACGAAACAAAATTTTACGTCAGCGGGGTAACAAATTATTTTAAGTTGAAACAACTTTTTTTTTTTTTATACAGTGAAACAGGAGATGGACTTTGTTCACTGAATAAATCGTTATTTTGGAATATAGATTCGCATTTTAGTCAGAAATGGACGTTTGAAGTTAAAATCCCTCAATGATTTATTTATCAAAAAATATGTCTTATCTGAATCAGGAGAGAAATATGCACAGATCAAACACCGTTTACAAGCCAAAACAGACTAAAATAGAGCTAAACAAATATGTTGGTGGATTTTGATGTGAGAGTACCACTGTAAAAAAAAAAAAGTTGAATAAATGTTGCTTCAACTTAAAATATTGACTTAAAATTTTTAGTTTAGTCAACTTTAGAAACTAAAAAAATTAAGTCAGCAGGGTAACAAATTATTTTAAATTGAAACAACTTTTTTTTTTTTTTTACAGTGAAACAGGAGATGGACTTTGTTCACTGAATAAATTGTTATTGTGGAATATAGATTCGCATTTTAGTCAGAAATGGACGTTTGAAGTTAAAATCCCTCAATGATTGATTTGTTCCTTACAAACACTCATCTTTTCATTTCACAAGACATTAACTGATGGACCGGAGTCATGTGGGTTACTTGTGGAGTACTGTGATGTTTTTATCAGCTGTTTGGACTTTCATTGTAACGGCACCCATTCACTGTGATGTAATGCTAATTTTCCCCAAATCTTTTCCTACAAACTCATCTCCATCTGGGAGGGCCTGAGGGTGAGTACATTTTCAGCGAATTTTCCATTTTTACCACAAAGACTGGTGAAAACCTGTGCAGCCGCCTACCGGATGTTGCATAAACCCAGCCAGTCTGATTGCATTGTACCATTTTAAGAAAGTGCAGTTTGCAGTTTAGCGTGCAACATGCATCAGACGGTGAGTGGACGGATGTGGGCGATGTGTGTGAGAGATCTGAGGCTGAGACTGATATCTTCCCAGTGGAAACGAACTTCTGAACAGTGATAAACTCTAATATGACGTCTCTGTTGTTTCATCAAGCCCCTGTCAGGTGATTCAGCCATCCATCATTTTGTTTTCTAGTGCTTGTCTTAGAACAATTTGCGATGAAAGTGCCAATTAGGCAGTGATTCAGCAAAGATTGACTGTCAGAGGTCAGTCCACCTCTGTCAGCCCTGATGGCTTCATTTAACCAGCCATGAGGATTTGTGTATGTTGTAGGTTGATAGAGCAGATGATCTGAAACCAATTAAAATAATGAGTTCATCTTTTTGATTTAGATGTTTGCTGTTTATGTATGGAGGATGGTTTATGTACTGCTTGCTATTTTTAGTGTATTTGCAAATATTATGAATAGCAGCATACGGAAATAACATAGACAAATTATGTTTAACAGGACTAAGAGTGGATGTCAAATAAACTATATTTCACCACAGAGGAAAACATCCAATATTCTAATTAATGGTCAATAAGTTTTTACATGGCTGATTTATGTAACCTCCAATCATAAAAATGTGCTTACAGTCTTTCAAATTACCAAAAATTGCTTTGTTATTTATTGGGAATAGCCCTGAACCTAAACACTGTATTATTTCAGTTTGGAATACAAAAATTAAAAGAGGAAATTGGTTTTAATGCTCATTACAATATATCATTTTAAAATAATAGTATCTCATGTTATTTCTCTTTCAAAACACTGACTGAGATTTAGATGAAATAATTAGAAACCATTATTTTAAAGCAAGTTGAACCATGTGGTAAAAAAAGTACCTTGATTGATACTCCTTGATTTATTTATTTATTTGTTTCTTTCTTGCTTGCTTTATTGCTTTATTTATTTGAATTTGTATCAGTCTTGTTATGCTGTGCTTTAAAATAATGGTTTTTAAATAAATAATCTTTAAATTTATAAATAAATCTTTAATCTAAATCTGGAAAATATAAATAAATAAATATGACCATAAAAAAATAAATATAACCATATAAATATGGTTTGAACAAAGAGGTAAAAATGTTTGTTTGTTTCTATGTTTGAATTTGTATCAAACTTGTTATGCTGTGCTTTAAAATAATGGTTTCTAAATGTTTATTTTGAGTGAGTAAATAAATAAATACATATTTTCTAATAAATCTATTAATAAACGTTTAATCTGAATCTGGAAAATAAGTAAGTAAATAAATAAATAAATAAAAACAGTTTGAACAATGTTGTAAAAATCATTTATTTATTTATTTATTTATTTATACATACATACATTCATTCATTCATTCATTCATTCATTCAGACTTAGATTAAAGATTTTAAAACTATTATTTTAAAGCACAGCATAATAAGACTGAAGCAAATTCTAATAGTATAATAGCTAAAAAAACAGTTTGAACCATGTGGTTTTAAAAAAAAAACAGTTTATCTGTTTACCTATGTGTTTGTTTGTTTGTTTGTTTGTTTGTTTGTTGTTTGTCTGAATCAGAAACCATATTATTTTTAAGCACAGCATAACATGACTGAAACAAATTCTGTGTTTTGAAATTCATTTCAAGTTCACAAAATTGTCAGTATTTTTTTTTTTTTCAATGAAAGTGAAATTTTGCTAAAACTATTTATTTATTTGTATTTCATATATTTATCAAAACTTACATTTGAAATTGTATTAAATTCTAAATATAAATATTCAAGTGTTTGGTTCTAAGAATATATACATTTATAAATAGCCTATTGAAATGTAATTAAAATGCAATTTTTTGATATCCCTTTTTTATTTTATTTTTTAACTTTAAATGCAATTAAATCTATCAAATCCATAATACACATCTAATGTGGCTTAGCTTAGTACTTTTCTAGTGATATAAGCAGTAAATAAAATCACATAAATGACACAATTTCCTGATAACCAGTTCATCACTGACCAAAGTTTTAGTTAAAATAACATTGAAAACCTAACAGTACATTTCACAGGTGGTAACAGAAGTTTGATTGAGTCTGAATTTCCCTCTTCATTGTAAGGAGGTTGGTGAGGAGGAAGCTCTGTAGCCTTTGAACCCGCTCTACCCTGTAGACCATCCTGAATTCTTCTAATAAGCAAAGCTGACAAGGGAAACCACCCACCTGTGTTGATGAGAGAGACTGGGGCCTGTATCTGTGTCTTTGTTAGGCTTTGACTTCACCCTAGAATCTACTCAGCTCAATCCTTGCATGCATTGAGAGGAACGAAGCTCTCTGGCAATTTAGTACAGACAGCTGTACCACAAGAGAGACCGAGCTTTAGATCTCTGTCAGGAAAAATAAACGTGTACAAAGCTGAAAGGACAAGTTAGTACACACTGTCAGCTGTCTGTCAGGAGTCCAATTTCACACTGTTCAGGTATAAAACACACAGCGAGGTCTATAGATAGGCCTGTTTTTAGATCTATAACACGACTAGACGTACAGACATATTACGTTACACAGGAGACATACTTTTTATAGATCCGTTTGCATCGTATGAACAGGTTTTCTGTATAGCAGGGTTGAAAATGATGGTTATTTATTATTCAGACTGATTTGTTTGCTAATGCACCAAGAGACAAAATTGCTACCGGAGCATTTGGAGGCATATTCATAATATAAATCTTGCCAGATACCCTGAATATTCTATTCATATAATAATAGTAATCATTTCTTTTCTTTCAAGATGCCATAAATTACATTATTATTTGGTCTAATCGCACATAAGGAATGGTCAGGACATTTGAAGTAATTAGATGAAGTATGACAATAATAGAATTTGATATAGGCTATTCTGCTTTCCTCAGTGGTAGATATTTTAATAGGAGTTGAGACCTTATCAAGTCATTAGCCAGATGGGCTGAGCGGCTCAATCTCCAAACAAGACTCCTAATGGAGCCCGTGGCCTAATTACAGTACATCCATTCAGGACAGTATCAGAAATGAAGAATGTTCCATTCTGATACACTCTGTAGATATTACTGAATTGACGGTTAACAACTGCCATAATTAGACAATATTCAACATTCAAAAGTAAAGTACCTTTTTGTGTGTTTTTACAATTGAAAAGACAGTCACCCTTTAGATTTTTTAGATAGACTCATTGTAGACTCACTTAGTTGGTTAAAGGGATTATTCACCCAAAAATGAAAATTACCACATAATTTACTCACCCTCAAGCCATCTTAGGTGTATATGACTTTCTTCTTTCAGATGAATACAGTTGGAGTTATGTTACAAAAATGCCCTGGCTCTTCTGAGCTTTATAATGGCAGTGAATGGGTGCTGAGATTTTGAAGTCCAATAAAGTGCATCAATCCATCATAAAAAGTACTCCACACAGCTCCAAGGTGTTAATAACGGCCTTCTGAAGCAAATCGATGTGTTTTTGTGAGAAAAATATCCATATTTAAAACTTTATAAACTGTAATCTCTGAATAAGTAATAAGTTTTGAGTGTAATGTCTGTAAAATGTAAAATGATGAGCACACAATAAAAGGTTTGAATTTTATTGCTGTGGTATCATGGAAAAAAAATGAATTTTAACCACTGATTCTGCACATCATCATCTTTCAGCAATGAAAACAAAACATACTTTGACAGCACAGAACACAGTGTCTTCTCAGCATGATGTAAACACACTAACTAGCGGAAGTGTGTGTGGGCAGGCCAGAGTGTTTGTATTTCGCAGGTAGGTGGGGATTATGCTAATGTGTTACCGACGTAGATCGGTAACAGACAGAAGATTTGAAACAGCATCACACCAACAGAGGCCGCTCTATTAATTGACACGAGCGTCTTACCTCAGACCCGCCTAAATCAGTTGTAACAGTCCGACCTCTATTGTTTCGATGCTGGAGCAGGGATGTAAGTTAGACAAGAATATCTCTGATTGAGCAAATGAGGTGTTGTGTTGCTGGATGTAATAATGAACGTAGTGGTTGTCATTTACTCCTGACATCTGAGCTGCTGAAGATGCAGTGGATTATATTTGTTTGTGAAAGGAATGCGCCTCCCGATCTACATACACTGACCAAAATTTTAAACACAGCACTTTTGTTTTTGCCCCCATTTTTCATGAGCTGAATGCAAAGACGTTTTCTATGTATACAAAAGGCCTACTTCTCTCAAATATTGTTCACAAATCTGTCTAAATCTGTGTTAGTGAGCACTTCTCCTTTGCCGAGATAATCCATCCACCTCACAGGTGTGGCATATCAAGATGCTGATTAGACAGCATGATTATTGCACAGGTGTGCCTTAGGCTGGCCACAATAAAAGGCCACTCTAAAATGTGCCGTTTTACTGTATTGGGGGGGTCCGAAAACCAGTCAGTATCTGGTGTGACCACCATTTGCCTCATGCAGTGCAACACATCTTTGCATAGAGTTGATCAGGTTGTTGATTGTGGCCTGTGGAATGTTGATCCACTCGTCTTCAATGGCTGTGCGAAGTTGCTGGATATTGGAAGGAACTGGAACACGCTGTCCTATACGCCAATCCAGAGCATCCCAAACATGCTCAATGGGTGACATGTCCGGTGAGTATGCTGGCAATGAAAGAACTGGGATGTCCCATAACATACACCTGCCCATACCATAACCCCACTGCCAACATGGGCCACTCGATCCACAACACTGACATCAGCAAATCGCTCACCCACACGACGCCATACACGCTGTCTGCCATCTGCCCTGTACAGTGAAAACCAGGATTCATCCGTGAAGAGAACACCACTCCAAAGTGCCAGACACCATCGAATGTGAGCATTTGCCCACTCAAGTTGGTTATGACGGCGAACTGCAGTCAGGTCGAGACCCCGATGAGGACGACAAGCATGCAGATGAGCTTCCCTGAGACGGTTTCTGACAGTTTGTGCAGAAATTCTTTGGTTATACAAACCGATTGTTGCAGCAGCTGTCCAGGTGGCTGGTCTCAGACGATCTTGGAGATGAAGATGCTGGATGTGGAGGTCCTGGGCTGGTGTGATTACATGTGGTCTGCGGTTGTGAGGCCAGTTGGATGTACTGCCAAATTCTCTGAAACGCCTTTGGAGATGGCTTATGGTAGAGAAATGAACATTCAATTCATGGGCAACAGCTCTGGTGGACATTCCTGCAGTCAGCATGCCAATTGCACGCCCCCTCAAAACTCGCGACATCTGTGGTATTGTGCTGTGTGATAAAACTGCACATTTTCGAGTGGCCTTTTATTGTTGCCAGCCTAAGGTACACCTGTGCAATAATCATGCTGTCTAATCAGCATCTTGATATGCCACACCTGTGAGATGGATGGATTATCTCGTCAAAGGAGAAGTGCTCACTAACACAGATTTAGACAGATTTGTGAACAATATTTTAGAGAAATAGGCCTTTTGTGTACATAGAAAAAGTCTTAGATCTTTGAGTTCAGCTCATGAAAAATGGGGGCAAAAACAAAAGTGTTGCATTTATAATTTTGGTCAGTGTATATCCGTCTATGTTTGCGCAAATCATTCGTGATCCAGCTTCACTTACAGCAAAAGTGAATATAAGGGTTTTTTTAATGGAGCTTTGCGATCGCCTTTCCTAATAATGTGCTAGTTAGTAAGTTTAGCGGCTAAATGCGGCTAAAGTAAACAGGCTCGTCACTCCACAGAGAGAAGAGAGGGGTGGGGCGAGCAGAGCTCATTAACATTTAAAACAGCCTTGACCAGAACAGGATGATTTTTGAAGAGCTGATTTTGGCAAGGTAAAAAAGGTGTTATTTACACTACCATTGAGAAATTTTAACCAAAGCATGTTATAGACTTTTCATTAAGACCCTAAAGAATCATATCAACTTGTGGAAAATGGGCGTCCGATGACCCCTTTAACAATTTTGCAGACTGTTTACATTAAAGGATAGCTATGTTACAAACTGAAAAAAAAAAAAAGATATTTTTGAAAACCCATGACCTGCACTTTAATATAACTCTGATTAGTCATATACACCTGGGATGGCTTGAGAGTGAGTAAATCATGGGGTAATTTTCATTCTTGGGTGAACAATCCCTTTAATCTTATTCTAAATATTATTCTAAAAAATTATTCTAAAAATAAATTAATAATTTTGCATGTATTTTTCACATACAAAATGTGAATATTTAAGGACCATTAACTTTGTGAGATCTTTTTTTTTTTTTTATCTGATTCACATTATTTTCTCATTACTATAACAATGATGGGAATTACTGTATTATACTAATGGGAAACTCAACAACTAAATTACAAGACATTATGATAATGAGAATTATTGTGCTGTATGTGCTGTATTGCCAAAAAGAAAAGAAAAAAGTAAAATCCTGCTATATAGTGCCTGCATTTGCACATATAAGCAAGCAGAACAACACAGCACAAAAAATCCATGCAGTGAAAGTCAATAGTAACCAAAACAAAATCTCTTTTGTGTTTCACAGTTTTAAACCGCACAGGGGATGGCAAATGATGGCAGAACTTTAATTTTTTTGTGTGAACTATCCCACGGTCCTTCATTAGCTGCTTCAGGTGTGCTTGGTTAGAAATAAAAAAATCTCTGCAGAAAGGTCAGTACCCAAGAGCTCGACTGTAAGAGAGTTTTCTTCTTTGTTAAAATAATATGTAGCCTTTCAAAAAAAGTCCAATTTTAATTTGGCAAATCAGTTTGATCCATGACTCCGCTATGATTTTTTTAAAAGTATATCCAATGCCTGGTGGATTTTACCACGGGAGAGTTTACAGGCCCAAACAACAGGCACGTTTTAAGAGAAAGCCGCTCATTGAAGTGCTCCGTAGTTTGACAGGACCGCACCGTTATCTGTGCTCCTTAATTCTAGTTTTCGGCTGTAAACTAAATGACGCAGGCAGCAGACATTATTTCCAAATTAATCTCTCAACTAAACTCAGCCCTCGCATCACGGCCTGTCTGTTTCTGCTGAAATATCTCCACTCTTTGTTATGGATTTGATTTTCCATGCATTGCAAAGTTTGTTGATTTATTTATTTCCCAATGAGAGCCATTTGTTTTGACAGATGCTTGTTCTGGGGCCGCAGCCAAGGCTTGTCTGATTTTCTGGATATTCACACAGTAGACTACGGGTTTATACTTTGTTGTTTAGACACACAATACTGTACAGTTGCCAGTTTCAGGATAATTATGTCGGCATAGACATATTCAGGCTGGGCTGAATTCAAAGTTTGCGGGGAGGAAGAAGAAGAGGATTATGGTATGGGGCAGTTTAATCCATTCTTATTACTCTCTCGCTAAGTTTATTGCAGGGAATTTGCTTTTCAGCCACAAATATACAGGCCTCTGTAGCTAAACTCACTTAAAGTCAAATTACACTGAACTCTCTGTGGGTGGAACGAACGGTCCAGCACTAATTCCGTAAACAACAACAAAGCCTACGAACATAAAGATGTCTAGTTTGTGAGAGTAATGCTTAGCGCACTCCACGAGACGGAAGCTTGTACATTTAAAGAGTGTTTTTTTGCTCTAATTGCAGACTAGTATGTCAATAGCAAGATTCATTATCCTCCCCAAAGCCACGCTTCTGAAATTCCCTTCTCACAAACTCGTGCACATGGCCATCCGAGAGTCGATTCTTGAAATGTCAACAAACAACATGGAGGAACGTTTGTAAAATACTGTAAGGACTGGAAAATAAGAGCTAGAGAAGCTTCCCACTGGCTCATTGGCTGTTGTTCATTTACGGAGGTATTTCTGTATCTTTATTGTGCATTCAAACAAATGTTTTGCAAGCAAAGCCAACAGTGAGTTATTTATTTATTTATTTATTTATTATTTCAAATCGTTGTTCTCTAAATACTTTTTGTATTTGAAAACATTTTGCTCCCAAACCTTTTGTGTTTTTACTGTTGTTGATGTTTTGGAAAAGCATTAAAGGGTTTTGCTTGGAAAACTTTTGTTTATTTAAAAAAGTTTCATTTTATTTTGTGTTTTTGTTTTTCTGGAAGAGCATTAAAGGGGTTTTGTTCTCAAAATGTATTTTATTTAAAAATGTTTGTTTTTTTTGGAAGAGCATCTTTCTTTGGAAGAACAAAAGGTGTTTTGCTTTGCTTATTTTATTATGTATTTATTTATTTTGCAAATATAAAAGGGTCAACAGACACTATTGAATTTAAAATGCATTTAGGGAGTTTTTAGACTGGCAAACTTTCATTTCTTCTTTTTCTTTCTTTTTTTTCAGAATACTTCATAAAAACAAGAATAACTCATACTCATTGCTCTTTTTTGATGGCACTCAAAACAATATTTCATTAATTATTTAATAAAGATGTAATACTTAATATAGTCTTCATCTTATGTACTTAATAAAAATAACTAGCAATTTAACTTTTAGTATAGTAAACTGGTATATTAAAAGTCTGCTAATTTGGAAAAAAAATATATTTTGCACTTAATGCAGTTTAATTGTGCGCAAGTAGTGCTAAAGTCCAACTACAGATATACTTAAGTATATTTGATTATGCTGAAGTGTAACTATTGCAAGTATTGCAAGCTCTTCAATTCTTGAAATGTCAACAAACAACATAGAGGAACAGTTGTAAAATACTGTAAGGACTGGAAAATAGGAGCCAGAGAAGCTTCCCACTGGCTCATTGGCTGTTGTTCATTTACGGAGGAATTTTTTGTATCTTTATTGTGCATTCAAACAAATGTTTTGCAAGCAAAGCCAACAGTTATTTATTTATTTATTTATTTATTTATTTATTTATTTATTTATTTATTATTTCAAATAGTTGTTCTCTGAATGCTTTTTGTTTGTGTTTGAAAACATTTTGTTCCCAAACCTTTTGTGTTTTTATTGTTGTTGATGTTTTGGAAGAGTTTATTTAAAAAAAGTTTCATTTTATTTTGTGTTTTTGTTTTTCTGGAAGAGCATTAAAGGGGTTTTGTTCTCAAAATGTATTTTATTTAAAAATGTTTGTTTTTTGGAAGACCATCATCCTTTGAAAGATCAAACAGTTTTTTGCTTTGCCTATTTTATTATGTATTTATTTATTTTGCAAATATAAAAGGGTCAACAGACACTATTGAATTTAAAACACATTTATGGAAGTTTTTAGAGTGTCAAACTTATTTTTTTTTTTGGAATACATGATAAAAACAAGAATAACTCATACTAATTGCTCTTTTTTGATAGCACTAATTTTGCAAACTAAAATAAATAAATAAATAAATAAATAAATAAATTTGCAGTAGTGCTAAAGTCCAACTAAAGATATAATTATTTTTGTATTTTTTTGTATCTTTATTGTGCATTCAAACAAATGTTTTGCAAGACATTTGTTTGCAACATTGATTTATGTATTTTTATTCCTTTAGTTTTGTTTTGTTTTGTTTGTTTGTTTGTTTTCTCTGAATACTTTTTTTGTTTGTGTTTAAAAAACATTTGGCTGTCAAACCTTTTTTTTATTTATTTATTTTTTTTTTTTTTGAAAGAACATATTTCTTTGGAAGAAAAAAACATGTTTTGTTTTGCTTATTTTATTATTTATTAATTTATTTTGCAAATGTAAAAGGGTCAACAAACACTACTGAATTTAAAATGCATTTAGGGAGTTTTCAGAAGTTTTTCTTCTTCTTTTTCTTTCTTTTTTTTTTTTTGGAATACACAATAAAGACAAGAATAACTCATAGTCATAGCTCTTTTTGACAGCACTCAAAACAATACTTCATTAATTATTTAATAAACATGTAATACTTAACACGGTCTTGCTTTAATTTAATTGTGAACACTGGCTTCCCTAGCGAAAAATAAATATACTAAAATGTATTTAAAATACATGCATTTCAGTATACTACAAATACATTTACATCGTATGTACTTAATAAAAATACCCTGCGGTTGTGCTTTTAGTATACTGAGCTGGTATATTTAAAGTCTGCTAATTTGGAACAACTAATTTAATTGTGCAGAAGTAATTCTGAAGTCCAACTAAAGATCACACAATCCTCATCAACAGTGACATTAAAACATATTTTAGGCTTAATATTACGAAATGTACATTGTGCACAAGTAGTACTCCAATTAAAGTTTAATTACAATTTTTATATCAGTAAGTCTTGAGCAATATGTCAGTAAATATGTTAATAGACTTGAGCTATATTAGTATAGTATAAAAAATGCATTTTAAATCTATTACTTTTTCACTAGGGTTCATAGATAACAAATGGGTTTTCTTAAAATTAACTTATGAAATCTAAGCAAATACCTTGTAGAGCAGAAACAGAATTCAATAAAACTCCATAAAATAAATAAATAAATCTCTTGCAATTAACAACTAACAAGCAATAACCAACATTAGCAAGTGTTTTACCACATGTGTGGTATAATAAAGGAGTTAGTTTCAAAAGATCAAAAGATGGTGTGGCTAAAAATTTTGCGAGTATGTGGAACGTGCACAAAAGAAAAAAAAAGAGCATCGGAGACTGGCACATTTTGTAACTTGGCTTTAACCAAGGTCTTTTTTATGTAGGAGACTAGCTGCAGAAGGAGAACATGGAAAGGCGACAAGGCTTTAGAAATCTGGCCGTTTTTGTGTTTCAAGTTTGTATTAGTCCAACTTCTCATGTCATAGTTAATCCTAACACGATTAAATACCATGAGGAGTCAGCTTATCAGAGTTATTTTTTATTTATTTATTGCATCACTAGGTTTAACATTCTATTCACCCTTCATAAAATATGCCACAAGCTATACCACAAAAATGTCTCTGAAATCACAGTTGGTTGACATCAAAATTGTGTCAGATTTCTTTAATGAAAAGGGAGTTACTGAGGATAAAAGCTTGTTTGGTACTGCTGCTCTTTTAGGTTTTTTAAGTCAGACTAAGTAATAGAAAACCTCTATTTGACTGCTGTGCCTATACTTGACATGTTGAGCCTCACTTACAGCCTTGTTTCTTCATGATACCAGACAAAAGTGCTTGTCATAATGCTCTCTAGAGCCATTTTACAGTCCAAGCAAGTTCTTTTTTCAAAGTACAGTGCTGAAATTGCTATCAAACAAGCATCAGGCAGGAACATTTCACAACATGATGATAATCACAACAAATCAAAGTGAAGTAAAATTTTAATCTCTCTCTCAATGAATAGAAACAACATTGCCTCCAAATTTTTCCGAGTCGTGATCGTAATTACCTCGTGCGGGGAGTGACAAAAGTCATTACTACACTGAAAATGGATCAGAAACACACAGTGCAAACTAATTCTATTAAAGTCTGTAACTGTTAATTAAATCCAAACATTCTTTGAGATTCAATCTTTGCTGCATCAAATTAAATTCTCATTCTGATATCAAAACACTGCAGAGAAGAAGATCTGTGCAAAATAACATTGGTTATTCTTTAGGGAACGCTCCAGGTTCAATAGAAATTAATCTATGGCATACTCTGCATACAGCTGAAGTAATTTATATAATAAAATATATATTTAGATAATAAATTACAATAACTTGGGTTATTTGTTATTTATGTAGCAAAATAATCAGTTCGCTCGATTTGAAAGAACAAACAAAAATTCAATTTACAGTAATGCATTTATAATGGAAGTCTATGGGGCAAGACACTGCAGCTGGAAAAATATTAAAATACAAACTTTTTTCCGAAATATCAATAAGACTTAAACTTTATTATGTTATAATGAGACTTGCGAATGAGACTTGTGTGCAAAGTAACATTATAAAGTCAGAATAATAACTCACAGTTTACATTTATACATTCAATACTATACATTATACATTAATACTTCAACTATACTTTCGAATTTACTTCTATTTATTAAAACAATAACATATATATTCATTCTATAAATACATATATTCATGATTTACATTTTTATATTCAGTTTTGTATCTATATATTCAGATTTATATCTATATATTGCAATTCATGTTTATATATTCGGAATTATAACTACATATTCACAATTTACATGTATATATTTAGACTTATAATGATATATTCAAATTTACTTTCTATATATTCATGATTTTTATATATATATATATATATATATATATATATATATAAAGATGTTTATTTGTATATTCAGATTTATATTTATAAATATGTATAATATTATATAATAATAAGTATTAATATAATCTAATATTAATAATTAATATAATTAATTATTATAATTAATAATTATATATATATATATATATATATATATAATTTATAGTACTTATTTAAGATAATGTAATGTTAATATATAAATATAATAATAATATATTTATATTTATATTTATAAATGAATATTCTGATTTACTTCTATATATTCAGACCTGCAATTATATATTCTGATACATTTCTATTTTCATATATATATATATATATATATATATATATACTTACAATGTATATATTCAGAATTATAAAAAGTATATATATTCTGATTCACTTTTATATATTGACATTTACATTTATATATTCAAATTTTTATTATTATTTTTTTTTCAGTTCGGAGCATCATAAAATATAAATAATTACTATATTAATAATACGAAGAAAATAATTTTCATATAATAATACCAATTTATAATAATAATAATAATAATGCTTATTATTATTATTATTATTAACACTATTAATAATACAAATCTCCACATTTCTGCTTTTGAAGCCTCTCTACATTGCTTTGGCTCATAGACTTTAATTTTTAGATCATTACTGTACAGTTTTTACAAATGGAGGGGTGAGCTAAAATTATTTTCTTTTGTAATCCGCAGATGCTGCATTCAGATAGTCCTTCTGTCAAATTAAAATGGAAATTGAAAATTATAAAGTAACGTTCCATTTATCAAATTTTCACAAAAGGACATTTCAAGCAGTATTCATAGCTCATAGCGTTTAACCGTACGGTGTGCTATAGGATAATTCTTACTTACAAATACTAGAGCTGGCAAGGCATGTGGACTTATGAAAAGATGACCTCTCATTATTATCAGTTGTGAATATTAGATTGCCCTCTCTTTTCCCCTCACAGATAGTGGATTATGTGGATGCAGGTACGGTGAGAGACAAGTAGGTAATTAGCAGCTGAAAATGTCGTGCCTCCAGCGGAAATTTGCATATATTGATAACAGCCCTTCAAAATTTGAGCCGTGCGGGGATTATCGTGCCGAGATGTTTTGAGAGGCGTTTGAAAGGACCCTGCCCAACTCTGACCTTGAAATGCACTTGAGTAGGTATTCATTTTTGGAGGTAGATTACTCGGTAACAAAGACACTTCTGTGCGCGTGGTGTGTGGTTGTGGGTGATCCGCAGAAGAAAGAAGACGAAAGAGAAGAGCGCTGTGCTTTATTTGGCAGATCTGTGGCGTGGGTGTTAATTAATAATGTTCCCTCTGAGGTTCTCCGCGTAGCTTTGAAAAACGAATGGTTCGGCATCACTCCTACCCACCAGTGTTGGGGAAGCTGCTTTGAAAGTATAGCTTGCCAAGCTACAAGATACAGTCAAGCTAGTCTTTTGAAAATGGAGTTAGCTACACTACATCTATCTATCTATCTATCTATCTATCTACCTATCTATCTATCTATCTGTCTGTCTATCTATCTATCTATCTATTAGTTCATGTAATTTAGATCAGACATCATTGCCCTTTGATTTCTGTGATGAGGAAAACATTGTAAACATTGAAAAAAAAAAGAATTTACTGTGTATTTGATGGAATTTTTAATGCAGAATGTCACAGAATTTGGCAAATTTTGGATGAATGAAACAAAAGTAGGTCAGTACACTTAAATCAAAATGCAATATGGACTAGTGTCTGTTAGTTGTAAGCTTGATTTAAATATGAATCCTGCATGTTCTGTGTGTCTCTGTGTGAATGAATGGCACAGACACATGGTTTCGTTTACTTCAAACACTGAAGTGCACATAATGCTCGTGGTGTTTTCAGTTTCTGCTGTCTCAATGTGTGAATATATGAATACATAAATATAATCTATAGAACTGCTGTGAGAGTCACTTGTGTGAGCATTTTACCATTAATTTTGAAAAAAAACTGTCATCATTTCATATACAAATAGAAACTTAAAGGTCTTCATAGCAACTTGTGACAGAAACATATTACTTAATATAATGATAGTACTACCACTAACAATAAAAGGATTATTAACCCTTTAACTGTCACCGCCCCCTCTGTGGGACGCCTAAGTATACTTCACCATATTGCATCGTTGGAAAGGTCTAAGATTCCTAAATAGATATTTTACCAAATTTTTGTGTTACAAATTATGTAGAAAAAGTAATAGATTAATATATGTCAAGAGTGCAACTTAAAAAAATCTACATCATAACATGAGTTCTGACCTTTGTAACAAAAGACTTTCTTCGTTGCCTTTTTCCATGTTATACTTTAGAAATCATAAGAAATTATATATCAGTTCAAAACTTAAAATTTCAAAATTCATCCTTTGAAAGGCATTTTAAAATCAGACATTGCGTTACCACAAAAAAAAATGTCCATTAAAGTCATATTACAAAATGTTTTCATTCATGAATTATAAAAATTTAAGTCTGCATTTTTATATCAAAAATGGGAGTGGCAGTTAAAGGGTTAAAACATTATTCTTTAAGGAATATGTACCAAGGGAATTATAAAAAAAAAAAAAAAAACAGAATTTATTTAGCAAAAAAAAGTAAGTACACAACACAGTATTTCTGAAGAAAAAAACAAACAAAACAAAAAAAAACAAACAAAAAAAAAAACAAACTGCATTTGATTTGAATGATTTCATTAAATATTAATAATCAAAAGCATATTATTATTATTATTATTATTGTTGTTGTTGTTGTTTTGTTGTTGCTGTTTAATAAAATTAATTATTATATATGCTTTTGTTAAAATTTAAATTAAATAATTCAAACGGAATCCAGAAAATGAATAGAAATCACAGAATTTGTTAAAAATCAAACTTAAATTGAGAAAGAAAAAAAAAAACATATTTCATTTCCTTAAAAATATAATTTTTGTTAAATGTTACTTTTTTAATAAATTGCTGTTAAATTGTGTAAGTTTCATTATTTATAGCAAAATAAATAAATAAATAAATAAATAAAAAAAAAAAAAAAGGATAAAGAAAATGGAATCCAGAAAAGTTAAAACAGAAAAAAAAGGAATTTTGGAATTAAATAAAACAGAATTAATAATAAATAAATAAATAAATAAATAAATAAATAAATGATTTTATAGGGCCCTAGTCACATAGAGCAGTATTTCTCTCAAAAAACACTAAAGCAACTAGAGAACCTATTAAACATCTAACTCTAACTGAACCTATTAAACATCTAACTGAATCAGTGAATAATTTCTTTAAGAACCAATTGATTTATATGAGTTGTTAAAATGAATCAGTTCACTAAAAATAAGCTTAATCATCTCTAGATCTAATGGAGTACCACAACCGTACTTATTTGATGAACAAGAACAAGAACATAATTGGTTCTCGAGTTTCCATTTACCATATTTGATGTGCTCTATGTATTTACATTGATATAATGTTTATATGTTAGACTAAATTAAACCTGTTCATCATTTAAAACATTCAAGGCTCTTCAGAGGACTTACTCTTGATGAACTTTTTGAAGTGTCAAAATTATGGTTCAACAAAGAGACAAAAATCAGGTTTCATTAAACATATCTCCATTTGTGTTTTAAAAATGAACAAAAGTCTAATGAATAAGAGTAAATAATGACAATTTTTACTTTTCTCTTTATCATTTTAATGCAGTACTGGAATGTCTTCTGCATCTCTCGATTTCTCTCATCTATAAAGTATAAATCTTATGGTCTACAGCAGCTCTGTAGCAGGTTAGTGCTGGAGATTTGAATTTTAAACCACTCAGGAAACATTTGACAGTGACAGAAATGACAGTGAAGCGATTTCGAGAACTGAGCTCCGGTCTGAAAACTTCCTCCGCATTACTGGAATGCAGGCGGACTGTCAAAGCCTTCTGAAGCTACACCACCGCTCTGTCACGTCAGTCAGCGCTTGTCACTCACATAAATCAGTAATCAACATTTGACCATGCGATACGTTATTTCTCGCAATAGTGTTTTCTCTGTTCAGACCATCTCTCACTCTTTATATGTTGCTTTGATGTGCCTTCAATGTGGCTCATAACGCCAATATAATTATAATATAATTGCCTCATAATGCTCCTGTGGTGACCTGTAGCTTCAATACTTTTAGTTAGTTGCTACTCAACGCTTCTTCCCACATTCATATACTGAATTGCACCATTACATAGAAACAGCTTATCCTGTCAATCAAAGCACCAGGGTGACGCTGCTGGAATCGAATGTATTATGCTCACAGAAACTTAGAGTGCTCATTAGTTGTCTCAGACTAAACAGACTATCTTTGGGGCAAAAGTTTCCAAACATTCAGTAGATGCTTGGAAACGCAGTAAAAACTCCACCGCCCGACTTCAGAACCGACGGTTCTTTTTTCTCGGGGGAAAGAAACCTGACGCCTGATTTATATCTGCATGCGTTACATTAAATAGGATGCTTTAAGCTGAGGAATAAATGGCAGGCTGATAGTTCTGCTCTGCATTCATCATGTGTCTCAGCACAAACACCTCATTCCCTCCAGATCTCCTTGAACTGTAGTCACCCGGACTCGAGCGTCTATACGTGATGCACAGGTTTCCCGAAACTTCCTCTCAGTGCTCGCAGCTCAAACCGCACCGGGGTGCTGAAAGGTCTCGACTGTAATCTCGCTATCACAGGGGTTGGTTGCACTTTTGGTGTTCTTATGCTAATATCCTATTTGTCATTTAGTCTTAGGGGATGGAATAAATTAAGATGTTCGGATCGAGCAATCTGGCAGGATTAGAGCTAATCCGCTCTCTCTTCCCCTGACTGAGCAAAGCACCGGGGCCGATAGGGACCACAGATCTCATTAGGACTCCATGATAATTGTTCATGATAATTCATTTGAGCTCAGATCCCTTCTCTGTAAGGCGGGGCTAACTCGGATGGCAAATTCTAGTGTCTCCATACTATTTTAAGTGGATAAGGCTCTTTAGATTACAATATTAAACAAGTATTTTAAAGATCTTACCAAACAGGGATGTGCTTATCTAGTGAATCCGGCACGGAAAACAAATAATGCGTTTCGCTGAGCTACGTACCAGACATGGTTTGCTGCTTGCTAGCGGTAGCCTGTTACATTACAGTTAAGGCTGTTAAACGATTAATCATGATTAATCACATACAAAATAAACGTTTGAGTTTGCCTTATATATGTGTGTGTACTGTGTGTAATTATTATGTATATATAAACACAAACAAATTTATGCATATATTTAAGAAATACAAGTATATGTATTTGTTATAATTTTTATATTATGTTATATTTAAATAAAAATATTTTGTACATATATAGCATATTTCTCTTAAATATATACATTAATTTGTGTGTATTTATATATACATAATAACACACTGTACACACACATTTACTAGGCAAACTCAAACTTTTATTTTTTATGCGATTAATCACGATTAATCGTTTGACAGCCCCTATTACAGTACATAAAATTATCCTTACCACATAAACAGAGTGAGGATAGGACGATGTTGTGATAGGACGATGGCGAATAATTTGCAGATCCACTGACTAACATCTAATCTTGTAAAATGTGTGATAAGTACTGCCATAGTATTCACAGAGTATGAGTGATCACAAATCTTGAAAGTGAAAGTAAAAGCGAGTGCTCATTCAAAAGTGATTTCAATGCAATATTAATATAGGCTCCCTGATGCCCATATTTTATATATAGTATAATTACTCAACAATAAGTATTAATACATATTAATAAGTATTTATTCCCTTTAGGGGTTCCGTAGTACGTCAATTCCTTTCTAAACACGATATTTGGATTAGAGCACACCTCTATTACCTAAAAGGTGCAGTGTGTTACTTCTCTGCTTGTGGACGTCAATTGGAATAGCAGAAATGATTGTTTTCAAACAGGTTTCCCAAACATTCCACCCTCATACGCTAATGGTTGAACAAACAGATAACCAGGCCCCCAGACTAATGACATTAGTTGAGTCAGTTGCTGGGTTGGTATTGAAGACAATTCATCTGAATATGCTCTGGTCTTTGAAATCTAATTGGCTGAGAGGAGTGCAAAAATCTAGTGATGTCGGACCTCCAACCGTTTCACTGTTTGTATCACTCTGCTTGCGGTATTTCTCACAGAGAGTGTCATGGCGGATGCCCAAATCCACTATAATTTTATAAATAATATTGCTGTTGTGTCACAGAACGTAGTTTTTAGAGATTTTTAGGTGAGAATATACATGTTTAGACTTAAAATATGCGGTTTGTTAATAAAGATAACATATAAAAGGTGAAGTGTGTTATTTTTCTCTCTGTAGACATCAGTTGGAATAGCAGAAATGATTATTTTCAAACAGGTTTCTTAAACATTCAACCGCCATCTGCTATTGGTTGAACAATCAGATAACCACGCCCCCAAACGAATGCCATTGGTTGAGTCTGTTGCCGAGCTGGGTTGGGATGCTCAAACATACAGAAAAATGTTTTGAAAACACCTCACACTGAAAGTTATATATTAAACTGGGATAGAAAGAGTCATTTTGACACTTAGAAATGTTGGCAGTAAAGTTAAATAATGAATCATGATGTTTACAGTTATTATGGGTTCACATTTCCTTCCAAAAGATTGCATGTTATATCGAGCTGCATTTTACACAGTATAAATAAAACAAAGATTATTAGTCTTTCTACTTTGAAGATTTCACATTTAATCCAGTGCCATTTCCTCATACTTTATAGTGAAATTTACTGGCAATTTCTGAGTGAAAATGGTTTCAGTAAAAAAAATAAAAATAAATAAAATCCTCATACTACCCAGTTGTATGCGTACTACATTCTTTTAGATAAAGGAGAAATGCTTGTTTTTTTATGATATAGGATATTCAGGATAGTTAAAGTGATCTCCTCATATTCTCACATTCATATCATTCTAAACCTGTATGACTTTCTTCTGTGGAACACAAAGAAAATATTTTAAAAGATGTCTCTGTGTTTCTTCGTCCACAATGAAAGTCAGTGGGCTCCAGTGCTGTGTTGTTCACAATATATTCTTTCGAACTCTGCAGAAGAAATAAACGTATGCAGGTTTGTAATAATATGAGGGTGAGTAAGTGATGACAATTTTCATTTTCATTTTCATCCCTATGATATGCACATGCAGGTTTTGCAGTTTCTTAAGTGATTAAAGGAGATTGTATGATTGATTTTTGGCGTCTCTGATGGGATTTTATTTTAGATGCATAGATTGGGTTTTAAAAGATAAGGAAACTACACACGCCCTTGCTTGTAATCAAACTCACGCTCTCCCTTTCTACTAATTTTTACAAAACATTTTGTGTTTTCGCATGTAGACTTTGCAATAATATTTCACAAACTCATCTTTCTTTCATTCTTACTCTACAGTAAAATGAGGCGAATTCTCATGCGACATGCAGTTGCATTAGGAAGCGATATTGGTGCAATTTTGGAGCAGTAGAGAGAGAGAGAAAAAAAGTGTTTCTTACTCACTCAAAATCATGCACTGAAAATCTGGGACCCCCTCACTACAAACTGTCTGGTCTTTTGCCTTTTTAAAATTATTTTTAGAAATGATTCTTGATCTGTGGGATTCTAAAATGGTTCCCAACTTTTACCTCACCAGCTCTGGCCTCACATACTGTCTCTCTAAAAGATTCTCTGGTTCATACAGTCTAACAATATTCATTCAGTGGACCGTAACCTTTATTCGGGAGATGCTTATTCCTCTGTGTTCTGGTTCTGACATTTTGTTATTGTTTATGCATCCCAATTAAGCTGGCACGCATTGTCTCTTCTACCAAAGACACTGTGAGACAAATGCAGAGCAGGTCACGGCTATATATGACGGCAGAGATCTCCTCTGTCTAAAGATAGAGGTAGGCAGGGTAAAGAATCATCACAATTTGCTTTTTCAGCACAAATCCACCCCGAACTCCTGAATACACTTTGTGATCTACAGCCCCAAAAGGAACCATAATAGGGCGGCCTGTTGAGAACTGCGCAGCAGCCGTTCTGCAGTTAATTTTGTGCAGCCAATGTGACGGGGAAAATATCTATATGGTATTCTAAGCGTAACTTTTTTTTCCTGCGCTGCTCAACGAGATCTTATCAGCTGTCATCACATTACTCTGTGGAACATCGGATTGGTGCTTTTCCGTTTAGCATGACCGGCAAAGGATGTATTGGGCGTTTGTTTGGATTAGCTGCGCTTAGGCGCCATATGGCTCAGATTTACATCGGCCAATATTTGCAAATGCACGCTGCAGCGCTTTGAGGCAAACTCACAGGGTCGAAAAATCATAAATGAAATCTCTTTAATATCTCAGTTATTTCTGCTAGACACCATTGCGACTGAAATGGAGAGCAAATGGAGATGTTCGGAGACCAAGAAGACAGAATATATCCCTGAGGAAAAACACCCTTAAACTTGTCTTCTGAGATTTCTTCGATATCTTAATTATTTATATATCCTAATTACTCTGAGGCGACAAATAAGATTAAATGGGGAGCAAATTATATCTGCTTTTAAGATTTTTCTCTTGAGAAAAATCTCATGTGTTTTCTCTAGAGGTTCAGAACAAATCGTTCAACATAGAATTTCGTTGCTCAGGTTTGCTCAGGTTGCGCAGTCTGAAATCAAATTATGTGACCAGTTCATTTTTTAGATCTCTTTGCTCATACTGTATGTCAGCAATTGTCTAATTTTTGTCTATTTTTAATAGTATTAGATTTCTTTAATATCTCAGTTGTTTCTCTGGCAAAAAATAAATAAATAATAAAAACTAAATAGAGCACAATAGAGATTAAATAGAGAACAAATGGAGATTTTTGAAGAAATGAAAGACTATTCTGCATGAAATCTAAATTTCACATCTGTTTTGTAAATTAATGTTATTGATCTTATTTTATGTTTTGTTATTGATGTGAGCCCCAGGGCATCAGCGGCTGTTCAGGGCTCATGAACCTGCTGAGAGCAGCCTCACATTGGCCAGATCTTTTGGTATTTGCCACTGGCTCTGATATTTCTATAGTGAAGTCTTTGGTCTCGTTAATCTATTATTTGTTCCAGAGCAAACAATTTTGGCTGAGGGCAAAATCTCATCACGTTATATTTTATGTAACTTCAATGCTGTATATCAGAGTGCTGCCTTTGTACTTCTGACTGAATTGCATAGCAATGTTTATGATGGCTTTTTTTTTCTTTTCAATGAGTAATATTTTATATAAATAATAGCATTGTTTAATAATAGCATTTAGTATTGGGAAACGGTTTGTGTGTTCGTTAAAGTGATTTTAGTTATTTTAATCCACCATTAGATGACGACGAGACTTTTATATTGAAAGAGACTGAAACATGGTTGTAAACAAGGAAGTTATTATCACTTTCAACTTTCCAACAAATGCAGCACTGTTATCGAAAATCACCATTAATAGATGAAAGGATGGTACGACGAAGATATCGCTTTTCTCAGCGGACAATCAAACTAATGTTTTATTGTGAATATGAGATTGAGCTGAAGAATGAATGCTGTATCAGATGGAGGTAATCACACTCGCTCAGACTATCTCATAATACTCTAATACAGTGATATTTTATTACAGTAATACAATAAGCTTTCAATAAAGCAGCTCAATATTCATTCATTACTAGTTTTAAAGTGACGTTTTCTAATTAGTAACAGAGGCTTGGGATCAGCTGTTAAACTGTCAAATGGAGATTTGAATCCATGGCAGAAGGAAGTAGTTCTGCACAAAAGATGTTTTTTTAAAGGCTCTCCCTTGTTGTTTCTCATGTATTTAATGCCGTGCCGATATACCGCCATACAGCCAGAGTGTGATATTGCTCGTATTGGACCTCGTAGTCTAAATTATTTGTTGTTTTTGATGTCTGTGGGTTGAAGCGACCCCATAACATCAAATTTAGTTCCTGAAATATGAATTTACCATGGGAACCCTGACAAAAAAACACATATTTTATACACCAGAATGTGATTTTTAACATGAGACCCTCTCGAAGCGCAACTGGGCTAGTTTTGAGTAGCATTTGGGCAGGTTTTGTTGTGAAAACCTGGCAACCCTGATTATTTCTCTCTGAAAACATATGCTGGATTTCTCCAGTAGGTCAACAGTTGTCTCATTTGTGCTATTTTTATTTCTCCTTTTATGAGAAACACCTGGGACAAAGTTGATAATTAAATGAGAAACTGACAATTCCATTACGTCTCATTTAATCTGACATATTTCAGTGGAACAGGATAATGAATGTTAAAAAAAATGTAGGGTAAAACTTGACTTTGTAGTATCTACCAAAACCTGATTGGACTGAGAAAGGTGGGCCACAGCAGAAATAAAAAAAAAACAAAAGTTGGTTCAAGGCAAAGTCTTTGCAATAACACACACTGATAAATCTGCCACAGTAAGACCAAGATTGGAAAACAGGGTCAATTTCTCCAATTTTGTTTTGATGTTGACTTCACGTGGCCTTCGTGTTAAAGCAAAATTACATTTTGCTGCATCAGGTGTAAGATGTTTTTACAAGCGGCAGCTAGAGAAGCACATTTCTGCTCCGCTGAGTGTGTCTATTTAACACGGGGAGTGTAATTAACTCTTCTACATTCACAACCGTCAAATCAGACTCGCAGGCTCTGCTGGGGATAAATGGTTAGGATTGCAGTTTGTGCCAACAATCGTTCTTTATAATTAGCGCTGTCTGGAAACTCAGCGACGGTTTTCTTCTTTCTTAACTTCTCCCGCATCAGAAAGATAAGTAGAAAGTGTCACGTCAATTGTTCCTTTGACTGCGCACACCCTATGCAGGTATTGACGCGGGTCTCTTTTTTGTACAGAGCGCATTGTGCGATTGTGTAACTGTACGGTATGTACCACGCAGTCAACTTTCTGTATAATTTGAGTTCGGAAGGCTCGTCAGAGTACTAGCTGCGGCGTGTGTGCGCGAACGGCTGGGCGGGGGTGTTCACTGTGAAATGACAACTCAATTTTCCACGAACAATTAGCTCGGCAAACACATTCTTCTACCTGTAGTGAGAAAGGGCTCGTGAGGGTCATCGCTCAGTCTCGCTCTATTCTCCGCTGCCGGGCTGTTTGTCCATCCGTTCACTTCGGAATAACACCTGCCTAAACTCTTTCATAAATCACAGGACAGCCAAAGCGGTGAGCAAATTTGCATTCAGATGCCGTCCGTGTTTGAAGTTGCTCAGAGATTTGAATTCAATTTTTCTTCACTCGTCTCTTTGGTGCGTGAGGGTTATGATCTGAAGTTCAATGAGTTATCTACCTTGTCCTCTTTTAACAGTCTGAATCAGCACAATATTGTGGCTGTGAGCCTGTTATTCTGAAAGAACTGCAGGGCTTCTTTACTGAACACCACTGGTTGGTAAAATACCTACAAATTGTAGCCCATTACTAAATACAAATTCCATAGCGGGAATTGTAGTTAGTAATGTAATCTGTTGGGTTACACATAATCAGTTGGATTACTTTCGGATTACTTTTAGATTACTTGATTTGATTCATAAAAAAACATTTTCCATTCTTTGTTATCAATGAAGTGCATTACACATTACATTACGGCAAGTAATTATTATGAATAATTTACTGCCAGTGTGTAATATGCAATTATGTTATCTATTAAAAAGTAGCTGTAATCAAATTATGAGCACTTGTAATATGAAAAGAAAAAATAGAAAATTACCCTATTTACGCACCCTCAAGCCATCCTAGGTGTATATGACTTTCTTCTTTTTGACAAATACAATCAGAGTTATATTAAAAAAATATTCTGGCTTTTCCAGGCTTTATAATGGCAGTGAATGGGCGTTGAGATTTTGAAGACCAATAAAGTGCATCCATCCATCAGAAAAACTGCTCCACATGGCTCTAGGGGGATAATAACAGCCTCCTCAACGAATCAATGCGTTTGTGTAAAAAAAATATCCATGGATCATTCCTGGGATTCGATAATATACCAGTCCCCCAGAGTTTCTAAAGTGGTGGTTCTCATCATTTTCGACTTTATTCTCAAAATATTTAGACTTTATTCTCGTAGTATTTTTACTTTATTCTCATAGTATTTCGACTTTTTTCGCGAAATATTTCAACTTTATTCTCATAATATTTCGACTTTATTCTCGTAGCATTTCGACTTTATTTTCATAGTATTTCAACTTCATTCTCATAGTATTTCGACTTTATTCTTGTAGAATTTCGACTTTATTTTTGTAGTATTTCAACTTTATTCTCGAAATATTTCGACTTTATTCTCAAAATATTTCAACTTTATTCGCGAAATATTTCAACTTTATTCTCATAATATTTCAACTTTATTCTCGTAGTATTTCAACTTTATTTTCATAGTATTTCGACTTCATTCTCATAGTATTTCAACTTTATTCTTGAAATATTTCGACTTTATACTCGTAGTATTTCGACTTTATTCTTGTAGAATTTCCACTTTATCTTCGTAGTATTTCAACTTTATTCTTGAAATATTTTGACTTTATTCTCAAAATATTTAGACTTTATTCTCAAATTATTTCGACCTTATTCTTGAAATGTTGAAATTTTATTCTCGTAGTATTTTGACTTTATTCTCGTAGTATTTCATCTTATTTTCAAAATATTTAAATTTTATTCTCGTAGTATTTCAACTTTATTCTCATAGTATTTCGACTTTATTCGCGAAATATTTCAACTTTATTCTCGTAGTATTTCAACTTTATTTGCTAAATATTTCAGCTTTATTCTCGTAATATTTCGACTTTATTCTCGTAGTATTTCGACTTTAATTTCATAGTATTTCGACTTCAGTCTCGTAGTATTTCGACTTTATTCTTGAAATATTTCAACTTTATACTCGTAGTATTTCTACTTTATTCTTGTAATATTTTGACTTTATTTTCGTAGTATTTCAACTTTATTCTCAAATTATTTCGACCTTATTCTTGAAATATTGAAATTTTATTCTCGTAGTATTTTGACTTTATTCTCGAAATGTTTCAACTTTATACTCATAGTATTTGACTTTATTCCTGTAGTATTTCGACTTTTATTCTCGTAGCATTTCAGTTTTATTCTCAAAATATTTCAACTTGTTTTTGTAGTATTTCGACTTTATTCTTGTTGTATTTTGACTTTATTCTCAAAATATTTTGACTTTATTCTTGTAATATTTTGACTATTCTCTCAATATTTCCACTTTATTCTCAAAGTATTTCTACTTTATTCTCATAGTATTTCAACATTATTTGTATAATGATTCGACTTTATTCTCTAAATATATCAACTTTAATCTTGTAATCTTAGATTTTTATTTATTTATTTATTTATTTTATTATTATATTTTTAATGTGGCACTAAATCACAGCTGTACCATAGAGACACAATTTGTATTTTTATCTTCAGTCCTGTAAAATTGTTAAAAATATGATAAATGTTACCCTTGTTATCATTAAATTGTTATCAGGGACACATGAACAGTAAGTAAACAGTAAGTCCTTTTAAACCAATCTTATTTGGTCTGTTACAGCTTCGAGGAAAAAGAAAAGGTGTCTAAATTTGAAAAAAAACAAAATAAGAATAATAATAAATGTAAAAAAGGTTGGTAACGCCTGAGGTGAGAAAATATGATTTTTTGGAGTTTTGACATGTTCCTAATTATGTGGGGTTTTTAGAAAATAAATCATGTAGTTGAAAAAAAAAAAAGTATATTCCAAATTGAAATGTTACAGAATCCCGGGAATGACCCCCATATTATTTGTACTGTATATAAGCCAAGAGGAGACTAGTTTTCCTTTGCTGTAAACAAACCTTGGTTCTCGCGAGATTAGTCTTACGTCATCCGCTGGAAAAAAGCCACTCTCTTGCGAACACGTGTACGACAATTGGCGGAAGCTTGAGATTATGGTTTATAAAGTTTAAAAACCTTGGCAACCACCCAAACAGCCTAGCACTGTGGCAGCAACTTTTGTATTCAACAAGCACTACTCACTTTTTTACAGTGCTTTATGTGAGAATAAAATTACGATGGCCTTCAAAAGACAGACAGCGGTAGAGAGAAGGGCAAGGGGGAAAGACAGAGAGAGAAAGAGAGAGCGAGTCCTCCTGCCTGAGGACAGCGGCAGGTTAACAGCAGGGCTGGCGGCACATTTGACTCAGGCTGGGCAGAGAATCTATCAGCGGCATGGATGAAACTCCAAGTAGACCCAGTCCATCCCCATCCCAGCAGCTCTCCCAAACACTTAACCCCTGTCAGCTCTGGCAGCGACACATTCACTGCGGCCTTCTGGAGCTGAGCTGAGTTCAGCTCTGTCTTGATGCCTGGTGTGTGTAACCCGTCTGCACCCCTACGTCCCGTCCACAGATATAAGCAGCTGTTTAAATCACTCTTATGGGTTGTTTTTAAAATCTACATGATATAGTTTGAATTTTATCACATGTATTGGCATCTAAGGGTTGTTTAGTGACAAAGACAATGTGTAAAATTCGCCTCCGCAGTGCTCGGGTGCTTGCCAGGATGCTGCTGCTGTACAGTATATGTGCTTTCTGGGTGAATGTGAATTTACACTATTGTACAGTATGTGAATGTTTTATATAAAGTCTGTTATTGAAGTGTTATATTATTTTATGTAAATTTAATATTAAGGTCATTATGATTTTAAGTTCTTTTTTGCTAGGAGTTCTCAGTTGTTGAATTGAGTAAATGTGCACCCCACTGGGGTAGGCCGTCATAATGCCTAATCAAAAGCCCATGTGATTAAGTGAAAAGTGACTTGTGTATAGACTAACTAGCGTTCCCTTATGGAAGATAGATAGATATATAGATAGATAGATAGATAGATAGATAGATAGATAAATAGATAGATAGATGCTGTTTTCAAAATAAAATAATTGACAATTTAATAATAATAATAATAATTCATTTTGATTATTGTCATTATTGATTACTTAAATAAATAAATAAATAAATAAATATGTTTTTTATTGATTAGTGTTGGATTAAGTTGTCAATAAAATAGTAATTAATCTCATGTTTTATGACTAATCTTTAATGCAGAATGTTGCAGTAACAATAATTATGTCTTATTATTTTATTTTATTTTATTTTATTTTATTTTATTTTATTTTATTTTATTTTATTTTATTTTATTTTATTTTATTTTATTTCAGCTCTTTATCTTACCCAATTTTCAGTTTTTAAACCTCAGGCCAATGTGTCACATGAATACAAGGAAAGGTGTTTCACATTATGAATGAATGAATAAATGAATGAATAAAAAAAAAAAATAAAATAATAATAATAATAATAATGTCATTTAGATTATTATCAATGTACTAAATAAATTATTCTTATTCTTATTTTGTATTATTATTTAAATTATAATACTAATAAATGACTTTTGATTATTGTCAGTGTATTAAATTTATTATTATTATTAGTAATAGTAGTAGTAGTAAATATAATAATAATAATAATAATAATAATAAATTAATTTAGATTATTGTCAATGTACTAAATAATAAATAATTAAATAAATAATGTTTTTATAGATTAGTGTTAAATTAAGATGTCAATAAAATAGTGATTAATGTAATGATTTATGATCTTTATGATGCAGTAACAATAATAATGTATTTTTCATTATTTTATTTTATTTTATTTTATTTATTACTTCAGCTCTTTAGCTTACTCAATTTTCAGGTGTTTCACATTAATGAATTAATGAATGAATGAATGAATGAATACAATTATTATTATTATTATTATTATTATTATTATTATTATTAAACAATGAAACTCAAAACTGAATATATTTGAGTATTTTAGAAAGCAAATAGTAACACTTTACATTAAAATTACATTTGTTAACAAGAGTTAATTACATTACCTATAAATAACTAACAATGAAAAAAGATATATATTCTTAGTTTATTAAAATCATAAGTTGTATCTGTTAAAATTGTTTAATAGACAAGCTAACATGAACTAACAATAAACCATTGTATTTTTATAACAAACATAACAAATAGTGTAACAAATGCGTTGCTCGTTGTTTAACAGGATCATATTGTAATGCGCTACCAAGCAAACTGGGTCGAAATTGATTTCACGTTGACTTTTCACAGTAGCTCTTGGTGTTTTATTGAGTAAAAATGTCCAAACCACGAAAGCACTTTAACAACTTCAGAGTGCAAGTGTTAACATAACCCAACGAAACTTGCCACGGGATGAAAGCGATCACATGACCCCTTCTATTTGACCTCTGAAGCCACCTGCTGTGGAAAGATACAGTCGGGAGCTTAAGAGCAGAAGCGCTGGTAGGCTTTAACGCGGGCGAGAGAGGATTGAAATAGATGACTTTGCATCTCCCTCGGGTCTGCGGGGACCCTGGCTGGTGGCGTTGGCTCCCAGAGTGATTTTTAATCAGGGACTGTGACAAGTGCCAGTCTGTTCATCCCTCGCCGATGGCTTGCGGCACTCCTCCTGAGCCCCGGTGAAGGAGAGAGCGGCCATTACACCCCAGCAACACTCATCAGCCCTGCCTGATCCTGCCCATTGACTCCCATGCTCGGAGAGTTCGGATAAGAGGCCCCCGCCGGCCCGCGGCGCGAATATTAAGAAGTGGGCGGTCCCGCGGCTGACGGTGGCTCTCATCCATCTTTATCGTGTTGGGATTGGGCCTGATGGAGAGGCGCCGGTGCGTGGGAATGGCTCTTTTGCCAGCCATGTCCAGAATTAAATCCTTTTTATGGAGCGCTCCATATACCCAAATGCGAGAATAGGGCCGCTTTTCTTTCGCTAATGGCATTGGGCTTTACCTTGAGTGTAGGGATGAATGGGAGGGAGCGGAGATGCGTGGAACGGGAAATGGATGGAGTCGTCTCGTCTACTATAATTCATCTCGTAAAAATAAGGTCAGCCGATTCTATTATTGGGTTAATGGAACGGCCTTTTCAGAGTGATTTGGCTTTTAATTGAAACGCAGCACGGTGAGGTCTCTGTCTCAGCGGTGTGTTGCAACAACAAAGGTCTTTCCTCAGTAACTTTAATTAATACTAGAGAGACTAGTTATGTACGTGTATGTGTATGAAATTCTCTTTATATTCATGTCTGTGTGTGCGTTGCGAATAAGAATACTATCCCGTTTTGTTATATATCACATCATACTCAGTTTTGCTCAAAATGTAACATTTTATTTTTGATTTTTCATCTCTAGAATGCATAAGGTGGTTAGGGAACACTTTACAATAAGGTTCCATTTGTTAACATTACATTTATTAACATTCATTTCAACATTTATTTTATTAAAATGAACAGATTTATCTGTTAATGTTATTTAATGAATGTGAGCTAACATGGACTAACAATGAACCGTTGTATTTGTATAAACTAATATTAAAAAAGGTTAATGAAGATTGTAACAAATGCATTGGTCATTGTTGGTTAATATTAGTTAATGCATTGATTAATGATAACTAATAGGCCTTACTGTTAGGTGTTACCAGGTTGTTAAATTGAGCCTATTTTATTTTATTTTATTTTATTTTATTTTATTTTATTCAGTAAAATCATTTAATTCCTCAATATTTCATGTATTATTTTAAAAATTTGTATTTTATTTTATTTTAATATTTTATGTGTGTGCATGGTGAATAAGAATACTATCCCATTTCACAGTTCTGTTATATATCACATTACAATCAGTTCTGCTCAAAATGTAACATTTTATTTTAGATTTTTTTATCTCTAGAATGCATAAAGGTGGTCAGGAACACTCTACAATTAAGGTTACATTTGTTGTATAAGTTTTGTTTTGTTTTGTTTTGTTTTGTTTTATTTTATTTTATTATTCTATTTTATTTGATTTTATTTTATTCAGTAAAATCATTTAATTCCTCAATATTTAATGCATTCCTTTAAAATTATTTATTTTTTTTTTATTTTATTCAGTAAAATAATTTAATTCCTCATTATTTAATGTATTCCTTTCCTAATGTATTCCATTATTATTTTATTTTATATGCTTATTTTATTTTTATTTATTCAGTAAAATTATTTAATTCCTCAATATTTGTTTTTATTTTATTTATTCCTTTACAATTATTTTATTTTATTTTATTTTATTTTATTTTATTTTGTTTTGTTTTGTTTTGTTTTGTTTTATTTACTCAGTAAAATAATTTAATTCCTGAATTTTTAATGTATTCCTCACAACTTGAGTCTAAGCAATGGCATTTACATATTTGTTGGTCATAGATTTTAAAATCAAAATAGTTTTTTTTTTGTTTTGTTTTTGTTTTGTCATACTGCAAGTTTCATAATGTATGCATTATGAAAGTGCATTATTTTATTTTATTTTATTTTATTTTATTTTACAACTTCAGAATGTGAGTCTAAGCAAAAAGAGTTTTTACAGTAGATGTACGTGGGAAATGATGCGCAAATTATTAATTTATTTGTACAATCAAGTGCCGAAATGATTTCTTCACACTGAAAATAAAGGCAAAACAGGATACCTGAAAAAATACACATTTTGATCACCTTTATTAATTCATGTAGGTTTTTAGGTCATGCATTCTAGGGATAAATAACCACGCAGAAATATCTATTTCTGGATAATCCAGTGGATTAAATATTTTACACATAAAGGGTGAATGGATATGTCACATTTGAATTAAGCAGATAGCTAATACACCTACATTTGTAACTGCATATCATCTTAATTCAATATCAAAACGACGCATTGCTTTGTTTTTAGCAAAAATGCACTTTGTGTTGTTCTTCCTCATCTCATCAACTTCACCCACTGGTTCTGTGTAAATATGTACTATGGTATAAACATTATAATAAAATATCTCTGTGGCCTGACACAACTGGGTGCTCTTTTTATACCATAATAGTGTGTACATAAAAGATATATGCTCATTTACAGGTAAATACACTACATGCACGTTCTTTCCCATAAAACACATTTTAACACAGGCTGCTGAATTGGAATCAGTGTGGCTTTTCCTCTCCCGTCTGCTAATACAAACCGACTATGAGATTCACAGATGGCCCCAATCATTACTTGTGAAGACTGTGATCTGTTATTATAAATGGACCATTACACTTTGTGAAGCAAAAAAGAAATCAAACGCCATTCTCCATTAAAGCTTAATGGCTACCTTTTCATCTCAACCATAACGGACCATCTAAATATCACTGACTGGAAAAGCCGCCAGCGTATGAAGTTAACAACATGCCTGTAAGCATATGTCTCCTTAAAGTTTAAATGCACGTCATTGCAACAAAACCAAATTAGTATATTCCCTATTGGCTAAACCGGCTGTTTTTCATGTTTAGTTAAAGCAACAGCTTAGTGGTGCAGGTGGACCGATTTATAGATGTTGGTGGGTATCAGTGTCTCCCTAAAGATAAACTATGAGCCATTTTAACAATTAAAAAGGTTGCAAAAAGTTACACAGTTAAAATCACAGTTGTGAGATTCTACATAAAAAAGTAAAAATAGGGCATAATGTACTGTATCAATATGAAAGAATTTACGTGTTTCTTTTTTTGTTTGTTTGTTTTTTTTTTTTTTTAATTTTGCACGTCATTGCGTTGTGTTTGAGGGTTAACGGAAATGTCTGTAAAATTACCAATAATGTCTTGGCAGAAGATCACTTGTACATTCCCTTTTTTTTCAGATTTTTATGTAGTTCATTAAACTTCTGTGTCATAACCCATTTATATGTATGTTTAAATGTATAAAACAACAATTATGATGTAGAACTTCCACGTTTAGTTTTAGTTCTTGATAAACAGCATCTATAATTAAACATGAAAAAAAGCAACTAGATATTATAATCAATGTTTTTTTTTTTCAAACCCAATTTAAATTGTTCACTGTTTTCTATGATTTAATGTTTTAACAAAATGTACTTTTGTCATGCCAGTAAAAATACTAGAATTAAAGTCACATTATGACATTATTGTATATAATTAATTAATATTTAATATATTAAGTTTATTTTATTTTATTTTATTTTGCTCAAAGGCAAAGTTTCAAGTAAGTTAATAATAATAATAATAATAATAATAACAAAATAATAATAATAACAATAATACAATAATAATAATAATAATAATAATTATTATTATTATTATTATTATTATTATTATTATTATTATTATTATTATTGTTGTAATATTTAATTTTATATTTTTTAGATTTTACTTAAAGGCAGAAGTTTCTAGTAAGTTTAAAATTATTATTATTATTATTATTATTATTATTATATTTGATTTTATATTTTATTATTTTATTTCATTTTTTACTTAAAGGCAGAAGTTTCTAGTAAGTTTCAGTTGTTGTTGTTGTTATTGTTATTATTATTATATTTTGTTATTTTATTTCTTTTTATTTTTTACTCAGAAGCTGATGTTTCTTGTAAGTTTTGAATTATTATTATTATTATTATTATTATATTTTATTTCTTTTTTCTTTTTATTTTTTACTCAAAAGCTGATGTTTCTTGTAAGTTTCAAATTATTATTATTAATATTGTTGTTGTTGTTGTTGTCGTTGTTGTTTGTTGTAATATTTTTTATTTTAGTTCTATTTTATTTGTACTTTTTACTCAAATGCAGAAGTTTCTAGTAAGTTAAAAATTATTATTGTTATTATTATTTTTTTTTTATTTTTTTTTTACTCAAAGGCCGACATTTCTAGAATGTTTCAAATTATTATTATTATTATTATTATTATTGTCGTTGTTGTTGTTGTTGTAATATTTTATTTTTTACTTCTATTTTTATTTGTACTTTTTACTCAGGCAGAAGTTTCTAGTAAGTTAAAAACAATTATTATTATTATTATTATTATTATTATTATTATTATTATTGATTTGCCCAGGCCAAATTATTGTTTAACTGATATCAGTTCAATTTGTTTAAGTGTGTCATTGCATTAACTTTCTTTAGACATATTTAGTGCCATTTTCATGTTTAATGAAGATCGGTTGAATATGTATAATAAGTATTAGTGTATATAAAAAGAAGTCCCTATTTATTTATGCTAGTGTTTTTATTTATTTATTTAGTTAAAGTTTCCATTTCAGTATTGCCTAACCATAATAACACTGCATGGATATGTCCCTGCAGACAGCCCATGGGCTATTTTGACACTATTTTTCAGCCTCTGATAGTGTGAGAAACTGGCATAGGAAATCAGAGCCGCAGGGCAGCACTTCCTGTATCTCTCTCCCCAGTCTGAGACACCTCATAATTTCTGCCTTCATATCGGTCACCATTATCTTATGCTGTCTTGTGACATGGCACAATTACAAGGAGAATGAGGTGCTCAATATTTCCCACTGCCCTTTGCCTCTTAATTTCTGCGCTTGCCGAGTGCAGCCCTCCTCCCTCCCTCTCTCCCTCTCTCCCTCTCTCCCTCTCTCTCTCTCTCTCTCTCTCCCTCTCTCTCTCTCTCTCTGCAGGTTTGCATATATCCGCCTGCCTGGTAGGCACATTTAAACTTCTGCTCAGAAGGGTGAATTGAAAGAGCGTTGAGTTCAAAGAGGGTAGGACAGAATCAAATGCATTTAATATCGCTATAAGAGCGCAGACCTGTCTTCTAAACTTTCCACTTTTTTCTGTCTCTGCATGACTAGCATATAAATAGAGAGAGACGAGGAGGAGACATGGAGAGAGGATGTGTGGTGAACTTGTGGTGAATCTGACTGCAGCTGTCTGAATAACGGCTTTTACGGCTTTTGAATCTTAGTACAAACGGCTGAACAGATCAGTCTGATTTGCTAGCAGAGTATTAGCTCTGTGCTTTATTTCTTTACTCTAGCGAGCCTTCATCGTTGGCAGACTCATTGGCATCCTGAAAGAAATTTCTATACTTTATTTAGAAATCCTACAGTATCACTGGTATGTATGTTGTCTGAACTGCTATCTGTTATATATAAGTGGCGTCACACCGAAAGAGGCCGCTCCCACGATAGTTGATTGACATGAGCGTCTTACCTCAGATCAGTTGTAACAGTCTGACCTCCATTGTTTCGATGCTGGAGCAGGGATGTAAGTTGGACAAGAATACCTCCGATTGAGCGATTGAGGTGTTGTGTTGCTGGATGTAATAATGAACACAGTGGTCGTCATTCACTCCCGACATCTGTGCCGCTGAAGATGCAGTGGATTAAGTTTGTTTGTGAAGGGAATACACCTTTTGGTCTACATAAATGCGTCTATGTTCGCGCAAATCATTCATGATCCAGCTTCACCTACAGCAGAAGTGAGTATAAGGGGTTTTTTATGAATCTCCGCAATCAGCTTTCCTAATAACATGCTAGTTAGCAAGTTTAGCGGCTAAAGTAAACAGGCTCGTCACTCCACAGAGAGTAGAGAGGGGCGGGGAGAGCAGAGCTCATTAACATTTAAAGCAGCCTCGACCAGAACAGGATGATTTTTGCAGAGCTCATTTTGACAAGGTAAAAAGGGTTGTTGTTTTACACTACCATTGAGAATTTTTAACCAAAGTACATTATAGACTTTTCATTAAGACCCTAAAGAATCATATCAACTTAGCGTATGCTTTGCAAGCTAATCAGCACACCATTAGCATAACATCTATTTTGATAAGGTAGTATGCATACTTTAAAAAAAAAATACTTGTTATAATAACACAATACTTTAAAAAAAGTACATACTTCAGTCAAACCGAATGCAATGTTTTCAGGCACACTGTAAAAAATAAAAAACACAATTTGTTGAGTCAGCTTAAAATAATTTGTTACCTATAAGTTGACTGCTGCCTTAAAAGTTCAGTCAACTAAAATAAGTAACCCAGCTGCCTTAAAATTTTAAGTTGATTCAACTCAAATATCTAAGTTGTCACTTAGTACAATTTATCATTTTAAGTTGAACAAACTTTTTTTTGAGTTGACTGAACTTAAAATTTTAAGGCAGCCAGGTTACAAATTATTTTAAGTTGGCTCAACAAATTGTTTTTTACAGTGCACTTAGTTGCAATTAAATGAAAATAGTTTACATTTATATTAAATGCACTAAATGCTGATTTTTTTTTTTTTTAATCAACTTAAGAAGGACATAAGAACATTCTTATGTAATTTCATAATTAATTGTCTTTGAAATATGCTTAAAGTGTTCTGGTGAATGTACTGGAAAGTATTTATGGTGACTAAAATATAATTTTATGTGATTTAGAATGAAACGTGTATGTTGTAGTTAAATATATTTGTAATTAGACATTTTAATGAATGTTGATGAAATTGAAACTTAGAACATTTAGAATATACCAACTTTAAATGTAATATGAAATATGACTAACACTTTATAATAACTTTCAATGATAAAATCATTAACACAAATGATATAATATATAACAGATCATTAGTTATTATATATAAGTATGAAATAATGTGTTTGTAAATGTACTAATGAACTTATTAACTGAACATAGTGATTAACAAATCATTAGTTCATGTAAATCAAAATGTTGCTCATCATGCCCTTTTTTTAAAAAAAAATATCTACAAATTATTTTAACAGCACTTTATAATTTACAAACATTCATTAGCAAACATTATAAGATAATGTGCTTGCAAATGTTTACTAATGAACTTACTGATGTAATGTAAATGAAAATACTTAAAATATGATCATGCACTTTTATAAAAACATACAAATGATTTTAACAGATGTTATACACTGATTAAAATCTTATTTATAAATGTGCATTTTAAAGCTTGGCATTAAACTGGTTGTTTAAACTCTCTTTTTACATTACAAATCTTATAAATATGTCATTTTAAACACTTCACACCAGGTTGGAAATTAACAAGGGCTATGGCAAAAATGCCAGCAAAATTAACAAAATGCCTCATAAAGTCAAGTCAAAGGGGCAACATGCCCCTGCACTACTAAACAATGTATTAAAATTAAATGTGAAAATTAATCAAAAGTGTGAATTTGCGAAATTATATTTAGATGCGCTCACACTGCTTCAGATTGTTTCTATGTGCTATTTTGTGCAACGTTGAGACTCATAACCAATCAAACGTGTTCTGTTGAATTTAGGAACGCACTGGCCAATCAGAGGCGCTTAGATTATTCAGCGTTGAAAACGCGCCAATCAGAGCGGCTTAGTTTAGTCAGCACTGAAAATGCGGAGCTGTCATGATTGCACAAGCTCGCGAGTTCGCGCATTATAAACAACACAGTGCACATATGTAAGTAGCTGAAAGATTAATTTCATAGTTTCAGTGATTATAACGGGAGTTTTTGCATAACGTGCGCTAGACTAAACTAAGGTCATGGACCGACATGTTTGTGACGTGCCCAAAATGCACAAAGCAAAAACGTTTTATGTAATTTCTATATCGAAATTATTAATCATTATTACAGTATAAAGAGCGATAATCTACAGTAATGATTTTTGTCATAATACTGCAACCCTACGAGCTCCTGATTTTTACATGTAGAATTTAGATACAGTTTTAAAGTCTATTGTTATAAAATAAAGTAATTGGGTAAATGCAAGTGTTTGACATTAAAGACAACATAGTAAAGTGATTGTAATATATATATATATATATATATATATTTCCAATTAATGGAAAAGTTAATTTCTGACCCTGTTTCATATCCATGTTGATGTGATTCATTAACCCATAAACACAGTCCATAAAGGACATTTGCATTTTTGTGTGATTTGCATCTTTACAAATCACTCATTAATGATTTTCTCATGTTTTTTGCAGAAACTTTTCATATTTATGTTTGTGTATAGCACATAGTACATAGTACATAAAGTGTTATTTGTATGTTTGGCCCATAAGATCTAAATGCATATCTCATCTCCACTTACCTTGACTGTCATCCATCAGATGCTCTCCATTCTGCATGTCAGTGAAGTGGGCAGCGATAAATACATGCGGCAGCCAAGGCCAGACAGAGGTGAACATTAAAAAGAGAAACAGGGCCAGAGGAACAAGGTCAGTGAGGCTGCGGGACACCATGTCTCTGTTGTAATGAGAAGGAAAGGCCAGGGACGGCGGCCAGAGGATGAGAACATCCACACAACGTACAGGACCTGTTTTTATGCGCATTCGAAACTATCTCATGAATATTTAATTCACCTCTCGAAGGAAACTTATGTCTACACATTTAATTTAGCTACAAAACAAGAACGGATTGATCTTTTAAGATTCCCACGCGGCGGGGTTTTTTCTCCCCTTGTGGGTGTCTGTTTCAACAACTTGACTTTCAACTTGGCTAAAGTTCTTCAGGAAGGAAATAATGCTTGAAGGATATCCTAAGCGTCATAATTAAGAGCCATGTCTTCCCCAAGGCCAGATATTTATATGAGGAAAATGAGTTTGGATGGAGTGATGGCGAACCACGTGAAATAACACCTCCAGCTCTTGGCTCTGACTCTAGCTGTTCATCACACAGCGAAACCCCATGGTGCTGTAGAACAGCTCTGGGTAAGAATCATTACAGCAGTAGGAGCCGGAGCGAGAGATGCCCCCGTCATGTGCTGAGCTAGACCACCATATCCGCCTGCCTTTTAGGAGTTCAAAGACTTTCAGCATTGACCTGTTAAAAACTTCCAGCAAACGTCGGCGAAAAGTATACTGGGTCATTCTCAAAATATTTTAAAAAACATGCGTTTTCAGTCATTAAAAAATGCAAACCCTAAATGTGAATGCCTAAAATTTATAAACTGTATATCAAGGTTATTATCAGAAAAGAACAAAAGTTTTTTTCAGTCTGGTTTTAATGAGAGCACCTGCAGATTTGGTTTGGTGCTCAGACTGCACATAGTGTGACCCGTTGAATATAACTTTAAACAATAAAATAGCAATAGTAATAATAGACAGAAAAAAATAATATATATATATTTTTTGTTTTTAAATAAACAAAATATGCGTTAATGGTATTATAATTTAACATAAAATGTGAATATTATTTTTTTATTTTATTTTAACTTTTTTAAGTTACAGCATTTTAAAACCTAAACTCCTTTAATTTTCGCAGGTTGCCAGCAAACAAATGTATGTACTATATATAGTACATATAGTATGTATTTTTATATATCTATATATATATATATATATATTTATATATATAATGTTTGTGTGTGGTTTTACCACTGCAGAGTATGAAAGCCTGTTTCCGCACTGAAAAAAAAAAAAGGTAATTGCAACTTTTTATCTAGCAATTCTGACTTTTCCTAACAATTTAAAAGGTCAGAATAGCGGGACATAAACTCGCAATTGTGAGAAATAAAGTCAGAATTGGCTTTTTCTCAGAATTGTAAGATATAAACTTGTAAGGGGCAAAAAGACTGACATGTTTTCAGAATTGTAAGATTATATTTTACAATTCTGACTTATTAACTTGCAATTGCATGTTATAAAATTAGAATTGCGAGATGTAAACTCGCAAATACAAAAACTTGCGAAATACAAACCTGCAATTCTGAGAAAAAAGAAGTCAAAATAGAGAGATATAAACTCACAATTCTGAGAAAAAAAAGTCAAAATTGAAAGATATAAACTCACGGCTCTGGGAAAATAAAGGTAAAAATAAAGGTGCTTTAAAAGGTTCTTCAAAGCAAAGAACCATTCAGACAAAGGTTCTTTAAAGAACCATCTGTTTCTTACCGTTTTAAAATCTGAAGAACCTTCTTTTGCCACAAAGAACCTTTTGTGAGACAGAAAGGTTCTTCAGATGTTAAAGGTTCTTTATGGAACCATTTAGACAAAAAAAGGTTCTTCTGTGGCATCGTGAATCACCTTTATTTTTAAGAGTGACACTTGCAATTCTGAGAAAAAAATAAAAAATAAAAAATAAGAAATAAAAAATAAAAGAAGAAGAAGAAGAAGTCACAATCGAGAGACATAAATTCGCAATTCTGAGAAAAAGTCACAATTCCAAGATATAAACTTGCAATTCAGAAAAAAAGTAAAATAAAATAAAATTACAAGTGAGAGTTTTTCAGAGGGGGGAAAAAGTCAAAATTGAGAGATATAAACTCACAATTCTGAGAAAAAAAAAGTCAAAATTGAGAGAAATAAACTCCCAATTCTGAGGAAAAAGTCACAACTGAGATAAAAAAAAAACAAAAAAACTTGCAATTCTGAGAAAAAAAGTCACATTTGAGAGATATAAACTCACAATTCTGAGGAAAAAGTTATGATTGCAAGATTTAAACTTGTGAATATGAGAAAAAGGTCACAATTGCAAGACTTAAACTTGCAATTCTGAGAAAAAGTCAAAATTGAGAGATATGAACTTGCAATTCAGAGAAAAATAAAATAACAAAAAAATTACAAGTGAGAGATTTAAACTTAAATCTGAGAGGAAAAAAATCTAAATTGAGAGATATAAACACAATTCAGAGAAAAAAAGTCACAATTGAGAGATATAAACTCACAATTCAGAGAAAAAGTCACAATTAAGAGATATAAACTCCCAATTCTGAGGAAAAAGTCACAAGTGAGAGATAAAAACTTGCAATTCTGAGGAAAAAAGTGATAATTGCTAGATATAAACTTGCAATTCTGAGAAAAAAAAGTCAAAATTGAGAGAAATAAACTCCCAATTCTGAGGAAAAACTCACAAGTGAGATTAAAAAAAAAAAAATGCAATTCTGAGAAAAAAAAGTCACATTTGAGAGATATAAACTCACAATTCTGAGGAAAAAGTTACGATTGCAAGATTTAAACTCGTGAATATGAGAAAAAGGTCACAATTGCAAGACATAAACTTGCAATTCTGAGAAAAAGTCAAAATTGAGAGATATGAACACAATTCAGGGAAAAAAAGTCACAGTTGAGAGATATAAACTCACAATTCAGAGAAAAAGTCACAATTAAGAGATATAAACTCGCAATTATGAGGAGCAAGTTACAACTGCAAGATTTAAACTCAAAATTTTGGGAAAAATGTCACAGTTGAGAGAAATTCTGACTTAATTTCTTAGAATTGAGAGTTTATATCTCACAATTCTGAGAAAAAAAGTCAGAATTATGAGAAAAATTACATAACTATAAAAAAACTACTACTGCAAAACTGAAAACAAAACAAAACCAAAACAAGAACAAATATAAAACTGAATTTAAAATACTGACAAAAAGTATAATAGTATACCAGTGATACTAAATTAACAGTGAATTAGTTGAATGAGGTGCATGAAAAATCCCAAGCTCTAACAAAACTGAAAAACATCAAAACAAAATATCTAATATTACATTATAAAAACAGTAGCGTAGTGTTATTTGTGTTTTCAATGTTGAACTTATTGAAAAATAGAAAAGGTTTATTTTCAAGGTCAAAGTTTGAAAGAAGAAAAGACTTTTAAAAACAAATACATGCAAGGTGTGTTGCCCGCCACATTGAAAATGATATTAATGTACCTCTAATGTTAATAATTTCACTTTACAAGTGGACAATTTACAAGTGCCACTGGTGTTACATTTTGTAAGAATTCTGTAAGAATCTGTAAGAAAGTCAAGAAAGTGACTATATTTTAAGAATGACCCTTTTCCAAGGTTGTTTCGTTGTGATCTGTAATGGTTCATCGACATTTATCAACATAATATGAGGCAAGTGCATGCACAACCTCATTTTCTGTCTGCTTTTGAATAGAGAACACTGCTGTTTTCCAATCTAGAGCTTTTTATGGTGTGACCTGCAAAAATGTTATTTATTATGTGCATTTCCTCTGAGGATACTATATGAAAGAAGAGTTGTCACTGGATATGAAAAAGTCATGTGTGGATAGGTACAGAATTGTTATTGGGAGATTAATGTTTGACTGTGCTATTTGCCTTAGCATGAAGTGAGTCTTTGGGGTTTGGATGACCAGTGTTTTTGCTTTTGTCAGGGAAAGAGGGAAAGTGAAGACAAAGAGTTGCAATTGCGAGGATGAGGAATCGCAGAGGGCTCTAGAGATTTGACCCGTGGCTTCATAAAGGCACAGGATATGAGAAATGTTGGAGGGTTAAGAGAGAGTGGAGTGTGTAAACGACTGCAGAACCGTCTCTCCATTTTATTTCACTGGGAGTTGAACAATTTCCTTACAAAATGGATGTGACACTATATGAACATTCCTGCTGCCTATAGGACGTAAATGACAAATGGAAATGTGTTGGGAGTTAATGATTGAGCTCACCTGTGTATCTTCATTACCTAGAGCTCAACTGCTAGAAGCCTGGGGAATAGGAACTTGTCATGGTGCATTTTGTACTTTTTTTTTTCTTTCTTTCCCTGTCATATTAATATTATTAATATATTTTAGAGTTATTATCATTAACTAAGGCTAAACTCTTTAAAAAAATAAAATTTCTTCAAATAAACTAACACAATATATATATATATATATATAGCTTGTTTTTTAATTCTTATTTTTTATTTCAACATTTATCATTTTAATATATTATTTTTATTTCAACAATTTTAATTTAAGTTGAAATTTAATTTAGGAGGAAACTAAAAAAAAATTATGAAGACTACAGTATATGGTCATTTTTGTACAAATAAATAAATAAAAAAACTTTAAAATGAAAATGAAAACAAAACAACAACAAAAGAACAAACAAAATCTAATTAAAATTAAACATTAAAACATTAACAAAAACAGTGTATAGTATATAAATGATATTAACATAACATGGATGTAAATAAATAAATAAATAATTTCATATTTTATAATATTATTAATTATTCTAATGCATAAATATATGAAATATTAATATAAATAAACAAACATAAATATTTTGCAATGTTTCTGTAAAAAACAAACAAACAACAACAACAACAACAACAACAACAAAAGTGTATATTAATAATTTATATACATAGTATTAAACATATTTTCTACCATTCCACCTTTTTTAACCAATATATATATATATATATATATATATATATATTACTATTACATTTAATTATATTACTTTTTTTTTTTTTTTTTTGAAATTAGTTAGGTATCTGGTATTTTTATTTAATTTAATTGAATTTAATTTTATTTTATTTTCAGTATCTGCATCCATTAAATTATATATTTTTATTTTTATTATCTATTACATCTGCATAAATAAAAAGTAACAAGCATGGTACAAGTACCTTACAATTTAATGGTAAAGTGTGTCATTTATTTTATTTTATTATTTTTTTATTATTTTATGTTATTTTATTTTATTTTATTTTTGTCAGTACTCCTACATATCCAGATATGTAATACTCATAAATCATTTAAATCTGCATAAATAAAAATAATAATCATAATTAATGTACAAATACCTTACAATTTAATGTTAAAGTGTGCAATTTTATTTAATTTTTTTTGTTGTTTGTTTGTTTTATTTTATTTTATTTTTTATTTTTATTTTTTTTTCAGTACTCTTACATATCCAAATATTTAATACTCATAAATCATCTAAATCTGCATAAATAAAAAGTAATAATCACAATTAACGTACAAATACCTTACAATTTAATGTTAAAGTGTGTTATTTTATTTTATTTTATTTTTGTCAGTACTCCTACATATCCAAACATGTAGTACTCATAAATTAAGTAATAATCATTAACATGATTAATGTAGAAATACCTTACAATTTAATGGTAAAGTGTACAATTCCTGTGCCACATCGTCACCTAAATCCACCCATATGGAAAAGAACACCTTAGCTTGATGGTTATTTAAGTACAGCGCATAAATGTTTGTGTAATGTAGATTTTAGGTTATGGCATATTAGTACACTTATTCCCAACAGACTAGAGAACACGAACAGTATGAAGCGAAGGGAAAAAGGGAAAAGTTTTCTCCCTTGTAGTCCTCCCTTCTTCCCTTAGCCCAGAACTGTGACAAGCTGTGATGAATTACCTCATTATTCTAGCTCACTTGTTCATTTCTCCGCTTTTGTAATTTCCCGGATTGATCCCCACACGGCTGTGCCTACAGTACTTCTGTTCTATTCATACCAAAGCTCCTCTCCCGCGCACACAATACCTCTGTCTACCGGCTTTACGCGTGGCGGCGGCGTGCGCGGATCTGAAGCGGCGGGGTATGCATCGCTTACTCCGAAATGAGCGCGGTAAAAGTGGCAGAGGCCAAATTGACTTTTACACTCTGTCAAAACTGGAGTAAGCTCTCATCACTGATATCACAGCGAATAGAATTCCCACCCTTGACACGCTGGCACGCAATAATAGGGGTTAAGGTTACGTGAAGCAGCTATAGCGCTCCAGCAGGCTAGTTAATTTACGAGTCTGGTTTGTTAGCCTCTGTATTGTGATGCGGCACGAGCCGTCAGATCTTTTCTTTCTGCTTTCAGCAGAAAGTTCAGGGCAATAGAAGCAGATGTAATGGGATCCGCCCAACACTGATTTGCCAGTGCACATTGATCTCCATGTACAGGGTTCATTGACTCTTGTGTTAGTAGTTTTACCTTCTCTTGCCTCTCCATATTGACGAAGGACTTTCAGATGCTGTTCAAGAGACTTTATGTTGAATTGAGAAACCCTTTTTTACTTCTGTAAATACAGTATATGTGCTTCCTTTCTTCTCAGTACCAAAATAAACACACAACAAACATGACAATGGTAAGAAAGCAGCAGTTAACCCATACAGAAATGTAATATATGACATGTCCAAATATCACAAATCCTTTTATTGTCACATGTATACATCCTCAGAATATATGAAGTTATAAGCTCATACATTAACTATTTTAAATTAATTGAACACGTGTTAAAAATAGTTATATATGTGTAGAGACAATATATGTGTAATTTACATATGCAGGTTTATTTAAACAAATGTATGCAAATATTATGTATGTTTATTTAGGATTATATAGGTTTATACCATATATGAAGCATCAATAGTAAACAATAGTATTTTATATGATTAATATTTATATGACAATACATGGTAACACCATATATGTATAATTTATACATGCAAACTTATTTAAATAACATATATGCAAATATTTAGTGTGGCTACATAGGATTTTATATAGGTTCATGCCATATATGAAATACCCATAGTAAAATTTGTATATAGATATACATTGAAAATATTAATAAGATCAATTTTTATATGGTATTGTATGTTAATACCACATATGCTAACAATATATGTGTAATTTGTATGTGCAAGTGTATTTAAACAAAATATTTGCAAACATTTAGTATTCTTATATAGGATGTTATGCAGGATTATACCATATACAATACACCCATAGTGAAATTAGTATATACAGTATATACAGACTTATATTAAAAATATCGCTTTACAATAAGGTTCCATTTGTTGTATTAACTAATGTGAACAAACAATGAACAATACATTTATTACACTATTTATTAATCTTTGTTAATGTTCGTTAATAAAAATACAGTTGTTTGCCCTCCAGGTCTTCGAGCCGGTCACATGACTGAAAACTATGAATAGTTCAAATGAATCTCTTTTCTTTGAAAGACACTGTACAGAATCGCTATGTCGGCATTAACCTGAACTCAAACTTTTCATATGTGGCATAGAATGAATGAGAGGCTCTCGGGAGTGCACGTAAACGTCACATCCTTTTGCTTTTCCCAGCAAAAATACCCTTTATGTCCTTCACATAAAAATTTGTCTACAGGCATTTATAGACAACCCAGGAACTGAGGAAGGTCTCGTTTTTTAAGTTTTATTACAAGCTGTTCACACATTGCCAGTAAAAAAAATATATATAAAAAAAAAAAAATATATATATATCTTCATATTTCTCTCATATTTTTTTATTGATATGTTTTCTTAATTTATTTTACTTCTGTATCATACTTTAAATTTACTGCGACTTATCATGTGTTAACTAATTAGTAAATTAATGCACAGAACACTTTATATATATATATATATATATATATACTTATATATTTGTGTGTGTGTGTGTGTGTGTGTATATATATATATATATATATATATATATAGTATTACTATTAATGCTATTAACAGTTGAGCTGCTAAATTTTTTTGTAGGAAACTATGACAGTAATATTTGAGTTGAAAAATATAAATACCTAGAAACTGAGATTTTTTTTTAAAGACGTGGAAATTATCTCTTTTTTTTTGTTGTTTTATTTTATTTGTATTTAATTTCTGTATCACACTTTAAATTTACTGTGACTTCTGTGTTAATTAATTAGTAAATCAATGCACTGCACACTTTATCTTTATATATATATATATATATATATAATTGTATATTTGTGTGTGTGTGTGTATGTGTGTATAGATAGATAGATAGATAGACAGACAGATCCAAACAATCCAAACTATCAAAAGTGACATTTATAGTGTTACAAAAGGTTTATATTTCAAATTTATACTATTCTTATGGACAGGAAAAAAAAATCATAGTTCTCTCAATACATGTGGATTATATAAAAAAGAAGAAATCTACTCATATAATAGCTTCAGTTGAAAGTGTTTTTTTTTTAATAGCATTTATTTATCTGTGCAATTGTTAAATGCAGATTTTATGGAATGCCTATAATTCCCTCATGCATCTGGTGGTAATATGTGGCTTGTCTTGAAAACAAGCATGCTTGTATCGTATTTACAGCAAGGCGTAGATTTGATATCATTTTACAGTGCGTCATGCTAATTATACTCAGTAATCTAGTGCTCCCATTCTCCCCTCTGGTTTTCTCCCTCTGCGTCGATGAGCGTGATGAGTGTGCATACTGCTTATTTATGTACGGCTTTCAGACAGCATGTTTGTAATTGATCATATTCAAAGATGCCATATGGTGGGTATGTGTCCAAATGCGACGTGTGAAGTAATACTGGCACCTAAATGTAGCGTCACATTCCACCACAGAAAAAAGTCGCTCCCCTTTGTAAATATTCACTAATTACTCAGTCTCTCTGTCTCTATCTGTGTCTGCCAGCCATTGTTCATTTTTATCATTGAAGTTTCAATTTTGAAGCTCCGTGGTTATACCCAAATATTTACACTTTAAACACTCGCCTCTGCAGGCTATATGGAAATGCTGCTCTTTATCAACCAAAAACATGAATTAATTCCTAGGAAATACCTTTTGAATCAGAAATCAGAAACCAGACACCAGAAATGATACATTTTTGCAAGTTTCTTTGATGAATAGAAGTTCAAAAGAACAGCATTTATTTGAAATAGAAATCTTTTTGTAAAAATATTTACGCCTTTACTATCTTTTGATCAATTTAACACGTCCTTGCTAAATAAAAGGGTGCTGCATTTTGTCAGTCAACCATTATATCCTATCTCTGTAGTTCATATGCCAGGTTTCTTTTCTAAGAGAAGGAGTTGTAAGATCATCTTCTAGTGTGTGTGTGTGTATGTGTGAGAGACCTTAACTGAGGGCGACTGTGTAAAAACACAAAGGACAGCAGGAGATTAAATGTGTGTTCAGATCCACTACAACATGTTCCCTGACTAGTAGGCACATCGCAAGCCAAGAATGGAGACCAGCTACACTGAACACAGTGTTCCTCTTCTGTCAGAAATTGCTTGTTCTAGCACAGTTTTGACCTGATGTTGTTAAAAAGCTCCCGGGAGATAAAAGACCCTCTAAACATTTATCTGTGTGTCTGTTTCGCAGGCTACGTTCATACAGCCAGAGTTTGGGATTGACAACTGTACTTACAGTTTTCACTCTTAGACTGATACACACTACAGAAGACAAGAGCAGACAGACTCATATCTCTATAGACATCTTTAACTCTCGAGTGATATCGGTAAACATACTGTAATAACAAATGCTTAATATTGAGACTTTGTACTGTGTCTTTGTTTATTTAGAAATTTTATATTTTTCCTTTTTTTTAAAAATTTGTTTTATAACCGTACTATCAACAGAAACTTGTTGTGTGTAAATTAAAGTTTAATTTACCTAACTATGTTAAGTTGCATTGTTATTATAGTTAACTAAAACTATTATTTTTTTTTAAAAAGGTGAAATAAAATATAAATATTAGATTAATAACTTGAATGAAAATTAGAATACTACTACTAATAATAATGATAATAATTAAAGCTAAATAGAAGTAGTAAAATGACTAAAGTGCAGAACAATATCACTAATCCAAACTAAAATGATAATGAAAACTGAAAATGTAAAAATAAAATATTTAAAAAATTGCTATTATATAAATATAAAGTAAAATATAAATAATATATTTAAAAATATATATTATTATAGTAAATTAAAAAATGGTTTAAAAATTCAGTTATTTCTTTCTTTCTTTCTTTATTTATAAATCAGAAACATGAAAGAGCATAAAGTAACAGATATAGTGCAGACATACTTACAATTTATGCAATAAAATGGAATATAACAGAAAAAATATTATTTTTAAAAAGACAAAATTTAATTAATATAATATAATATAATATAATATATAATAATTATATGCTTATTAATTAATCAAATGATTCACATATAATAATATTTGCTGACAAAAGCCTGCAATGGAGATAAATAAATAAATAAATAAAAATATTGGCAGATGAAACCATTATATTTAAATATAATTGTATATAAATGTACAAATATGAGATATGTAAAATGTATAATAAAAATAAAAAAAAATCTTAAAATAAAAAAATTATCTTATGCTCATCGTAAAAAAAAATACAGTAGAACTGTAATATTATAAAAATATAACTACGATTTAATATAACACCTTTCTATTTGAAAATATTTTAAATTTGATCATAAATAATCATAAAATAACACTAAAATAACACTCAACGCAACTGCATCCTTAAAAAAAAAAACTAGTTTAAAAATCTGTTTATTTATTTACATACTTATGTATGTATGTATTTATTTATTTATTTATTTATTTATCAGAAACCTGAAACAGTATAAAGTTATAGATATAGTGCAGACATACATAATATTTACACAATAAAATGGAATATAAGAGAAAAATAATATTAGAAAAAAATCAAATAATATAATATAATATAATTAATATAATTATATGCTTATTGATTATTCAAATTAATCATATAATAATATTTGCTGACAAAAGCCTGCAATGAAGATTAAAAAAAACTGTACTATTGTGAAATATTATTATAATTTAATATAAATCTTTTCTAATTTAATATATAACACTAAAATAACACTCAACACAACAATATCAGAAAATCTTTAAAAAGTTTTATTTATTTATTTAACAGTGCAAAACATTGTGTACAAGATGTAAATATTCAAGTATGTTGAAATGTGTTTTGCGACGTTGAAATTGGATTTAGTAGGTGTTCAGCTGGAGGCTGTGTCATAAACTGAATATATGGTTCAGTAAACCTGTTAAAACAGCAAGGTTTTTATCTTTAATGTGATACTATCTCAATTCAACCGGAAGAATCGAACCTTTAAGGCTTTACACTGATTTAACAGGTTTCTCCCCTTCCATTTTGTGTTTTAATTATTCAAACTGAGCTCTGCTTATGCACTGTATCCTCACCAAAATATGCATCATGACCTGGATTGAGTCTCATATTTCTTTTGTCTCCACAGGTAAGCCTGTTTCCTGTTTATAGAGGGCTTCATGTTGAGAGTAAGGTCTGTGTCGCTGTTGGGGAGGATTCATCCTTGTTGTGTTGTCTGACTAATGGAGGCAGAAGGTAAAGTCATTTTAGTGACTAATGCAAAGCTGCGCTCCTGCGAGGTTTCCCAGTTTGGAAGTACATCTACTTCATATTTAATACCAGGGATGCACATATTTTACGGATACTCTATTAACATTTTCGTTTTGGCATTTGAGTCACAATGTGGTTTCTTTTACATTTTTTTCCATGGATAAATGAACAAGGAAAATGTCACTCCGTCTCTTAAAACTGTCCTCATCCCAGTTTCTCAAGAGTACCCTTGTGAAAAAGAAGTGCACTTAAAGGAATAGTTCATGTACTCACACTCAGACCATCCAAGAAGTAGATAAGTTTGTTTCTTTATTGTAACAGATTTCACTATAGAGGATCCACTTAAATTGTTAAAAAGTACGTGTTGTTTAATATAAATAGCATGCGATTTAGTATCCGACGGGGCTGTCAAACGATTAATCGCATACAAAATAAAAGTTTGAGTTTGCCTAATATATGTGTGTGTGTACTGTGTGTAATTATTATGTATACATAAATACAAACACATTCATGTGTATACAGTATTTGAGAAATATTTACAAGTATATGTACACTACCGTTCAAAAGTTTGGGGTCAGTAAGACTTGTAATAGTCTTTAAAGAAGTCTCTTATGCTCATCAAGGCTGCATTTATTTGATTAAAAATATAGAAAAACAGTAATATTGCAAAATGTTTTTACAATATAAAATAATGTTTTTTATTTTAACATACTTAAAAATAAAATTTATTCCTGTGATGAAAAGCTGAATTTTTATCAGCTGTTACTCCAGTCTTAAGTGTCACATGATCCTTCAGAAATCATTCTAATATGCGAATTTATTATTAGAATGATCAATGCTGGATAATATCAACAGTTGTGCTGCCAAATATTTTTGGGAACCTGTGATTTTTTTTTTTTTTCAGGATTCTTTCATGAATAACAAGTTTAAAAAGTACAGTGTTTATTCAAAATATAAATATTTTATAACAATGTAAATAAGTATTAGTAGTAAGTATTCATTTCTTAAAAAAAAAAAAAAACAAGAAACAATAAACGTACTGACCCCAAACTTTTGAACGGTAGTGTATTTATTATAATTTTTTATATAATTTATATTATATATAAATAAAACTATTTTGTACATATTTCTCTTAAATATATAGATTAATTTGTGTGTATTTATATATACATAATAATTACACACAGTACACACACATACTGTATATTAAGCAATCGCAAACTTTTATTTTGTATGCGATTAATCGCAATTAATCGCGATTAATCGTTTGACAGCCCTACCGACATTACATGTAGTTCACACTTAAGTATGTTCATTTAAAGTATGGTATTTCAGCAACAAATAAAGCTAAAATTTTCATTTTTACAAGGGTGTAGTCATCGGTTCAGTGGGTTTTGTGTTCCAGCAGGATGTAGGAGTGTGTTTATCACCATCCAGCAGTGTAATGAGTGTGTGTAAGGAAAAGTAAGGCGACAAATCTTTTCTCTGGTCAAAAGCCGAATAATGAAGTAGGCCGTGTTTCCCAGGGGACTCATAATTTTGGTGTGTCCACTCGCCAGTCTGTGATGTGCTCCGGTATCCTCCACAAAGCAGAGCATGAGTTACTTTGCCCCGATCTCATTGGCAGGATTAATCTGACATTATGCAAGCTGCTAGAGCATTTTATTTTTTTATATTTTCCTGGAGTATTCGTCTTTTATTTATTTATTTTGGGGAGAAAAAACACTGGCATTACTGAAAAAGCTTGGGAAGGGGAGCTTTTTGTGATAATGGCCAAGATGAAAAATTTGCATGATCCCGAAGACCATGTTAGGGTTTATTTATTATTCCAATAGAGACCGACTTACAATATTCTGCAACAAAGCTAAAGCCTTTCCACACAAAACACTGACAAAATTAGAGAAATGTGTCTAATTCTAGAATTTCCCTAGAAACAAATATGAATATAAATATTTTAGAAATATAGCTACTTGTGGTTATGCTCGAGGAGTTTGTTGGCAAACTTTAATACACGGGTTTGGCAATTTGTGTTTCTTGCAAAGGCATTATTAGGGCACAGTGCCACAAATATTGAAAACAAATCCAGCAATTATTTTTTTAATAGCCTACTAACTTCTAAATAAAACTTATAAACACCCAGCATGCTGGTGACATCAATGGCTGTTGTGCCAAAACAGTCTATAACTGGATCAGTGACAAACAAGAGTGTTTAGAACAGGGGTGCTCAGCCCTGTTCCTGAAGATCTACCTTCCTGCAGAGGTAATTAGGATCTAGGAACCAACTAATTAGGATCTGGAGGAGCACTTAATAATTACAGACAGGTGTGTTTGATCAGGGTTGGAACTAAACTGTGCAGGAAGGTCGATCTCCAGGAACAGGGTTGGGCACCCCTGGTTTAGAATAAATAAAAAAATAAATCTTTTGATAATCTGGTTTAAAACACTCATGCTAAGATCTTAGAAATGCAATCTTTGTATTTATGTTGGTTTACATGGTTTTGAAAAACGTACTCCATTTTAAAGAAAACCAATGGATCCTCTGTGGTGAATAGGTGTCGTCTGAATGAGAGTCCAAACAGCTGATAAAAACATCACAATAATCCACAAGTAATCCACACCACTCCAGTCCATCAGTTAAGATCTTGTGAAGTAAAAAGTTTTGTGTTTATAAGAAACAAGTAAACAAAGCAATCTTTAAGACTTTTTTGACTTCAAACCATTGCTTCTAGCTAAAATATGAGCCCATAATCCATACGATTCTCCTTTAAAAAAATGTCTTGTTTGAATCAGGAGAGAGATATAGTATGCACAGATCAAGTAGCGATTACAAACAAAACAATCCATAACAGTTCTGAACAAATATGTGGGTGGATTTTGCTATCAGAGGACAACAGGGGATGGAGGAATCGATATTATGGATTATGGACTCGTATTTTGTCAAGAAGCTGAGGTTTAAAGTTAAAATGTCTTAATGATAGGTCTGTTTTTACAAACACACAGCTTTTCTGTCTGTGTATGTTGCATTTATTCTATTTTGAGTTAATACTAAAAGCAGAAAAATGAGAAAACAACGGTGGCTGAAAGAGCTGCAACTTAAAAAAAAAAACGAAAAAAACATGCAAATAGAAAAGGCGTCAGCAAATAATAATATTAATTTTAAAAAAAGTCATCAGTTTGACTGCATATGTGCTACAAATACTTAAAATACTACATGCTGCAAATACTCACAACCCAATCAAATACAGAAACACGCTGCAAATACTCACAACACAGCTAATGCAGAATGAGCTGCAATACTCAAAACACAACCAAATACAGAAACATGCTCCAGAAACTCGCAGCACAATCAAATACACAAACACCCTGCAAATACAACACAACCAAATACAAAAACACGCTGTAAATACTCACAACACAACCAAATGCAGAATGAGATGCAAATACTCACAACACAATCAAATACAGAAACACACTGCAAATACTCACAACACAACTAAATGCAGAATGGCTGCAAATACTCACAGCACAACTAAATACCGAAATGTGCTGCAAATACTCACAACACAAATACAGAATGAGCTGCAAAAACACATAACACAAATACAGAACCATGCTGCAAAAACTGAAACATGCTGCAATTACTCACAACATAACCAAATACAGAAATGTGCTGCAAATACTCAACACATTAAAACACAAAAACACGCTGCAAATACTCACAACACAACGAAATACAGCAATGCACTACAAGTACTTACAACACAAATACAGAAGCATGCTGAACATACAACACAATCAAATACAGAAATACGCTGCAAATACTCACAACACTACTAAATTGCAGGATCATCTGCAAATACTCACAACAAACAAATACAGAAACACGCTGCAAATACCTCACAACACAAACAGTACAGAAACACGCTGTAAATACCTCAAAACACAACCAAATACAAAATGCTTGAAATGCTCATAACACAAATACAGAATGAGCTGCAAATACTCACAACACAAACAAATACAGAACCTGCAAAAAACAGAAACATGCTGCAAATACTCACAATACAACCAAATACAGAAATGCTGCAAATACTCACAGCATAAACAACAAATACAGAAACACGCTTCGCAACACAACACAAACAAGTACAGAAACACGCTGTAAATACTCAAAACACAAACCAAATACAAAACGCTGGAAATGCTCATAACACAAATACAGAATGAGCTGCAAATACTCACAACACAAACAAATACAGAAACACACTGCAAATACTCATAACACAACCAATACAAAACACGCTTGGAAATGCTCCCAACGCGAAATACAGAATGGGCTGCAAATACTCACAACACAACTAAACTGCAGAATCAGCTGCAAATGCTCACAACACAGTCAAATACAGAAATATGCTGCAAATACTCACAGCACAAGTACAGAAACATGCAAATACTCATAACACAACCAAATACAAAAACGCTGGAAATGTTCCCAACACAAATACAGAATGGGCTGCAAATACTCACAACACAACTAAATTGCAGAATCAGCTGCAAATGCTCACAACACAAACAACAAGTACAGAAACATGTTGCAAATACTCATAACACAACCAAATACAAAAACGCGCTGGAAATGCTCCCAACACAAATACAGAATGAGCTACAAATACTCACAACACAAACAAATACAGAACCGTGCTGCAAAAACAGAAACATGCTGCAAATACTCAAAACACAACCAAAATCAGAAAGATCAGAAAGACACTGAAAATACTCACAATCAACTTTAGGAGCACACTGCAAGAACAGAAACGTGCTGCAAATACTCACAACACAACCAAATACAGAAATGCGCTGCAAATACTCACAACACAAGGAAATACAAGACGCGATGCAAATACTCACAACGCATGCGCTTTTCAGCGTGTTTCTGTATTTGTGTCGTGAGTATTTGCACTATGTTTTTTTGTACTTGGTCACATTTTGAGTATTTGCATTCACATGTCATTGACCCAGCAACTTCTTCTTTAACTACAGCATGCTTAGTTTTAGCTCCAGTAATATTTAAAAGTTTATTTAATAAAAAAATAAAAAAGAAAGAAAAAATGACTGATGTAATGTTTCAGCATTTATTTTAGAGAAAATCCTAATCCAATATTTCACCGAAGCAAGGCCTATCTATGCCTGAAGGCGCTTTTTGGGTTAGCTCTTTCATGACAGCTGAAGAAACTTATAATTTTGTTTAATAATTCTTGAAATTCACTTCAGGACTTTACTTCACTCCCACTTCAGGAAATTACTAAATTTTACAGCTAAAATTGCAACTTGATTGAGTCATATATTTTGTTTTCCTTTACTTGTGTCACAAAAAAACCTAGCCCTTGTTTGTTTGTATCGCTAGTGTGACAGGACGTGTTAGACCGAAAGGACCCAGAGGAAACCTTCCACGTGGTTCATTGTAAATTAATAAACAAAGAAGAAGAAAACGGTAATGAATTTACCAGGTCTGCTGGCATGGTTCCCCTGCACAGGAAATGTTGTTAGGCATGTCAACAAATCAGCTCTTGTAGACGGCACCGCTCATCATTAGAATAATTCAGTGTAATTAGTCAGTCTTTTTAATCACCTCAATAGACACAGCGTCCCAATACTTCCTCTGAAAGATAAATGGCTGTTTACCCAGCCGAGAAGAATCGGTGTACTCGCTGCTGCACTGCAAACTTTAAATGGCATGCTTGATTGTGTTTCTGACAGAGCATTGCGCTGAAAGATTTTCAACAAGAGCTCGGGACAGTTTGCAGACAGTGCAAGTGGCGTGTTTGCATTTGTAGGGGGTCAAACCGGGTAAATAGTCTGTCTTTCAACCCTCACCACGACTGAATGCTCCTGTAAATCTGCAGTCTTACAGCCACGGATGAATATTTACAGATTCATTATTGAATTAGCGAGGTAATTACTGTTGAGGGGGGTTGTTTTTAAGCATCTTAAGCCTTGTGAACTTTGTTGGCAAGAAATTTACCAGGACGAGTGGGGTCCTGACTGTGCATTTCATGTTATTAATTCTGAACGAGAAAACCAGTTGTTTCTAATCTCTGTGGCTGGATACATCTTATACAAACATTTGAATGGCACGCGTTGAATTATTAATGTCTGCCTCATGTATGATTTATGGTGGATTTCCCACTTGATGTGCTTCATGGCTCTGTTTTTTACATTTTAGCTTTAAGCGCACAGACAGCGACTCATCGAGTGTGTTCATCTCATTTTATGTGGTAATAAAATCTCAAATATCATGTTTTCACATGAAAGAAATATGTTCTCTCAGGGCTTTCTGATCAGGAGTTATGTTTATACGGAAGCTGTTCTTTGGCAGCTGCTTTTGAGAAAGCAAAACCTAGTGTGCTGCCTACAGAGAACATTTTAATTGCTCTTTTAATCTCAGATCTTTTCAAAATGAAGATCTCAGATCTTTGCAAAATCCCCCCCTAAAAAAGAAATATATTATATAAAAAAAAAACCCAGGACTAGCTTGCAAAAGATGTCCTTTGAATGAATGATTTGATTGACAGCAGGTTGCTCAATATGAGGAGATCTATCAAAGTATATGAATATTGTGTGGATGTGTAAAACACTATGTGATTACACAGCGTTTTGTTTTTTTTTTGAGATACGCAAATGTCGTCATAGACACTTGTGGCACTTTGGAAAAAGACAAATTTTCAAGTCGATCGGACATTCAGATGCGTAGTTGTAGCTGTTTTTATGGGGTTTTTTTTTATGATATAACACCACCAATGGCAAGACTCCACATTTTTTTCACTGTGACCTCAGATTGAGCTCTTACACACTTTGTTCCAAGTTTGACAAAAATATCTCTTTCCATTCAAGAGTTATAGGCGTCTTAGTAAATGTGCTTTGCCCCTTTCAAATGATTTGGCGTCCCGTCACGACAGTGAGTGGAAAGTTCAACTTTTTTTTGGTAATTATTGATATTCACTCTCCAGAGAATCTATCTGCACTGGTTTGGCTCTGATCAGGTGAAAAACCTAGGAAGTATGTTTTTCAAAATCCCCAAAACACTTGAGCCTGCAACTAACGGTTTAGGAGTTATGAACAATTTCACACTTTTGATCTCTGTAGCGTCCCCATCAGTCCGATTGTGGCGAGACTTGGTGCTGTTGTAGATGGTGTGAGTACCACTATCCCTCCAAGTGTCAAGTCTGTTTGACCTACGGTTTGGTCTGTCTGATCACTTTTAGTTGGAGAATGCTGATCCTTAGCCATTCTAACAATTCCAATAGGGTTTCAGCGCTACGTGCAACAGCATATTCCATCGATTAACAACCTTGTAGCTCACAGTAGGTCTGGTTTTAGCCAATTATAAATAATTGTTCAACTCCAGTTTCCATACACTCTTAAAAATAAAGGTGCTTCACGATGCCATAGAACAGGGGTGCCCAACCCTGTTCCTGGAGATCGACCTTCCTGCAGAGTTTAGTTCCAACCCTAATCAAACACACCCTAATCAGGGTTGGAGCTGAACTCTGCAGGAAAGTCAATCTCCAGGACCAGGGTTGAGCACCCCTGCCATAGAAGAAACTTTCTGTTTCACAAAAAGGTTCTTTGTAGTGAAAGAAGGTTCTTCAGATTCTAAAAAGGTAAGAAAGACATGGTTCTTTAAAGAATCTTTGATTGAATGGTTCTTTGTGGAACCAAAATTGTTTCTTCTATGGTATCGCTGTGAAGAACCTTTTAAAGCACCTATTTTTAAGAGTGTATAGAGAAAATAAACAGGATTTTTACTTCTGGAAGCCAACTATTGTACTCTGTCACAGCTAATGTCAAACTCTATAGAAATCAATTGTCTTGTCAGTTCTCTCCTGTGATATTTCAGTCTATATATAGAAGGTTCCGAATGATTCACGTATGAGGGTTAGAATGCAGTCTGTGTATGCAGTACGCCGTGAGGCAGCTGACTATGTTTTGGAACAGAGCTCATCTCTCAAGATGCTTCCACAAGGTTGAGCAGGCTATGAAAACGCCAGGTTGTTATGTGATAGAGCACTGGTGTGCAGCAGCACCGAGCGGGGAGGTGAATTGTGGGGAAAAAGTCCTTTAATTCTCAGACTAACCGTCCTTGTGTATGTTAAGGGAAGAAGCGGGAGCTCTTGCCTGGAGGAATTTCTGCCTTTAAGTAGCCTGACCTGAGGAGTCAGATAAACACAGACCTCCATCCTTCTCTCATTCTATCATAACTGAAGTTACAGCCTTGCAAAATGTCAGAGTTAAGTGCTTTTGTCTCGCTGTGACCTGTCACCGCCGCTCTACGTGGCTAGACAGATGCTAACGTTTTTTTTTATATTGTATCTCTTTATAGCACAGGCCGTTACTGAAGACCGTAACTATAGCTGAAATTTAAGTATAATTTGTCATTTAAAAAAAGGATTCCGTAAGGGAAATAAAATGCAGGAAAGAAGCACATTTCGACACTGGTCTCTGATGTTTAGACCCCACTGTATTCATGTTATCGCTCCTCTTGTCAGTATTAAAGATTTCACTGTTCACTAGGCATTACTGCAGGCCCTTTCTGCAGCGGTAAGAGTTTGTTTTGGGCTGGATAGGAAGGTTTTCAGCAGGCTGATGCTTTACAAAGATCATTTCAGACGTGTTTTGGGGAAGCCACAAAGCTTAATCTCTCCCGACAGCCAACTCCAGGCAATCAATCTCCTAGGAGAGAGAGTCGACGTACTGTCCATCTCCCCTGCTGTCTGATAGAGGGCTGAAGATGAGACATTTTTGGACTCCCCCGGCTTCTCTCTCGCTCTCCATTTTCAACTCTTTCTCTCTCTCTTTGCTCTGCTGTTCCCCACAACACTGTGGGTTTATAACTGTTATCCGCCATATTAGGTTGATAATAGTTTGTAATAGTAGTATTGAGCAAATCTTATTAATAATGGCCAGGATACAACTCCAATATATATATATATATATATATATATATATATATATATATATATATATATATATATATATATATATATATATATATATATATATATATATGAAGAGTTCAGATGCAAAACCAGCTAAAAGCCATCTCAAAAATGAGATAATGATACTGAGTGAATGCTCTGGACACATATTATACGTCCGTCAAATACTTTTTCTTCAGACTCGCAGCCTCAGCCCAATCAGAAGTACCAGTACTTACATAGAAACCTATATATCTGAGCCTGATAAAAATGCATTTTTAAAGAAAGACGCAGATGGACTTACCTGGTTTTGCATCTGAACTCTTCATATATATGTATATATATATATATATATATATATATAATATTTGACTCGGATCTGATTTTTATATCAACAGTATCAAAGTAGCTTTCTGGGTATATTCTAACTTTGACTCCAAGCTATAATAATTAATAGTAGATGTGAATAAATGAATGAAAGAATCGAGCGTGGACGGCCGTATCGAAAGGACAGGGGATCTGACAGCACCCATCAAACGCAGGCAGCTGTTTTTCCTTCTGCATGGATCATGAGCAAATCTGATGATTGTTAGTCTTGAGGGGTGGGCAGCCTGCCACGGCCATCAGTTCGGACAGCTAGAAATTACATGTTTTGGAGCTTGTGCCGAGACGAGTGAAAAAGACACTGGTTTAGAGAGAAAAAAACGCCAGGGTTGAAATGCCAGCAACAAGCCAAAGTTGCTGATGTGAGTTCACTGGTGGAATCAAGTGCAGTAAGAGTCATATTTCCTCTTGACAGGGGAGAGAAAAGCAGTGAATACATGATCGAACTGGGGGAAATAAGTCCATTGTAAACAACATGCCCAAGGAGACCTATTAGTTTGATTGATCATAAACAAATGCAGACAAGTCCCTGGCTCCATCTCGCTCTCTCTCTCTCTCTCTCTCTCACTCACACACACACACACACACACACAGTCGCTCACTGGAAGTCTCAACCTGGTAATACTGATAGATGTAGGTGGTAAATACATGAATACAGGAGGACAGGAATAGAATAGCTGCGATATATGAAGAACTTCACTTCCCAAGCTGTTTGACAGATTACAGCCATTTGAATGTGCTGTTTGGTGGTCAAACGCAGTACATCAGTATTCACTTATAGTTTAGAGGTTCAATCTCAGCATTTTCTTCCCAGCAAGGGCCCAAACAATCATAACCTACACTGATTCAGTGGCTACTAAGTTAGGACCATGCATTTCAGGAATATATAGGAATATATTGTGGCTTGAGAAAATATTATTTGATTTGATTTGATTTGTAGTGACAAGTAAGCCTTGGCTCATTGGTAGGTTGATTTCCCTAAAAGGTTTGAAAGCTGCGTTTAAACCAATGATGTGAATTTTGGGGTGGGACTATCTGTCTGTCAACCAATGACAGGCAAGGGGAGTGTTGCAGGAATTGTTGCTATTTTTGCAGCTCAGTTTGTTGTTACTATAGGTATGGAAATTACACACTTCTTATTTATAGGGGTTTATTTATTAGAGGCCAAGCACCAAAGTCTATTGCAGCCCATAGAACCGTTTGTGGAAAAGTTGTGAAATTTGGCACACTGAGAGAGGACAGTCTCAACATTAACCACAGCAAATTTGGAGTCTCTAACTCAAACTCTCTAGCGCCACCACTTGTCCAAATTTTCATTCTTGTTTATGCTAATAACTTTTGAACAGGCACAGAAGCAAAATTCTTTTTTAAAAATCATAAGGTTTCCTTTTTTTTGCTATTTTTAATTGTTTGAAAAACCTACTTTTTCAAGGTCGTCCTAGAGGGTTTGTCTGACTTTCATCAAAATTGGCTCAGATCATCTTCAGACCATGCTGGCGAAAAGTTATTGAATTCAAGTTGATTAGTCACATTTTTTGAAAAATGCACAAACGAATTTGACAAAAAGCATGCAAAAAATGGATGTGAGGCTATATCTCTGCAACAGTTTGGGGTATTGAGACCAAACTTGGTGTGTGTTATAACAAGCATGACCTGAGACTACCTGCAATGTTTCGGCACATTGCCACCTACTGGTCAGAAGATATGAAAAATGGCTATTTTTGCTTCTTCTTAATGGTTTCACCAAAAAAATCACAAAACTAATCTCTTTAGATTCAGTGCATCATGCCAAGTCGAACCATACCCAGTTTTCCCATGTCAGCCATTTTGGGTGTCGCCCATTTTGAATTTTGTCAAAAAAATGCTATATTTTATGAACACATTGCCATATCTTTATGAAACTCGGTATCTGTCTTTGGCACCATGCCCTGACAGTACTCAATAATAATGAAATTTTGAGAAATGCTAATAACTTTTGTTTAATATAGCCTACTCTAATGAAATTCTTGATATATTCCTTGGATCATGCAGAGAACATCGATACTAATTATGCCATAATTGGATGACCTTCCTGTCCGCCATTTTGATTTATGTTGAAAACATACTTTTTCGAACTCCTCCCGGACTGTTGGTCTGATTTTCACCAAATTTGACTCGGATCATCTTCAGACCATGCTGACAAAAAAATTATGGATTTTGTGTCGATGTGCAGTAGGTTTTCATTTTCGTTTTCGTTTGGTGCATTAATGAATTTGCTGGAAAGATACCAAACTGCATCTGAGGCTGTATCTCTGCAAAGCTTTGACATATTGATGCCAATTTTTTTATGTGCCATTGCCACCTCACACTGACCACGCCACATCAATTTGGTAACAGCGCCACCTATTGGTCAAGAGTACTAAACCATTCATTAACGATTAATAATGAAATTTCCAAAAACACTAATAACTTTTGATAGCATTAGCCTATTGTAATGATTTTGATTTATGTTGAAAACCTACTTTTTCAAACTCCTCCTCGACCGTTGGTCCAATGTTTACCAGAATGGAATAAGACCATCTTCAGACTGTGCTGTCAAAATGTTATAGATTTCGTGTTGATAGATATTACCGTTTTTGCATAGCGATGCAACAAATTGGAGGCATGATGCCAGACTACGTTTAAGGCTGTATCTCTGCAAAGCTTTGACATATTGACACCAAACTTTGTATAAGCAATTGTCTCCTTACACTGACTATACCACATCGATTTGATAACAGCACCACCTATTGGTCAAAAGGGATGACCCATTAAATCATATTACTAGTGATTGTTTTTATTATTTTTTCAACAGTTTTGACTAAAATCATCTTAAAACGGCTTTAATCGCCATTGTTTCAGTTGGTCTGACACTTCATGTCATTTTTAGCTCCTTATGTTGCCACTGTAGTGCTTGGCCCCGTAATTGCTGCTTGCAGCTGTGTTTTTACTTTTATGATTGTTACATGGCAGGTAGGCTAGAAAATTATGGAAGTATTACAAGCTGGTATGATATTAACATAAACACAACCGGATATGTCATACAGGACAACAAATGTGATATGACTCAAAAAAAAAAAAAAAAATCAGATTTGTGCATTAGGCTTTTCGTGTAAATGCGGCCTTAATGGGGTCCTGTTTGTCTCTGTCAATCTAAACCCTCATTCTCGGAAATCCTTCAGACTCAAATGAATTTAAAACCTCAAGTAAAGGTAGAACAGATGCATTTTCCTTCTAGTGGCAGTGCATTAGTCATGTGCTTTCTTGGTATTGAGAGCAACCAATTGAGTTCACCTCTTAATAGAAACAGTTTGGTTTGAGGCCAACAGACCAACATCTTACAGTATATCAGTGTATGAACAATTCAGAAAAAAAAGAACTGATGGACAAAATAAACAAAACACTCAGTCACTAATGCATTAGGATCTAAAACATGACATTAAAAAAAGAATAACTTAGTACTGAAATATTTGTTAGATTTTATCTTTTGAAAATGGAGGCTTGGTCTCTATATTCATTATAGAGTGGTTCTATATAAATTTCTGAAAAAAAAAAGTACCTATACGTACAAATCACTGCAGTTTCCAATTGAAAAGAACACTAGAGGCAGTAAAACTCTGAAAACTTTTCACACCGTGTATGATTTACAGGTACAGAGTTTTGATTGGTAAAGCCTAATTTTCACACAATTACTTGCAGAATACTATGTTATGATTGCAAAACAATTTTAACTTCCTGGGTGATTTGAAAACTGATACTTTTGAACGTTGTTGTAACATATACAGCTTTATATGCATGAGTTTTCTAATTTGCTCGGTAACTCCGGTACGAATCCTGTGAAACTACGTTTTTACAAAACAGATCAAGCTCAAGCAAAACAGCTAAAATCTGCATAAGGAAGTTAAAATAGCACGGCTGCATCAACAAATGCATTTTTTATATCACTTTTGCATTTGTTAACAAAATCAAGTTGGTTTAGGGTTGGGTTTGGTGTAGGGGATATTTCCAACATGACAGAGCATTAACTTTTAGCGACACTCCCTGGATATTTGAATTCTGAACAGCCGCAATGCATACCTCAAGCAGCGTAATAAAAACGCAGCAATATGTGCCTGTAGCAACGTAATAAAAACGTGCCACGGTTACATATTGAACGTGTGTTTTAGTGCCATTCTCTGGACATTTCACTTTGAAACTGCCATGAAATGTGCAGTAAGGTACGTTTTAGAAGCACGAGGCATGTATTTTCATGACCCTGTGTTGAACTGTCAGCTTGAGATTTGAATCTGTGGAGGAAGGAAGTAGTTTGCACAAAAGATGGCTTTTAAAGACACTCCCTTATCTTTTTTTTTTTTTTTTAATTATTATTTACACACTCGTGCCGTGCAACTAAATTCCTTAAATTAAAGTCATTTAATATGCAGTTGAGGCCAAAAGTTTACATTCCCCTTTCAGAATCATTAAAATGTTATTTTACATCTTATTTTACAAAATAAGAGGGATCATACATCATACATTTTATTGTTTATTTAATACTGACCTGAAAAAGATATTTCACATAAAAGAACATATGTCGACACCAATAGCCCAGTGGTTAGTGTGCCGACACATAACGCAACTGTGCTGCCGGCAACCCGAGTTCTATTCCTGTCTCAAGGTCCTTTGCTGATCCCGCCCCCTTTTCTTCACCCAGTGCTTTCCTGTCTGCTTTTAACTGTCCTATCAAAAAAACGCAAAAAAAAACCAAAAAAAAAAACCGTATAGTACATATAGTCCACAAGAGAAAATAATAGTTGAATTTATAAAAATGTCCCTGTTCAAAAGTTTACATCTCCTTGATTCTTAATACTGTGTTGTTACCTGAATGATCCACAGTTGTGTTTTTTTTTTTGTTTGTTTGTTTGTTTGTTTTTTTGTTTGTTTGGTGATAGTTGTTAATGAGTCCTTTGTTTGTCCTGAACAGTGCTGTTCTTTAGAAAAATTCTTCAGGTCCCACAAATTCTTTGGTTTCCAGCATTTTTGTGTATTTGAACCCTTTCCAACAATGACTGTATGATCCATATTTTCACACTGAGGACAACTTAGGGACTCATATGCAACTATTACAGAAGGTTCAAACGCTCACTAATAATCCAGAAGAAAACACAATGCATTAAGGGCCAGGGGGTGAAAACATTTGGAATTTGAATATCAGAGTAAAGGTGACTTATTTTGTCTTCTGGTAAACATGTAAGTATCTTCTGCAGCTTCTGAAGGGCAGTTCTAAATGAAAATATTATGATATTTAGGCAGAAATATACAACAAATGTACACATCTACATTCTGTTCAAAAGTTTTCACCCCCCAGCTATTAATGCATGTTTTTTTTCCTCGATCCCTCTTATTTTGGTAAATTTTTAATGGGTCTGAAAGGGAGGTGTAAACTTTTGAATAAAAAAAACTGTATTACTTTAATTTTTTTTAATATTTATATTTTATTTTATTATTTTTTTTTAATATTATATAAATATAATGATGGTGTACACTATTTATTTTAACTTTTTTTGTTACTTTATTTTACTTTTATTTCCTTTTTTTAATTTTATTTTAATTCATGGGCTCATGCATCATTTTTATAAGTTTACTACTCTTTGTAGAATAAGATGTATAGCATTACAAAAAAAAAAAAGAAGAAAGAAAGAAAGAAACCATCATATGTCTGCAATATTAAAATTAACACAAATATCCATAGGAATAGAAAGATATTTCTTTCTGTTCTGTTGTCTGACCTGAAAAAGCATAATCTTTTTTAATTAAAAAAAAAAAAAAAAGAAAAATCTATTATTATTGGTTCTATTGTTACATGACAGCAGAATATGTCTTCCTTAATGTTGGTTACACTGCACTGACTTTAATATGGCCTAATTTTCAAATATCAAAGTTATCTATATCAAAATAATATATCAAGTGACTGCTATTTAAAGAATTGGAATCCTTTTTATTATAGAGGAGACATATTCTACTGATGTTATTTTAAATAATAACATTTCGCAATAATACTGTTTTTGTGTATTTTTTGATCAAATACACGTAGCCTTGTTGAGGCTTATTTTAAAAAAACATAAAAGAAAAATATAACAGCTTTTATCAATTATTTCACATGTATTCATTTATTGACTGTTTTATTTATTACATAAATGGAATAAATAGCATGTGTCAGTATTTTAAATATTTAATAAAACATTCCCCCAGTAATTCATCTTTTTTAATGAGACTTTTTTAATTTTTTTTTTTTATTATAATCTCATTAAATTTAGATCACAGTTTCCTTCCTTGTGGCAATAAAAATATCAATCTAATTGAGGATTCAAACTTGGATTCCTGTGAGCTATCACTTAAATATCACGACCAAGTACATCACAGCTATTAATTATAGTGATTGAATTTTTAATGTATTTTTTAATAACTTATCAGATCCAGGAAAAAAAGACAGCAAACCTGCCGTACCATCGAACCATTAGCCCAGCCCAGTTTTTTTTATATGCAAGTATTGTGGCAGATGTTCCATGTATTTCAGGTCATCTGAGTGTTGGCAGCTCCTAATATATGTGTTCCCGTCTGACAGCACTCCGCTCCTTCATTTCCTGCACTATATGACTGTCGACTGATGTTGATATTGTAGTGATATTCTGGTAGTCCTGCGGCCAGTCTCAGAGTCGTCTGCGAGGTCGAGAGAGGTGGTTTGCTGAGGCAGAGTCTTTGTGACAGATGGGCTGTTTGTTCTCGGCGCCGGATATCACCCGAAATCTGGGCGAAAAGCGGCAGATTACCCATGATGGATGAAGACGGTTTGCACCACTGTCGCAGTCGTTGCATCACGCGGCCCTTCTGTAATAACCTGAATGTTAAGGTTTGCATTTTACAAGATATATTCTCAGCTCAAAGAAGCTTCTGGCTCTACTTATTTACTCGAGCCGATCTGAAAGCGCTGTGCGTTATACACGTAAATACATTGTGCATCCTGGGTATATTTGCAAGTGGCATATGTTAAATATCTAATTAAGTAAAGGAACTTTCAAGCCTAAAGGGGCTGAGAAAGAAATTGCATCATTCATCTCAATTTGTTTTGTGTTGTTCTTGTTTATTGGATAAATGCCCAATGTATTATTTTCATTGTGTCCTCAACTACAAAGAATGCATCTTGTATATAGTGGCTAATCCCTGGAGACACCCCGGGAAAAAATAATATTCGCCTCTGATTTTCTTTAACTCACAAACACAATCCTGGTTATGAGGAACTCAGCAAATATGAGCTTAAAGGGACAGATCATTTCTGTTGACTGAGCTCTGGATGGCAATCAGAATTCTGCTGTATATACCCCAAAACTATGCTTTCTTAAATGTAAATTTAATAAAGTAAAATAGAATATGATTATAATTTTGAGGATTCATGAAATAATGATTATTTATTTTATTTTATTTTATTTTATTTTATTGTTATTTATTTATTTATTTATTTATTTTTCAATATAATTCAAAAGTTTTGGGTCATGCTTGAAATAAATTGATACTATATATTTATCGTATAGTATATAATAGTATTTTTTATTTTATTTATTTAGTAAGGATTCATTAAATTGGTAGTAAAGACATTTATAATGTTACAAAAGATTTATCTTTTAAATAAATTATGTTCTTCTAAACTTTATACTTATCAAAAAATAAAAAACATAATATTATATCAATATTAAGTATAATAATATTAAGCAGCACAGCTGTTTCAGCATTAATAAAAATATTGCACTCTTATTATTAATAATAACAAGAAATCTATTAGAATGATCTATGAAGGATCATGTGAAACTGAAGACTAAAAAACAGCTATGGCATTGCAGGAATAATAATAATAATAATAATAATAATCATTATTATTTTATTATTATTATTACTATTATTATAAAAAATCTTTAAAATCATATTAAAATGAAAAAAAAAAATGAAATGTAATATTGGGAAATATCATCCAGTCGTAAAAATTATTTCACATTATTTTGGATTTTACTACTTTTTTTAACAAATGTATGAAAAATTAAAAAAAAAAAATATATATCTTACTGACCCCACACTTTTAAACAGTATTTTATTTTATTTTATTTTATTTTATTTTATTTACAAATATCATACGTTTTTACATCATACATAGGACAAGTATTTTTAATAATAAAACCTTTTTTTCATAAATTTCAGCCTATTTAATGAGGCTTTTTTGTCTTCATTATAATCTCATGAATGTATGCAAAAAATAAATAAATAAATATATTTTATTTTTTTATTTATTTATTTTATTTACAAACATCATGAATTTTTAAATCATACATAGGACATGTCATTATTTTTAAATATTATAAAATATTTTCAATGATAATGTTAATATATTTTTGAAAGAATTTCCACCTATTTAATGAGACTTTTTATCTCGAGAATGTATGCAAACTTACAAAAAAAAAAAAAAATACTGATCCCAAACCTTTAAGTAGTTTTATTTAATTTTATTTACAAATATCATTCGTTTTAAATCATACAATATTATTATTAAATATTATAACGTACTTATAATATTATAAACCTTGTTTCAAACATTTCAGCCATTTTAATGAGACTTTTTTTGTCTTCATTATTATTTCATGACAGTTATTTCGTGCACCATAAAAAAAAGAAAAAAATACAAAAACCAAACTATTTCGTAATTCAAACAAATATAAGGCTGTTTTAAATGTGTTAACCGAGTCATTGTCTGTACTGATTGTATTATTTATGCATTTTTAAACAAATCAGCCTGTTACTGACCCTTTTGCAAACAAGGACTGCACCATTAAAAATAGACGTTGTGATGTCGCCTTTATTTTAAGCACTATAACATGGCTCCCTGTGAGCCAACAGCTCTAAAACATCACGAGCAAGAGCGCCAAAAACTTAAAAACTAAACAAGAAGTGAAGTATATTTAAGTGACAGAGAGAAAGTCTGGCTGTTTTCCAGCACTGTTTAGCGATCTAAATGAGGAGGTAATTACGCTGGATGCTGGACGGGCATTGTCAGCTCTTTAAAAGTGCCTCATTTGAGAGTCTGGGAGTTCGGAAGAAACCGCTGGAATCAGCTGTTACTAAACCCAGCGAGCTCTGACGAATGATCAAACTCCGGCGTCTGACGATATGATGTCCAGTCACAAGACATAAAATCACCGTTAGACATGATTTATGTGTTCGGTCTGATGTTTAGAGAAATATCGCCGTTCGAGCTGTCCATTTTTATCCCCATCTGTGCGTTAGACGTATTTGGGTCTTTGATATTACCAGCTGAAATAGATGGAAAATGATGCAACAAAGACAAACTTTGGCGAAGATTCTCTAAGAGGTCTCGAGGCTGAGAAGCATCACTCTTCAGTAAGGTGACTGCATATGCCGCCATTAGTGCTTTCCTCTCTCCAGTGATCAGACAAATGAAGCAAGAAGTTGCGATGCCGCCCATCTTGAACCCTGATCATAACATGTAATGGTTGGGCCAGGTGCTGGGGTGGCATTAGACCTGCCGGACAGGTGGCGGTGGGACGGAGGATGGCTTCGAGCTCCAATAATGAGAGCCGTGCCAACTGGACTCCCATCTGCTGCCATGCTAAGCGCTCTGAGCCATTAAAAACAGCCTCTTCTCATTCGGAGAGGGGTTGGTGAGCCCATTTCTCCCTCAGGGCATTCGCACAGTCAAGGAGGGTTTGTGAAAGACTCGTCTGGTGACAAGTGCGACGGCTTCCTGGTTAAGGGATGATGGGAAGGTGAAGGCGCGCTGTACTAGCGCTTTTGATTTTCAGTGCATATGCAAACACTCAAGATTTCAAGATGCACTTGAAAGGAAAAAACACACTGTTGGCCATCGGCAGCTGGGTCATTCCAGTTATGCTGATTTTTTGTACGCTTCTGTCAGTTTTTAAAGATTAAAACTGAAGTCGTTATGAAACGGAAATTGTGATTGTCTTTATTCCTGTATCTATAAAAAAGATTCTTAATAGATAAATAAATAAATAGGTAGATAAATGGATGGATGGAATATTTTTTAAATAAATAATCACTTAAAAAAAAAAAAAAACATTCACTTCATGTACTTACAGCATATGTGTGATAAAATTTATTTATTTGTAATTTTATTTATGTATTTATTCATTCATTTTTTTCTCATTTTTTATTTCTCTAATTTAAAAAAAGGCTTTCTTGGCAAAATAATTCAGAAAGTCAATTAATTTTGGTGGGAAAACAACAAAACAAACATCAGCAATGGACTAACAATGAATTTAATCAATTATTTGATGTTTTGTGGTATTTGTTGCTTTTTCACTAAATCAATCATGTTATGCTTATATCAAAAGATGGTTAAAAAATAGTACTATTAATTAGGGCTGTCAAACAACTAATCGCGATTAATCGCATGCAAAATAAAAGTTTGAGTTTGCCTAATATATGTGTGTGCACTGTGTGTAATTATTATGTATATATAAATACACACAAATTAATGTATATATTTAAGAGAAATATGTTATGTACAAAATATTTTTATTTATGTATAATATCAGTTATTTAAAAATTATAGTAACTACATATAATTGTAAATATTTCTTAAATATATACATGAATGTGTTTGTATTTATATATACATAATAATTACACACAGTGCACACACATATATTAGGCAAACTCAGACTTTTATTTTGTATGCGATTAATCACGATTAATCGTTTGACAGCCCTAATTAACTTCACTTTTAAAGTTTGTGATGTTTTGTGGTATTATCTGCCACTTTAAAATATTCCATCTGTAACCGGGAGTAAGAGGCGAGAGGCGAGCGGATCCATTTGCGAGCTTTTATTATATGGACGAGACAGATACATAGTCGAGCAGGCAGGGTCAAACAGGAGCAACAGGTGAAACGCAGGCAAGACGAGAAGAATAATCCTTTAACAAGCGATAATCCACAAGGCAGGCGGCTAGGCAGAAGGAAACGAGAAAACCAGACGAGAGATCAAAAACCAGGAACTAGGAACAGAGCACAAGAAACTAGGAAATGCTAACGATGGGAATAACAACAATACAACAATCCGTGACATAAACTGGGAAAGTCCGGGGCTTTATAGGAAGCCTGATTGGTCATGGGGGCTGACGCAATCAGTGCGGTGGAGGATGGGAGATGCAGTCCGAAGTGCAACGTAAGAGTCAGAGTGAAATGGAAAGGTGAGAGTGACATCTGGTGGTGAGCAGTCCGCAGAGCACCGACCAGATTCGTGACAAGGAAACAACAGTCCAGGGGAGCGGTGGGGCGGGAGCGAGACAGGGCGAGGGTTGGAGGGCCAGGTCCATGTGGAGGGCCCGGTGATTGAGGCAGGGCCGACAGAGCAGGTACCCTCCAGGGCGGAGCAGGAGCCCCCCAGGGTGGAGCCGGAGGCGCAGGAGCCCTGGATCTACAGCCGAAGCTGACACCTCAGGAGGCATTGGCGCGGCTTCTCTGACAGGGAAGGCCTCTGGAGCTGACTCGTGGTCAGACGGGGCCTCTGGAGCAGATTTGAGACCAGACGGGACCTCTGGAGCGGACTTGAGACCAGACGGAACCTCTGGAGCGGACTTGAGACCAGACGGGACCTCTGGAGCAAACTTGAGATCAGACGGGACCTCCGGAGCAGACTTGTGATCAGTCGGGAGCTCTGGAGCAGGCTTGTGATCAGATGGGAGCACTAGAGCAGGCTTGAGAACAGATGTGACCTCAGGAGCACAGTGTGCAGACCACACACACCAAATGGCAACTGCCATTACGGGAAGAGCAGTGGCAGGTGGCAGGACCTCTTTAAAGGTGGGTCTAGAAGGTATTGGTGCCACTAGGATGTTCACTGCCCTCACTGATGCTAGTGGTGGGTCCAGCACGCCGGCCATCCTGATAGGCCGTAATCTTGGGATGTCAGACGAGGCATGGCACGGCTCTGGAAGGTCAGACGAGACGTGACTTGGCTCTGGACGGTCAGACGAGACATGGTGAGGCTCTGGACAGATAGACGAGACGTGACAGGGCTCTGGAACAGCGATAATAACTTCATTTGGCTCATGAAGATCAGCTGTGGTTTGACTTGGTTCGTGGAGATTGGCTGTGACTTGACTTGATTCGTGAAAATCAGTAGTGAACTGATTTGACTCTTGGAGATCAGCGGTGACTTGACTTGGCTCGTGAAGTTTAGTAGTGACTTGATCTGACACGTGAAGACCAGCGGTGACTTGAACTGACTTGTGAAGATCATTGACTTTACTTGACTCAGGAACCACGGCTGTGACTTTTCTTGACTCAGGAACCACGGCTGTGACCTTGCTTGACTCAGGAGGAACGGCCCTGACTTCACTTGGCTTGTGAAGATTAACAATGACTTTACTTGGCTCAGGAACAACAGCCTTGACGTTGCTTGACTTGGAAGCTTGACTGGACTTGGAAGCTTGACTGGACTTGGAAGCTACAGCCGTAGCCTGACTTTGACTCTGGCGTGGCAACCATCTTATGCAGTGGCTCTGGCGTGGCAGCCATCTTGTGCAGTGGCTCTGGCGTGGCAGCCATCTTGTGCAGTGGCTCTGGCTCAGGAAAGATGGCTGTTACTTGACTTGAGATAGAAGCGATAGCTCTGACTTGACACAGAAAACACAGCTTTGACCTGACTTGACACAGGAACAAGGACCGTAGCTTGGCTTGACTTGGAAACTTGACTTGACTCTGGAAATGCAGCTGTACATTGACTTGACTTGGAAACTTTACTTGACTCAGGAAATGCAGCTGCAACTTGACTTGACTTGGAAACTTTACTTGACTCAGGAAATGCAGCTGCAGCTTGACTTGGCTTGGAAACTTGACTTGACTCAGGAAATGCAGCTGTAACTCCATATAGCTCTGGTATGGCAGCTGTGACGTGACAGAGCTCTGTTTCCGCCGCCATCTTGTGAACGGACTCCGCCGTCACCGCCATCTTGTGAGCACGCGCCGGCGCTGCCGCCATCTTGTGAACGGGCACCGCAGTCGCCGGCATTGCACGAGCGCGCTCCGACACAGCCGCCATTTCACGAGCGATCCAGGCGGCAAACGTGTTTGTAGCATTGTGCTCCGGCATGACCGTCCATCTGCGAATGGGACGCGCGGTCGCCATTGCCGCGTTGTCACGCTCCCTCTGCGCGACCCCCACGGTGCACGGCGAACCCACACACAAAAATGCAAAGTTTAAAAAATCCTCCAGTGACGAGCGCGGGCCCTCGCGTCTCAGTCGTGCACGGAGGGGCTGGTTCACGCCGTCACAGAAAATCTCAATTATTATACAGTCCGGGAGAGTGGAATGGTTAGCAATGGAAATAAACTCACGGGTATATTGTTCGAGTGTGTGTGATCGCTGTTTGATTCTGCAAAGAGTTATGTCCGTGTCCATATCAGATGAATGTCCGGGGTGAAAGCTGCTGGATCCTGTTGTGACGGATTGTTCTGTAACCGGGAGTGAGAGACGAGAGGCGAGCGGATCCATTTGCGAGCTTTTATTATTTGGACGAGACAGATACATAGTCGAGCAGGCAGGGTCAAACAGGAGCAACAGGTGAAACGCAGGCAAGACGAGAAGAATAATCCTTTAACAAGCGATAATCCACAAGGCAGGCGGCTAGGCAGAAGGAAACGAGAAAACCAGGCGAGAGATCAAAAACCAGGAACTAGGAACAGGGCACAAGAAACTAGGAAACGCTAACGATGGGAATAACAACAATACAACAATCCGTGACATAAACTGGGAAAGTCCGGGGCTTTATAGGAAGCCTGATTGGTCCCGGGGGCTGACGCAATCAGTGCGGTGGAGGATGGGAGATGCAGTCCGAAGTGCAACGTAACAGTCAGAGTGAAATGGAAAGGTGAGAGTGACATCTGGTGGTGAGCAGTCCGCAGAGCACCGACCAGATTCGTGACACCATCATGTTTGGCAAAATTACAAAATCTAATATGCTAATATCAAAAGATGGTTAAAAATAATTATATTTACTTAGATTAACCTGAATATTAACCTCATTACACAATGACTTTTATCTTTTAATTTGCATTTGTTTGCTTGTTTGTTCATAAGTTTAAAGTTCCTGAAAATAAAAAATATTATTTATTTATTTATTTATTTAAATAATTCAGAAAGTCAATTTTGGTGGAAAAACAACAAAACAAACATCAGCAATGGATAAGCAATACATTTAATTAATTTGTTGATGTTTTGTATTAGTTGCTTTTTCACTTTAAAATATTCCATCTTGTTTGGTAAAAAGACAGAATCCAATACGCTTATATCAAAAGATGGTTAAAAATATAATAATAATAATAATAATAATAATAATAATAATATTAACTACACTTTCAAAGCCTATAATGTTTTGTGGTATTAGTTGCTTTTTTCCACTTTAAAATATTCCATCATGTTTGGCAAAATTACAAAATCTGATATGCTAATATCAAAAGATGGTTAAAAATAATTATATTTACTTAACCTTATTAATAATTATATTTATTAACCTTAATATTAACCTCATTACACAGAGGTTTTTATTTGTTTATTTACATTTGTTTGTTTGTTTATAAGTTTAAAGTTCCTAAAAATAAAACATTTATTTATTTATTTATTTATTTATTTACTTACTTACTTACTTATTTACTTACTTATTTATTTACTTATTTATTTATTTTTCTAATTAAATAAAAAATGCTTTCTTGGCTACATTATTCTGAAAATCAGTTTTGGTGGGAAAACAACAAAACAAACATCAGCAATGGATAAGCAATGAATTTAATTAATTCTGTCTTTCGTTAGTTAGTCAATCGTTAGTTGCTTTTTCACTTTAAAATATTCTGTCTTGTTTGGTAAAAAGACAGAATCCAATACGCTTATATCAAAAGATGGTTAAAATATAATAATAATATAATTAACTTTACTTTCAAAGCCTGTGATGTTTTGTGGTAGTTGCTTTTTTCCACTTTAAAATATTCCATCATGTTTGGCAAAATTACAAAATCCAATATGCTTATATCAAAAATGGTTAATAATAATAATAATAATAATAATAATAACTTAAATTAACCTTAATATTAACCTCATTACACAGAGGCTTTTATCTGTTTATTTGCATTTGTTTGTTTATGTATAAATTTAAAGATCATAAAATAATAAAGTTTAAGTGCTTTGAGCAGGTGCTGTACTCAACAGGAAAACAATCTTCAAAATTACCTTTTTTTATTATATTACTTTGTCTAACTTGTTATTTATTTATTTATTGAAAAATTCTTTCGGTAATCAAATCAACAACAGCAAAAATGCTTTCTTGGCTAAATAATTCAGAAAGTCACTTAATTTTGGTGGGGTAAAAACAACAAAACAAACATCAGCAATAGATAAGCAATGAGTTTAATTAATTATTTGATGTTTTGTAGTATTAGTTGCTTTTTTTTATTTTAAAAGATTCCATCTTGTTTGTCAAAATTACAAAATGTAATATGCTTATATCAAAAGATTAAAAAAAAAAAAAACCCTCAAATTAACCTTAATATTAACCTCATTACACAAAAGCTTTTATCTCTTTTTTGTGTTTATTTGTTTGTTAGTTTATAAGTTTAAAGTTACTAAAATTAAAACTTTTATTTATTCATTCATTCATTCATTCATTCATTTATTTCCTTTCTTTAATCAATTAAAAAATGCTTTCATGGCTAAATAATTCAGAAAGTCACTTAATTTTAGTAGAAACACAACAAAACAAACATCATCAATGGATAAGCAATGAGTTTAATTATTTCTTTGATGTTTTGTAGTAGTTGCTTTTTTTCCACTTTAAAATATTCCATCATGTTTGGCAAAATTACAAAATCCAATACGCTTATATCAAAAGATGGTTCAAAAATAATATTAATAACTATAATTGCAAAGCCTGTGATGTTTTGTGATATTAGTTGCTTTTTTTCCACTTTAAAATATTCCATCATATTTGGCAAAATTACAAAATCCAATACGCTTATATCAAAAGATCGTTAAAAAATAATATTATTAACTATAATTGCAAAGCCTGTGATGTTTTGTGATATTAGTTGCTTTTTTTCTACTTTAAAATATTCCATCATATTTGGCAAAATTACAAAATCCAATACGCTTATATCAAAAGATGTTTAAAAATAAAATAATACAATAATAATAATAATAATAATAATAACCTCTTTACACAAAGGCTTTTTATCTCTCTATTAGTGTTTGTTTGTTTATAAGTTTAAAGGTTTTTTTTTTTTTTCTTTTTTAATGAAAACTTTTAATTTAAATCCTTTTTTTAATCCTTTTTTAATTTCCTTTTCTCTAATCAAATAAAAATGTTTTCTTGGCTAAATAATTCAGGAAGTCACTTAATTTTGGTGGGGTAAAAACAACAAAACAAACATCAGCAATAGATAAGCAATGAGTTTAATTAATTATTTGATGTTTTGTAGTATTGGTTGCTTTTTTATTTTTATTTTACTAAAGTATTCTATCTTGTTTGGTAAAAAGACAATCCAATATGCTTATATCAAAAGATAGTTAAAAAATCATATTATTAACTTCAATTCCAAAGCCTGTGATGTTTTGTGGTATAAGATGCTTTTTTCCACTTTAAAATATTACATCTTGTTTGGCAAAATTACAAAATCCAGTATGCTTATATCAAAAACAGTTATTAATAATAATAATAATAATATTAACTTAAATTAACCTTAATATTAACCTCATTACACAGAGGCTTTTATCTCTTTATTTGCATTTGTTTGTTTATAAGTTTAAAGTTCATAAAATAATAACGTTCAAGTGCTTTGAGCAGGTGTTGTACTGAATAGGAAAGCAATTTTCGAAATGACATTTTTTATTACTTTATTTTTGTATTTATTCGGTGTGTGAGAGAAAGCATCATAGCTCAGTGTGCTACGCTACGGTTTTGACACCATTTTAGAAAGATAAATAGATAATAGACAGATTACCTCCGTGATGTGAATGGTACTTCATCACTTTGCGCTCAGACAATAACGTGACAATCCACTTCTTAACTGGCCTTTATTTTATTCGGAGCATACGAAAAAAAGTGAAGCTTGTATCCGTCACAAACTGACTGACGCGGCTTGACACTTCACTGTATTGGTAGCAAGGCGGTTGTAATTGTTAGCTGTCAACATACATCTCATGTGAGCTGCTCGGATTGTAACAGCGCTGGGTTTTTTATTGACCTTGAATCTCTGCCCTCATTCCTATATCTCAAATTGTGGCGTAAGGCCAGCCTTTCAGTCACTCTGTAATTTATCTCCAGATTGTAATTGATGACCGCAACGGGGAGGATCTGAGACAACCGCCTCGGAGCGGAGAAAATCCGTAATAACCCATACGAACGCCTGAGAAACATTAAAAAGACAAATCTTTTTGTTTCAAAGGCAGCGAACGCTTGAATCTAGCTCTCTCTCTGGACTACACGAGAGCTAAACAAGCACTCGAGATCCCGCTCATAAGAACCCACGGTAATTTAGCGCGACTGACCCCGCAGGACGTTCATAAATATTCACGACAGCAAATAAAGAGGCCTATGTAAACAAAAAGTTGTCAGTCCTTGTTTGGGCGATATATCGGCTGTTTTGAGCAGAGGAGGCACCAGGGACCGGGAGTAAATTACTGGGCCGGAAATTGAGTTATTGGGAATCGCCCTGTCAACAGGGGTGTTAGCGAGGCGTGCAGTTGCCTTGGATTCCCAGGGCCCAGTTAAGTGGTTGCTATGCGTCTGAGCCCATGGGCTGCCCGATGTCAGCAGGACCAAGCCTCCTCGCGCAGGGCTAAATAATAACGGTTGTTTTCTGACGCTGTGTTTGTTGGCTCACTTGCAGACAGATCCTCTTGTACTCAGTGGGGTTTGACCATTAAACGGGTGACCTTGAGACTCACCTGAAGCCAATGTCCTCTTGGTTACTGGAGCCTGTGAGCTAAATGAGGGTGTTTCGTAACACGTGCACTTTGTAGTCATGTCATATTAAAAGTACATTCGAAATCATTACGTTTTAATAAATGTTAGTGCTTTGTTGGAATAGGCGTTGCGGATTGTAGACTCAAAAGTAAACGCCCGCTGCTATGGACGCCACTGGGATTTAGATTTAAAATGCTTAAATAACTCAATACATATTAGGGTTGCACGATTAATCGAAAGGCGACTGTCATGGTCATTTTTCAGTGAAACCGGTTGTGTAATCAGTAGTAAAACTATAGCAGGTGCTTTCAGATGGAGCAGCATTTAGTACACAGAGCTGTAGTTTACTGAAAAGCTATGCTTTCATAGGTTCATATATGTGACCCTGGACCACAAAACCAGTCTTAAGTCACTGGGGTTTATTTGTAGCAATAGCCAAAAATACATTGTATGGGTCAAAATGATTGATTTTTTTTATGCTAAAAATCATTAGGAAATTAAGTAAAGATCATGTTTCATTAAGATATTTAGTAAAATTCCTACTGTAAATATATCAAAACTTAATTTTTGATTAGTAATATGCATTAGTAAGAGCTTTATTTGGACATCTTTAAAAGTGATTTTCTCAGTATTTTGATTTTTTTTTTTTTTTTGATTCCATAAATTCAAATAGTTGTATCTCGGCCAAATATTGTCCTATCAAAAATGGACCCTTATGACTGGTTTTGTGGTCCATGGTCACATATACCCAACGTTACTTTTTATTCTGTACTGTACTCTCTTTGTAATAATGAAAACATTTATTTCAGTGAAAAAAGAAGTCACAAAATTCTCAATTTCAACAATTTTAAACAATAGGTAATTATATATATATATATATATATATATATATTTATTGTGTGTTTTAATTTTTCTGATAATCAAACAAAGGCAAACCTTTTTTTTTTAATCAAATGAAATCAAATGAAATCAAATGATTTCATTTGAAAATTCAAATGAAAATCAAATGAAAATTAAACCCTTTTATTTATTTATTTATTTTTTTTCAAACAAACAGAGGTTTACTGTTAAAGTAATACATGGAAGACAAATTGTGTGAATATTCAAGTAAAATTAAGTGGTTTCTAAAATTAAGTGGTTAATCTTGTAGTAATATTTATTTTTATCATTTAATTGTTTTATTTAAATTTGGCAGAAATAGGAATATATAAAGACCTACATTTTACTGTACAAAAGTAATATAACACATATATTTCTGTTACATGTTAATTTGCACTTTTATTTTGACAGATTGCTATTTAGTTTCTGTTTGTATACAGTATGGTATGATGCTAGTTTTCTCAAATGAAACGGTAAAATTCACATCAAGTGACTCTCACAGCAAGATTAAGTTTATGTGTTCATGTCGTCATATAGTGAGACGCAAAAGCCGAAAATCACTGCGAGCGTCACGCGTGCTTCAGTATTTATGTAGTAACAAATCCGCGTCTCTGCCATTCATTCATACAGAGGAAAACGGAACATGCAGGATTCATATTTAAGCCGTCTTTTTGCGTTTCAATATTCACAGACATTAGCGCATAACGCAATCCGAATTAAGTGACAGACCCACTTTTGATTTGTTTATCCAAAAATCGACAAATTCCTTGGCATTCAGCGCTATAGAGTAAATTCCGTTTTTATGAATGGACTCACGATCCCGTCCGTATTTTTTCCCCCCTAATATAATGGTAGAAGAAACACTGCCTATGCTTACCCAGCCAACATTTGTATGTGAGGCCCATATGGGTATGAACTGGGCTGAAAAATGGGCCCCATATAGGATTGTTCGCGGGTTCCATAATGGCCCCATGTTAACTGCCCACATGGATTTCATATAGGATTGCACTCGTCACAAGGTGGGACCCAACTGGGCAACATGCACAAGACTTATCTCAGTCCCAGCTTTAACCCAGCTAACATTTGATTGTGGGGCCCATGTGGGTTTGAAATGGGCTGAAAAATGGGCTCTATATGGGATTGTCCGTAGGTTCTATAATGGCCCCATTTTAATTGCCCGCATGGTTTCCATATGGGATTGCACTTGGTGGGACCCAACTGGGCAACATGTGCAAGACCCATCTCAGTCCCAGCTTTAGCTTGCTTGATTTACGTTAGTTATGTGCAATTATGCGTTACGTTAACGTTACATGAGCCTAAGCTCTTTTCAATAAAATCCATGTAAAATTTAATATCAGATCATTTTAGAATAAAGCATAGGATGTATCGAATATTCTTCAGTTTTATGCAAAACAGAAATACCATAAGCTCTGTCATATGGCCAAAAATAAATTTTACATAGTTGTGTTTGACATGTGAAAACTGTAACAATGTATCTTATAAGGTAACACGATGTAACCTTGCTCTCACTTGAAATGTGTCCCCACATTAAGTCCTTGATTTTGAGGGTATTGGGCCTGAAAAGTCCTTGAAAGGTTCTTGAATTTGAAGTTAACCAAGGTGTGGGAACCCTGTATCAAACAATCTGTAAGAAGTGTATTGTAATTACAGTGATTACGAGATACCGCCTTGTGAAAAGCATTTACGTCCTCATAGAACTTGTAATTACAACTTGTGAACTGATTCATTAGGTGCTATGTTGAGGCATTAATAGTGAGAAAGTTGCATGTCCAAGTCCAAGGGTGTGAACAGCTCCACGTGGAACGTCACGTGTTGTCATCTCGAAATTACAGTAATTACATAAAGGCGTGAATGCAGCATTACAAATGAAAGTCGCACTGGTGTGAAATTATATGAGTGTGAGTATATGGTGGTGCTTTTTTTTTTTGCTTAATAGTTGTAAATGTGCAATTGTAATGAAGTTCAGATCTTAAAACACTTTTTTTTTTTTTTTAAACACACTTAATATAATAGATAATGAAGATATACCGTTGAAAAATATGCAAAATGTTAATTATTTTACCATCTTTTCACACAACTGAGGGACTCATATGCAACTATTACAGAAATTTCAAATACTCACTGGTGCTCCAGAAGGAGCTCTTGTTTAAATGTTGTTTATTACTGCACAAAATTCATTAAAATGGAAATTTAATTTCATAAAGTTCAAAATGCACCTACATTTTTTTGTTTTTGCCTTTTTCTGTTGAATAAAAGACTATTTTCTCTATATATTTTATCACTGAGAATTTCTTAAGAAAAGTTTAAAAATCTCGTCTTGTCTCGTTCTCATGAACCCAGTCTCGTGTCTCGTGTCTCGTCTCGTCTCGTGAGACAAGTGTCTCGTCACACCCCTAGTTTTAATCGACCCAAACATGACAAATGAGAACACACCCTTAAAGAGAGTACACTTTCATGTTTCTAAAAATGACACTTTGTAATAATGTCAAATTAAAAGTTTTTCTTTGTAGTACATTTTTAAATCAATATGTTTTAATCTTTTGTGTTGTAAAGAAGTACACTTATTTTGATGTGTTGACTAACATACTAAAACACGTGTAAAGTACTTGAATGATGCATTTTAACTCAAAAGAATGAAAGTCATACAGGTTTTGAACAACATGAGTGAGTAAATGATGTTTCTTTGATGATTTAAGGACAAAATCACCCTTGTGGAAAAAAAAGTGTGCTTAACTATAGTGAATATGCACTTGCAATGTACTTCAAATATTTAGACTATATTTTTTAGAAAACTGCACCTAAAATAATAGATAATAGAAAGCAGATAATATAAGATTAATGAAATAAATGACTCATTTTAAGTTAATATATTTAAAATGCATTAAATCGCAGCTTTATCTGCTTTTTTATTGTGTATTTTAGTTTAAATTAATTCTTGTCAGTGCATTCAGTACACTTTAACCATATTTCTAAGTAATTATGAAAATACATATACATATATACTGAAGTCCTACTTAGGTGGGTTAAAAAAGTGCTCTAAAGTTCAGCAAATTGAATTTGCAGACAGATCTTCTTGTACTCAGGGGGGTATGACCATTAAACAGGCGACCTTGAGACACACCTGAAGCCGACGTCCGCTCGGTTCGTGCAGCCCGCGAGCCAAATGAGAATAGAGGCTGGTGTCATTTTTGGAGTGAAGTGCTACATTGACCTTGTTTGAGTTAAACTTGATGAGTTTCTTGAACTCTTGCTCTTTCAATTTCAGTATCGTCTTGATGAGTTTCCTTTTTTGTCTTTGTCGGTGTTTAATGTTTGCGCTTCCAGATCAGCGAGCTAAGACTCGTGTGCTCTCCGGAGACCTGTGAGCAATGGAGAGCATTGAATTTTAAGAACGACTTTAGAAAAGCTGATCTCACCTTTTCACCTTGCTGTCATCTGGCATGCTAATTGGAGGAATGGAGCTAGTCATTGCTGACCCCTGGAAAAAAAAAAAAAGTATATAAAATAAATAAATAAATAACCAGGCACAACATAACAAAGTGTCAAGTGATGAACCACATCTATTCCATGTTAAATGGCTAGTTTGCACAAATATTACAATTCTGTCACTATTTAGTCACCTTCATGTTGTTCCACACTTGTATGACTTTCTTTTTTCAGGTTAGTGTCAGTGGTGCCATTAGTTCATGTCAAGTGACTTGACAAGTTTGAATATGCAGAAGTGTAATTGAGATTTAAAGGAAATTAGGGAAGATTTTCAGCAAGTTATGGTTAAAATTTTAGTAATTTCTTTACACAAAGCTAATGTATGACTTTAGAAAACTATGGAAGCTAGTTTCTGCCACTAAATAGAAATAAAAAAAAAGTAACTGTGACTTTGTATCTCACAATTCTGACTTTTTTTACAGTTACGAGATATAAACTCATAATTTGCGAGTTACAAAGTCAGAATTGTGTGACATAAAGTCGCAATTTCATGTTATAAAGTCAAAATTGTGAGCTTTTTTTTCCTCAGAATTGCAGGTTTATTGCAATTATAAAGGCAGAATTGTTTTTAAAAGAAAATAGTTTTTTTCCCTCAGAAATACACTTTATAACTCACAATTGCGAGTAAAAAAAAGTTAGAATTGTGACATATAACCTTTAATATAAAAATATATTTATATAAATATAATACAATATATGCTTCACAATTCTGACTATTATATATCTCACAATTCTGACTTTAGAATTTGCAATTGCAAGTTTATAGCACACAATTCTCAGAAAAGAAGTCAGAATTGCAAGATGTAAAATTGCAAATGTGAGAAAAAGAGTCAGAATTGTGAGATAAAGTCACAGTTGCATGTTATAAATTCAAAATTGCAAGCTTTTTTTTTTCTCAGAACTGTGAGTTTATTGCAAGTTATAAAGCTAGAATTGTGAGATATTCGAAATTCCAAAAAAAAAAAAAAAACGTTTTTGTTTGTTTGTTTGTTTGTTTTTTACCCCTCAAAAATGGACTTTATAACTTGCAATTGCAGGTAAAAAAAAATCAGAATTGCGAGAAACTTTTAATATAAAAATATATGAAAATATGAATGTGATACAATATATGAGTTTATATTTCAATACTGACTTATGAGTTTATTTCACACAATACTGAGAAAAGAAGTCAGAATTACAAGATGTAAAATTCTAAATGCAAGAAAAAGAGTCAGAATTGTGGGTCACGGTAAATAGATTTTGAACTAGTTTAAATGCAGCTTCAAAGGGCTCTAAACGATCCCAGCCAAGAAAGAAGGGTCCTATCTAGCGAAATGATCTGTCATTTTTTTGGAAAATAATAATGTGTATACTTTTTAAGCACAAAAGCTCGTGTAGCACAGGCTCTGGGATGCGCATTCACGCCGCTACGTACTATTGAATCATGTCGAAAGGTCACGCAGAACGTAGGCGGAACTACAGACCCAGTGTTTACAAAGTGAACGAGCAAAGACTAAGGAAGTGCAAGTAAGTCAAACGCTGTTTACAAACAAAAAGGTACAACGATGTCGGACGATTCTGAAGTTGTAGGAAAAAATAAGATGGAGTTTTTCGGCATACTCTACCTTTTTGAGCCGGAGTACACAGACGATGAACTTAGACGCAATTCTTAGTAGTGATGGGAAGTTCGGATCTCGAGTCTCGTTCAGCAAAATGAACAAATCTTTTTTTGAGTCATTTCGTTCATTTCGTTCATTTTAGCAAAATATAATTAAAATGTTATGTGTTACTTCCCTAACACATCTACTGCTTACACAAACGTTGATTAAACTACAAACAAGACAGAATTATAATGCTATAAGAAACAGAAAATATTAATTCATTGTTTACCTGGGTCTTTAGTCTATGATTAGCTCACCTCACCTCTTATCAGACAAATTTTCGGGTTCAAGTCGTTCTTTCATCACCTGACAGCCCCATAAGATGAACGAACGACTTGAAAAACCTGAAGACTCGAAACAGGTGAACTAATTCCAGTACAGAACCTAACAGGATGTTGCACATGCGCGACTGAACAAATCACTCCCCGAGACGACTCGTTCTTCCCAAGTCACATTAAAGATTCGTTCAAAATGAACGAATCATTTAAGATTGACCCATCACTAATTCGTAGCATCGTGGACGCACATCCCAGAGCCTGTGCTTCATGAGCTTCTGTGCTTAAAAAATATACACATTTTTATTTTTCGAAAAAAAAATTACCGATCGTTTTGCTATATAAGACCCTTCTTCCTCGGCTGGGATCATTTAGAGCCCTTTGAAGCTGCATTTAAACTACATTTTGTAAGTTTAAAATCAGGGCACTAATGAAGTCCATTATATGGAGAAAAATCCTGAAATGCTTTCCTCAAAAACCATAATTTCTTTACGACTGAAGACAGAAAGACATGAACATCTTTGGATGACAAGGTTTGTTGTTCTGGAAGTGGAGTTCTCATTTTAATTAATTTAATTTAATTTTATTTGAGAAAGAAACTTGTATGGGTTTGGAACACTCTGAAGATGAGAAAATGTTATAATGATAGTTCATTTTTGAGTGAACTCTCACTTTAAAGCACCAATCAGATCTCTTGGTGTCCTTCAACTGCACCATATGTGAACTGTAAATCTGTCCTTTACAGTGTAGATTTAGGGTTAGTGCTCACACTGAACGCTACTAAAAAATACACATATTTACTCACACACACATGATTAACGATCAGTGTACATGTAACTTAGATTTTACTTGACAGACCCCATAAAAAGACATCTTAGGAAGTAACACGAATCAGCTTTCAGTCCACAGCAGCACAAGAAAGTGCAGTTTAGTGTAGGACTTTTATCCCTACAGGGCATTTATGTAAGAGCGAGCTTCAAACCGCTCCTATACATAGCCTCAGTTCTTTTTGTACTCAAAATAAATCACCTCCGCAAAAGAAAAAAAAATCAGAAAACTACCTGAAAAAAGTGCTTACACCTGAATTTGGACTTGGCCCAGCTCACTTTGCCCCAATACTTCCGTCTCAGTGGAATCAACACTGGTTGCCTTTCAATGTGTTTGCAGCCAGCAGTGTATGCCAAGAGTACATATTAGATGTGTGTTCACGGAAGCATGACATAAGAAATTGTTTGTCTAGAAACCCCACCGGGAAAGAGCCGGTCTGCTCTACACGTCCACATCAGTGCATGAACTTCTGAGGGCCGGTTTCCCAGACACAGATTAATCTTAGTCCTGGATTAAATTGCACTGTCAATAGTATTTCTACAATGAATTTGCTGTTTGCTCTAGTACTCAGTATAATCTGTTTCACGACTGACCTATGTGTGTTTTGACCATTTTTCTGATTTTGTCTCTCTGAGGAAAATTAAATGAGAGATTTATGGTCGAAGCTGTATCAAGGCATAAGCGCTCGCGTACATCCATACGTGAGCGATGGAGCGCTGCGATCACATCTGGAATCTGATATGCTGTCCGGACAGAAGTCGTGTAAGAGATGTGGTAGAAACTTTACATTTATTTTGGATGCTTTTAATATTGACCTTTGGGTGATTGATATAACTCATATTCATAAAAAAAAAAGTAATTCAGGCAATAACTAAATTAAAATTCATTGCATAAAGTACAATCAAGATGGTGCAACTCTTATTTTAAGATTAAGAATTTAGACAAAGACAGGAAACTAGTTTATCTTTGAGACAGAGCAAATGTCTAGAGAGCATTAGTAATAGTACTCCAGATGCAAGTCCTCATTGTTTCATTCTCTGTAATATTGCATCACAATTTTTATTAGCTGCCATGCAGAGATGTGTCAGCCATTACCAGTAATCGAATCTATTATGCTATAATTGTTCTCTATGCTTTGCTAATTGCAGTATTTCTGGACTTGTGTAGAAACACGTCCACTTCCGTCCTCAATGACAACACTGCACCGCCAGACTGATTGGTTTCCCTGCTGAGCTGCTTTAATCAAATCAGTCTGTTTGTGTGCTTTAAACATTTGTGTGTTTTATTCTGTGCTACCTATCCTTCTATCATTCTCTGATCTATCTATCTATCTATCTATCTATCTATCTATCTATCTATCTATCTATCAATTTGGGCTGGACGATATGACTAAAATCTCATATCACAATATAAGTCATCTCATATACCGATAACGATATATAACAATATAGTACCTTTTCTGCTACCTGGTGGATTTCTTCCTCTACTTTGGGCCGACACTCGTGATATAAACGAGGCAACTCAACTTGTGTGACGTGTTTTCAGCTTGGCATTGTGTACCTGGAGTCAAGTGTTTTCATCAATGCACAAAGCCTCTGTTTCTCAACTGTGTAAACTGAGACCATGTCTTTGCAGAAGTTGCAGTGGCTTCTGTTGTCCACCTTATTTTGTCCACCTTATTTTTCATATAAGAGTGGGTGCAGCCATTTGTAATTTTTTGTGTCTGGCTTCTGGTCTCATCCACTTCTAGCTATTTTAAGCTGCACAAAAAGCTTGTGTTGCTGCTTGATATTGCAAATGGGCGTGTCTTACCCTATTATTTTAACGTATTATCTTAATTATGAACACATGGGTTTGTAGTGCAAACTGTTTTACCGTTTACTGCACTTCGATATTCTTCTCGTTATTTCCCTATGGCGGATTATGAACCGGTCGTCTAACACATTACCAGGAAAAGCTTACGTCTGCATTAAAAAAAAAAAGTTGGATAGGGTTGGGCTGATAGACATCATGATGTTGAGGCAGTATCGTGATTCCCCCTACAATCTGCCGCATCCAAATAACTTGTTCAACGGAACCCCTAAAGGGAATAAATACAAGACAGAGGAAAATATATATTTCAATACTGTCTCTCACAGTTATTTCGTTGGGTAAATATACTGTGTATAACTCATTCTATCCGTCATTCTATCATCTATCTATCTATTTTTCTGTTGTTCTCTCTGTCTGTCTGTCTGTCTGTCTGTCTATCTATCTATCTGTCTATCTATCTATCTATCTATGTATCTACCGTTCTGTCTGTCTGTCTGTCTGTCTATTTATCTATCTATCTGTCTGTCTGTCTATCTATCTATCGTTCTCTATATGGTTCTGTCTATCATTCTGTCATTCTCTCTCGATCTATCATCTATCTATCTATCTATTGTTCTGTCGTTCTATCGTTCTATCATTCTGTCTATCATTCTGTCATTCTATCTATCTATCTATTGTTCTGTCGTTCTATCAATTGTTCTATCTATCATTCTGTCATTCTGTCTATCTATCTATCTATCTCTATCTATCTATCATTCTGTCATTCTCTCGTTCTATCATCTATCTATATATTGTTCTGTCGTTCTATCTATCGTTCTATCTATCATTCTGTCTATCATTCTGTCATTCTATCTATCTATTGTTCTGTCGTTCTATCTATTGTTCTATCTATCATTCTGTCATTCTATCTATCTATCATCTATCTATCTATCATTCTGTCATTCTATCTCTCTTCTATCATCTATCTATCTATCTATCTATCTATCATTCTCTCATTCTCTCGTTCTATCTATCTATCTATCTATCTATCTATCTATCTATCTATCTATCTGTCGTTCTATCGTTTTATCTATCTATCTATCTATCTATCTATCTATCTGTCATTCTGTCATTCTATCTCTTGTTATATCATCTATCTGTCTATCTATTCATCTATCTATCTGTCCGTCCATCCGTCTGTCCGTCCTTCTTCTGCTTTTTTTCATTTTCGACTTTCCCCTAAACAAAAAGAGCAAAACTAATAGCTTCTAAAATGCTAGAGTGATATCGCATTGCTGTATGAGCCATCATATCATCCTATCATGTCATGAGGTGTCATAACATCCTTCCCGTTTATTGAAGTTGAATTTCAGAAGGTTGAATACACAAATGCCATGGGCTGGCGTCGAGGATGTGAATGAGATTGGTTGATCTCTGAAGCATTAGCTCGCAGTCAGGCTGTGCTGTTGGAGCAGGTGGTGGAGCTGTGTGGTGCAGCAGGTAAGGCTAAAAGCCTCCAAGCTGGAAAGGTCACAGCTTACACGGATGAAAACCGATTTAGGGCACTGACTTTGAGAAGGTCACAATGACATGAGACGGCTCGAAACATGAAAAGAGATGGATTGAACTCACCATTCTACGGGCCAAGAGACCCCATGTACCTGCTCTATGTGGGTCATTCAACGCTCTGCTGGATTTTTCTGCACGCTAAAAAACAAATTAACAAAGAAATAGGCATTTCAACAAAAGGATGAGGTTTATTATGACTGCGTTAGGGGATGTGGGGAAAGAGGGTAACGGAATAGTTCACCCAGAAATGAAAAATCTGTCATTATTTACAAATCGTTCCAAACTTGTATGCTCTAATTTTATCTCCGGAACAGGATTTTTTTTTTTTTAGAATAATAATTATCAGGCAAAATGTGTGTGGAAAGAAAGATCCTTAAACTGTTACATATTTAGTTTTCATTTACGTTACATATTTAGTTTTCATTCATTTTGCATGTACTGCACTTATAGAATAATACGTCACTGCAACTGTAAATATTTAAATAAAATATATTATTATTCATTATTATTATTATTATTGGAAGTAAATGGAGTTTATATATACAACCAATGACAAAAATATATCATTTTACCTCAGAACTGTTTGGATACAATGAGTCTCACAAATTTTTGATGTTCAGATGAAACAAACTTTACAAGAGCATAAATGTTGAATAAGTGTTGAGATGAGATTTACCGACATCTTACCTCATCCTCCCCTGCTGTTCGAAATTATAGCACAACTTGTCAGATGTTAGTGGAACATGTTCATAGTTAATATGAGGAACTACACCTGTGGTTACTCATCTGTGTGAATATGAGAACTGACATCATACCATCCTGACGCAAGTAACCACAAAAATACACTGTCAAATTACTTTTCAAATTACTTTTCATTTTAACAAAGTAGTAAACACTATTTCAGTTTTTCTACTGAATGTCACATTTAATTTAATGTGTTGCTATTTCTAAGTATTTGTTAAATTTGCTAGCAATTTCTGAGTCAGGTCTTTTTTAAATTTTTTCTTGACTCACACGTACACGCAACAGCTCAGCGGAAGCAGCACAGCTTTTTTCACTTTGGCCGATCAGCACTTCTAAACATGGTTTATTTGTGTACGGACACACAGCCACCAATGTCATCCGTGTTGTAGACATAAGTCAGGGGTGAGCGTGAGGTGCAGTGTTGACGGGTCCTCTTTCCTCTGGGGAGGTGTCAGATAAGGACTGCAGAAGGTTGAATACTCCATTACCTGCAGTTCACAGGCCGTTTCTTTCTTATCTGCATGCCGCGTTCCACGGGGAAGCATGCAGAGGGAGCTTAATGTCAAAAGCATTTTCTAAAGCTCCAGCCACGTGCCAAATAAAAGGTTGTTATATTCGAATCCAGACCCTAAAGACCAGTGTTTATCAGCTGTGTTCCCGGGTAATATCGCAGTCCAAAGACATAAACATTTAAATTAATTAACTTAGGTCTCTTTTTCTGCTTAAATGACTTTATATGTGACACTGATGCTGTGTTTGAGGTTGTGGCGATGTGTTTACATTTGCGGTGAGACACCACAGTGTCTCTGTGATAGACGAACAGCGTTAAATGTAATTTTAAGTAAACAAATAAATCAAAATGATGCTGAAAAATATGTGGTTATAATATTTAGAACTTGTAAACAAGATTTACTGACATTTAATGTCATCTGAGTGAGCTATAGATGAAATTTGCCCATAAAAATGTACCTATTTTTGGTGACAGGGATGTTCGAAACAGATTTGTTGTACACATTTGTTGACGTTGTATTCAGTTAGATAAAAAAAGTTGCTTATTGAAAGCGCTTTGTGTTGTTTGGACAACTAGACTAGTTCTTGGACTGTCTGATGCATAATGTACACAAAACTGGAAAGCGCTTGCTAAAGCTTCTATCTAAAGCAGAATTTTGGGAAGTCAAAGTACACAAGTTTGTATCTGTTCACTGAGGGGGAAAAAAAAAACGTACTGTACTGAGTTAAAAGTGCTTTGAGCAACTGACAATTTAGTCAGTTTGAATGAAATATTTGAAAGTGATTTGTTTGAGGTTCTTATAGAATGCTGTAGGAATACCTTTTTTTAGATTTTTAGAACTTTTGGTTCTATTCACTTTTACAGGGTCATTGTGTTTATACTCACTCTATTGCAAACTGTCTTAACCCAAACTTTTCAGCCTGTAGATTTTAAATAATTATTGAAAGAGTTGTCAAAAGCTTAATGGTGGTGATGTTGAAGTCATGTGACCGCAGTGTAGTTTGTTAAGCTGATTGTATTTAGGCTTCAAAATCCATTATATTTCGTGTTAATTTGTGAAGATTATCTTGATGGACAAAATATGTAAGAATCATGAACTTTTGTTGGTCACATTTGGCTTATTTTGGGCAGTTATCCAAAAGCCAATGGAAAAATGCAACATTTTAACATCAAAAAGTCTGGGTTGGCATATAAAAAAAAAAAAATGTAATTACTGCAGCACTCTAGTTAGTAGCATTGTTTGATGGCACATGCTGATGTATCATTAACGCAAACTGATAATTCACAGCGTTAAAGGCGCAGTATGTACGATTTTTGTTATACAAAGTTCAAAAACCACTTGCACAGTGTGATATATTTCATGCAAAAGTGTACTTACGTTATACCACCAAGTTCCCAAGGATTTGTAAAACCAGAGAAATTCAAATTTTAAATAATGGCTCATCCCTGTTCCCATCAATGATATAATACACACTATCCTCATGTCTGCACATAGAAACTAAGGGAAAAAAAAGCATTAAATTTATTTTTTACGTGTTTTTACAGTGCTGCGCATTATAACCAATCACACACAAGTCTGTTGAATTTATGAACGCAATGGCCAATCAGAGGCGTCCAGATGAGTCAATCATCATCACCAGATTATACTGAATAAACTCTGAACTCCTTTGCGAATTGTCTCATCATAAACAACAAAGTGATGTAAGTAAGAGATTCATTTATCAAACACTGTATTAACAGATTTACTATTATAAAGGGAGTTTTTAAACTCACGCTGGACTGCTTTCTCTGTTTTAATTTATTCACTGTTTGAATAACTGTGGAAGGTACAGGTAATAAAAAAATAATTACTTACCTCATCCGTGAACATGATTCATGAATTACATACATAAAACAACATCTCCTATTGTTCCACTCCCCTTCATAGCATTATCAAACTTTGCCTATTGTTTTGAAAATGCGACCTCTAGCAGTGAAAACCTACATATTGTGCCTTTAAATTACTTGGCACAAGCTGATTGGTTCATGTTGCATATGCAGCCAATGAGCTTGCTGCTTTACATTTAAGGAGCTGGTTAGCATTCACTACAGCATTTCTCAGCACACTTTCAGAGTTTCTCTGAAACGCTCCACCTCCCCACCTCCCCAGCTCCACCTGTATAGATCTGCAGATTATTAGGGGTTCAAGTGCGTAAAAATCACAGAGCTTGGCCACTTGGTGGCACTATAAGAGGGGCAAAAATGGCTATAACTATGCAAACATTTGTCCTATCACTATGAAAATCAGTGGTCTTGGTCCAAAGTACCACAAGTGTCTGCAAGGACATCTGCGTATCTTGAAAAACATGACCGCCATTGCCCACCAAAATTTGTGCACCTGTTAAACAATGTTAACAGAGGCCGATCGGAATGAAACTTGGTGGCCCTGTTCGACTTACGGCCCAAAAGGTCTGAGACAAATTTGAAAGAAATCAGCATTTTTGAAAGATATCACATTTTTCAAGGGAATAAACTGATTGTACGTTGTACTTTTTTTATACATACGCGCTATATTCGTATCATAAAATAAAACTCCTTATTCCGGACAACTTTGCCTCTAGAACCACTGCTGTCACTCAAATCACTTGTTAAATGATTGGGAAGATATACTTTTGCAAACTTTGTGCCAAAAAAAATACCTAAGACTAAAAAACCCACTGCAGTACAATTCTCTGGACTCTCTAGGCAAATAATTATCAAAAAAATGTTAAAAATTAACCCTTTGGGAAGATATAACTGGGTTGTTTAGAAAAAGGGGCCTGTCCAAATCTACCCAAAATCCTATAAATCCTAAAGGAAAACTCAAAACTTCACAAAACCTGGTGAGCATATGCAAAAGGTGATTCTAAACAAGCATTGAAAGTTTTATGGGGATTGGACCACAGCTGGTGCTATAACAGTCATAAACATTAAAGAACCATCATATTTCTATGGTAATTTACCTGGATTTCCCAAAAATGATTTTTAATTATTGATTTAGGTGGGTACAGCCGTGCAAAATAATATGTAATGTCTATTTCCTTGTATTGAACCAGGTAATCGCTGCTTGCAGCTATATTTATATATACTTTTTGTGCAGCAGCAGTATGTCTTAAATACTCACAGCACTGTATCGGTGTATTGGCAGTATCGGTATTGGCAGTAGCAAGCTTTGCAGCAGCAATAATCTACAACAATAACCAACAGCAGCAGCAATTCAACAGGGTAGGAGATCTATTCCGCCAAGACCATACATCAGCCTTGTTGATTGCCCACTATAAAAACACCTTTTTGTGATTTGTTATGAACAAAAAGTGATGATGAAATGAAAATGAACATATTGGAAGAATTACTGGTTTTGATCTGTTTACAGAGACCAGTGTTTTTTTTTTGTTGTTTGTTTGTTTGTTTGTTTTGTTTTGTTTTTGTTTTTCACGTCGGTCACTTATTGTGGTATTAATTATTTTTAGATTTTTAGAACATAAAAATAAAGTGTTTTTGGCTGGAGTAAGCTGCAATGTGAACCAGACTTTGAAACAATAGTAAGAAATCTGTGTGTGAGATTATCTATTTGTAACGGGACTCCAGGGAAGCCTGTAAGATCCAAATGCGTTGTTTCTTTTTCATTTCATTTCATTCCATTCGTTGTTTCTTGACTTGGCTCATGAAGATCTGCTGTAACTTGGCTTGGCTCATGGAAATCAGCTGTGGTTTGGCTTAACATAGACAACCCAGCTGTAACTTGACTTGACTCAGGAACAACAGCTGTAATGTGGCTTGACTCAGGAACAACAGCTGTAACGTGGCTTGACTCAGGAACAACAGCTGTGACTTGGCTTGACTCATGGGGAACAGCAGCTGTGTCTTGGATTGACTCGTGGAGAACAGCTGTGACTTGGCTTGACTCATGGAGAACAACAGCTGTGTCTTGGCTTGACTCCGAAGTAACAGCTGTCCATGACGTGGCTCAGGAAACACAGCTGTCACTTGATTTGGCACTGACCGTGCAGCCCTGACTTGACTTGACACCAGAGGATCAGGCATCACTTGATTAGCTTTGGGTGCGGCAGATATGAGATGAGATTCAAATGAGATGATTTTGGATTGATGAGGCTCAGGTGTGGCAGCCATCTTGGCCGGGGACTCAGGCCCTGGAGCGGCAGGCATGGCGTGAGCAGGCTGTGGCTTGGCAGAAGTGACGTGAACAGGCCCTGGAGCGGCAGACGTGACGTAAGCAGGCCTTGGCTTGGTGGATGTGACTTGAGCAGGCTCTGGCTTGGCAGGCATGACGTGAACTGGCTTTGGCTTGGCAGGCTTGGTGTGAGAGGGTTCTGACATGATACTAACTATTCCAGACATGACAGAAAAGTTGGGAGATACTGGGGGATAGCAGGGTTCCTCATAAGCAATCCCCACAGTAAATGGTGAACCAGCCAGCAGCAGTGCAAAGTCAATGTATTGTTCTAGTGTAGCCGAGCATCTATTGTCTGGCATGAGGTTGTACAAATTGTCCTTAAGTCCATTACAGAAAATACCTTTCAGGGCAACATCATTGAAGTCCACCAAATGGCACAAATTACAAAAATTCTCCACATACTTCTCTATAGCCCGATTACCTTGATGCAGGCAGAGAAGGCGTGATTCTGGGTTCATGGTGATCTGTGTTTCTGAAAGCCGCTGGATCTGTGGGAGGCGAAGTATTCTGTAACGGGACTCCAGGGAAGCGTGTAAGATCCAAATGCAAGCTTTATTAAACAGATCGTAGTCAATACAGGCAGGGTCAGACACCAGCAAACAGTAATATCCAGGGCAAGGCAAAAGCGTAATCCAATGAACAGGCAGAACGTCAAAATACCAGAGAGCAGTCCAAAGTAGCAAAATAAACAAGGCAATGAAACAAGGCAAGAACTATGGCAAGGAAACTAGACAATGCTATGGCAAAGAAACAAGGCAAAACTATGACTATGAAACAAAACCGTGGCAATAACAAAACAAGGCAATGAAACAAGAAAAACGCTTGGTAGAGTCTGCGCAGGCAAACCAATACTTCGCGGGGCCTGTTTGGTGTAGGCCTCCTTAAAGGGCCACCAAACAGAAAGTAACCCATGAAGCAGCAGAGGGAGCGGTAACAGACAGTCCATGGGTGAGGGCTCCCTCTGCTGGCGTGGCGTTACACTATTACAATCTGCTGGTAGAAAATGACCAGAGCTACAGATTAGACCAAAGTATTGCTTATTTTTGGGGCTCCATTATGCTATAATTTTCGCCCTTTGGCAACTAGCATAGCTCTGTGGGTAAATGCCATTTTTAATGCTACAGCCACAAAAGTTATTTGGTTTGACATTTACCAAGATTTTCTTGTAGTTCATCAGCTATTCTTGCATTTTCCATGGTGTTTTCTTAGAATAAAAAGAATGCAGAATATTTCTTCTCCATTGTTCTTTTTTCCCTCTGTATCTTTAAAATATTCCCCTTTTCATAAAGAGGACACAAAGATATTTACAGGGCTTCATACGAGTGTGTGATTGTCCTTTAAATGCACCTCAGACATTTTGCCCAGCTAATGTAATTTAGCTTTAACCTTTTACCAATTCATTCTTTCCTGTCTGCCCTTTAAGTGTAACTCTAGCTATGATAATGCGGGGAATGAAATGGTAAATGTACACAGCATTAAATGTTCCCGAGGGAAGCGGCGAGTTGTTTATATGGGCTTTTCCGCGCTTCTGGAATTGTGTTCAGCATTGTCACTGTAAATGGCCCCAGGCATCGGCCATTACTTACAGCTCATTCTTCATTAATAATACAGAGATGTTGAATTATTCACATGCCGTTGGCCACAGGTGAGGAGGACAGCATGGGGTGACATTGAGCAGACTGTCACTTCATGCAGTGGAGGATGTTGTGAGTAGAAAACTGCTGCTCTGCTTCAGGTGTTGTGGGCATGCCTGGAATGTCAGGTGTTTTTCCTTCGGGAACCAATAAAGAAAGAAATTGCATGTTATTATTAGTGCCACTTGCTAGGCAGGAATCACTACTAGTGTTGCTAATACTTGAAGGGTTTGTTCAGTTCACTAACTCTACTGCATGTTAGAAATGAATACAAATTAATTAGTTCACCCACCAGAAGACTTAGCTGTTTATATTCATACAGAAAGTTAGCAGGAAACAGGAATATTTCAATACTGATTCAGATAGATTGCCTGTTTCTCATATTATCTATAAATGAATGAATAAATAAATAATTCTTGTTGAACCCACGATTTTTTTATTTTATTTTATTTTATTTATTTTTTGTATTACTGTTGATATTATTTGCTATTTAAATGTGTAAAAAGTTAGGTAAAAAGCTTTATCTGAAACAAAATTTGGGAAAACCAATATTTTCTTTGGAAAATGTACCTAATTTGATATTGTATTTCAATAATTATTACTGTTGCTGCTATTTGCTATTTAAATTGTGATCTTTATCTAATCAGTAATTAACTGATTTAAAATGATTTTGCATGATTTTTCACCTTGTCCTAATTCAATTCAATTAATAATTGTTATTGTTATAATTATTATTGCTAATATTTCCTATTTAAATGTGTGAAAAGTGATATAAAAATCTTTATCTTAAAAACAAATGAAATGTATTATTTTTAAATCCAAATGACTTGGCATGAAAAACCAGCAATCACATTTTCTTCAAAAAAATGTATTTTTTATTTCATTTTATTTAATTTTATTTTGTAATAATTATTATTATTGTTGGTGTGACATGGTAAATTAATGCTTTTTTTGTTTGTTTGTTGTTGTTTTTTTATCAATAAGTAAAGTGTATAATTTGCCTGATTTGCATCTTTTTTATTACATTATAAATAATGTTATTGTGGCTACTATTCAAATTTGCTTGGAGTGATGTAAAATATCATTATCTTATTTTTTTAAAAAAAAATCTAATTCACATTTATTGTTGAATCAACATGGTTTTGAATGAAAAAGCAGCAGTTCTGAAGTTTTATCTATTATTATTAGTAGTAGTAGTAGTACTGTTATTTCCTTTTAAAATTGGTCTGAAGCAACATAAAAAGAAAAAAAAAAAAATCTTGATGATTCATGTCAAATCAACATGTTCTTGCAACAGAAAAATGTACGAATGCATACTGTACACATGGGAGCTTCAGCTCTCATTCAAGTATTTGTAATGTCCTAATGGAACATATGGAGTGTTTTCTATCTTCCCTAGCTCAGACTCTCCCTCTTATCAGGGCTGTGGAGGTCTCCTTAAGTGGGCACTCGCTGACTGCTGATTTCACTTGCTCTAGCAGGTCGTTTCTCCAGGGAAAGCTTCAAAATCTTGCAACATTGCAGAAAGTTCCGTGGCATAGAAAACAGGCAGGACAGCTCTGGTTATCAGGGTCATGCTTAGTTTTACACACGCCGTCACCAGCTAGCCATACCTGAAAATTCTACCAACAATGTTTCTTTCGGACAGTATTTTTCAATTGAAAACCCTTGACCGATATGGCAATACACAAATATAGCCAAGGTTCACGACAGCAGAAATCAAAACACTTACGACAAGCTTTATTGCGCTTGTCTGATGGATTCTTTTTTTATTCCTGTGGCCCGAGAATGATAGGTTACTCTTTGACGTGGGGTCAGTCACAGCCATAGTGCCCGAGGGACTCTCGCTGTTTGGCAATGTGAGGTATGATTCCTCCGGCCGCCTGGCGAGCTCACTGGAGGGCCTCGTTCTCTCTGCTTTGGAGGACAAACCCTTTCTCATGGTTGGTTAGACTAATCACCGTGGGGACCGACTCCCCCTTCTCTTCACATCGCCCGCAGGCAGGTATCAGAAATAGGCCCTGCCAGAAAAAGCATTGGAGAGAGAGAGAGGGATGAACGTGTGAGAAAGGATTGCAGTCTCCTAGAACACGGGAGGAGAGCGGCTGAAAGTGATACAGTGGTTACTAAGGCCCACCACAGAGAACCCCAGGGGCAGGAACCTCCACGAGCAGAATCCAGTTAATTGCCATTGTACAAAATACATTTTTATAGACAAGTGAGTCATACGAAAAAATTGTCCGTGTCACATTTCGCCCCGAGATTCAAAGGAACAATTTTCCATACAAAGCTAAAGCCTATTTTTAGGACCAATTAAGACTTTATGCATTGTGGGTAGAGTAAAGATTTACAAATTGACTAGTTGGTCGATTGCCTGAATGACTAATTCAACCCAGGCTCATTGGAAATACCTGACTTTGACTATATTTCTGCAGAACTCTACATACATTTTACTGCATCTTCCATCTGAAATGAACACTAGAGGTGGTAAAACACCAACAACTTTCTTGCGGTTCCTTGCACAATACTGTGTTATGGCCTCAAAACACTTTTACCATAGCACATGATTTACAGACAAATACATTTTTACATCTGCAGCACATAACCCGCTTCATATGCATGGCTTTTTTAGAGCACTATCATTTGAGTCTGGTGAGTCATGACACTCGACAGCTCAAAGCTTTGTAGAAGGAGGCTAAAATAGTAAAATTGCTCTGTAGCACACCTGGTAAAACACAGCAATTGAGATGCAGAGCAGTCTAGTTTGAGTCTGGTGAGTCAAGACACTCCACAAAAGAGCTCAAAGCCTTGTAAATGGAGGCTAAAATAGTAAACTTGCTCTGTAGCACACCCGGTAAAATACTGCACTTGTGATGCAGAGCATTGTGGTTTGAGTCTTGTGAGTCACAACACTCTGCAAAAGAGCTTAAAGCCTTGTAGAAGGAGCCTAAAATAGTACACTTGCTCTGACTCCACAAAAGAGCTCAAAGCCTTGTAGAAGGAGCCTAAAATAGTACACTTGCTCTGTAGCACACCTGGTAAAACGTTGCACTTGTGATTCAAAGCTCTCTGGTAGAGCTCCTTGTAGAAGGAGTTAAAAATTGTATTGTTGCTTGAGCAAATGCATTTTTTCATCTCACGTTAGCTTTTGTTAACATTATCAGGTGTTTCAGAGAAAACTGAACATGCTATTTACTGTACATTTTACTTTTAAACTGCAATGAAACATGCAACAAGCAATGCAATATCATTTTGCATCTATTTTGTGTCCAAGTGCGCATTTTTTGTCATGATGTTGTGCAGTTTCATAGACCTGCATTTGCAGTGTAGAAGAAATGATCCCTCATATGGACGTGTCACCTGCAAAGTGCAACCAAATGTACCCTTGAGCACATTTTAGGTTTTGAAGAAATGTAAGCAGAGTCAAGTATTTCCAGTGAGCCTGGGTTGGACTAATCGGTCCTAATTAAGGACTGTGTAATTATGTTGATTTTAAAATTGTGATTATTTTTAACTTGACACACCATTTAAAAGAAAAAAAAAAGCTGGTGGTACCAAAAATGTACTTCTGAATCTGTTGCTGACAGTGGTACTTCAGTAAATGAATTTAAAGACACTTTTCAGATATTTTATGTATTTATTTATTTGGTGATAACTGTCTCAAAGCAACTGTTTTTACATAGGCTTATTTTGTTTCTTTAACACACACAGATATCTTGTGTGGTGATCATGTGTGATATTCCGTGAAAAGGGTGGTTCAGTATTTCTGTCAACAAGATTTGTCACATAATGTTGACTATAAACATTAAAATAGTTACTATTTTAAAAGCACAGCCATGATACTTCCATATGTTGGCATTAGTGTGGTAAAATCACTTTCTGATTTTGTCTGTGTAAAATTATATACAGTTTTAATTTTGTTGTCATGAAGCCAGTGATGGCAGTAAACCCTGTGACTTTTGCTCAAGGATACTAGAAAAGAGACGTATCAGAACTTTTTTATACTTTTTTAAAAGTATTCCCAATGTGAAATGAATAAATTAATAAATGAATAGTGCTTTAACAAAAATACAAATTTCACATGTATGCATTTAAACCGTCTGGAATCATTTACTTTTTAACTTTTACAACATTAAAGGGACAATTCAAAAATGACTTTCTAAATAACATTGTCATAAATGTGAGATAATAGAGCAATTGAAGTCGGAACATTGCTTTGATGGTATTAAAAGCAGACTTCATTTTAAGCAAAATTATACTGTAATTTCTTATTCTTTTGATTTTAGAGTTTGATAAGTTTTGTGATATTCAGGAAGAAATTCCCTGCAGTGTTGAAAAGAAAAAAAAGGCATTAAAAAAGGAATCGGCAGTTCACACAAAAAATCCAATAAACTGTAATTTGCTAATTCATGTTTCTTTGATTGAGGTGAAGTGTCAAACAAGACTATTAATAATTCATGTACGCACACAGCCTCTGAATCTGTCTTTGTAAGATGTAGCATTTGTCCTCCTTATTGGAATGTCATTTTTGGAGTTCTTTTTATTTGCCGGTTACATTAATTCCCATAAACAACCCAAAAGGAAGAAACGGAGTGAAAGCTGAGCAAATAGAGTTCGATTAAGAGCGTTTGCTCTCTAGTGTATCCTCATATCCATTGGTATTCCTCTCAGGATTTGGCAAACATTCTCCGCTTACAGCAAGGAGAATCTTATCATGGAGTCTGACTTTGTCAACACTATTAGATTCTGACACTGTGCGCAGAGTCAGAGATTAATAACTTCCATGTAGGCAGGGGGGTCGGGGTGGTTGGCTTAGACAGAAGAATGAGAAAGATTAACGAGTGTGAAAAACAATGACTTCTTCGTTAAACTCTAAAACGGCGTGCCAATTCAAACCGGTTTGAGTAATATGGGATATCGGGCCTGAGAGCTGTTAGTACTCGTGGAACTGGTGGCAATATATGGTTTTTGATCCAAACCTGACATGATATTGGAGTATCATTAAAATAAGTAAATTAATTCAGTACATTTCTAACAAATATTTGTTGCTTTTCATACAAATAAATAACAGTATCAGTGTCATACGCAAGTACACTCCCTCTAATGTCACATAACATCTTTTATTAAATAGGAACATAATTGTTGTGGCACAAAGGGGGCTTCAAGGTTATTCTGAAAACCAGTGTATTATTTGCCCTCAAGTTAATTTGCTGTTACTAAGATCATTGTGTGGGGACAAAAATCACAAATGTGATCTTTAAAATCTCAATTGTTTCTGTTAGACATGAGATTGGAGGACATGGAGGTTAATCGAGACTTTTACTCAAGTATTTCAGATTTTAATGTCATGTTTCTCAGCAGCTTGACTAATTCTTAAAGAATGGCTAAAGCCAAACCAAGTTGTCTGATCTCTAGTATTCATAATCATTTTATGGATCTACTAGGGCTGGGTGATATGGCCAAACAATTTTTTTTTTTTTTTTTATATCAGTAGATAATGATAATTATCACAATAAATATAACATTTTTATTTATTTCAGGTTTAAAGGCAGATTTTTGCTACAGTGTAAAAGTTGTAAAAACCAGATGGTTAATTGTGGCTTTAAACTATTCTTTCACAAGTTCGCCTGCCCATCCAGTCCTAACAGGCAAAGGTAAACAAGCTTGGCTTGCTGTTGAGGCTCGGCTTGAGCGCAGAGTTCGATCCCCCCCAATGCGATATTACCTAGAGGGAGAATAACAGAAACAGAGGAGGAGAAGGGGAGGTGGAGGGATGCCGGAAGAACGGAGGCTGGGACAGAGCAATGAGAGCTGCTTATATAGGCTTGTAATGATGATTGACAGGACTGAATGATTAGGCTCCTCCCGAACCTACGTTTGGAACTTCATTTATAGTCAGAACATGACAAACATGTTTTTTTTTTTTGTTGTTGTTGTTGTTGTTGTTTTTTTAATTCTTTATTCTTTCTTTCTGTTCTGCATGTTTTAATGAGTAATATTGTTTCAAATCAAGAAACAGATTTGTTTCACCTGATAATATTATTAATATAACACTTTTTTTTCTCTTAGAAATATACATTTGATAGTAGCTTGATTTAGGATGCAGATGTAGATTTATGTTCATTATCAAAATCAGTAATATCTGTAAAAATGTTAGCAATCTCAATTTATTTGGTAAAATTTAATTATTCTGACTGTTTTAGTTTTTTTTTTTTTTTTTAATTAACCATTGCTCTTCCATAGTATCATCCATAAATCATGATAATAAGAGTTAAAACCATATACCGTAATACCATGGTAAAAAATGTTATATGGATCCTAGGTATTTGTCTGAATAACAGTAGTCAAAATACATATAGTATAAATGCATAAACACTATAGCTACTGCAAGTATATTTTTCATTAGTCCTCCTTCAATACATTTCATGCATGTCTACGTTAATAATATAATAAAATTCGACACAAATATGCCCACATTTCTGACAATACCTTGTGCAGTTAATGCTACTACAGTGAATCTATGGTAAATGATGGTGATTTGTAGATTAAAAAGACTGCAAATAATGTGGTTACTAAATAATGTGGTTTGTTTTCAGTTTTTTATTAATACTTTTTTATTAATTAATTTTAAACTTTTGTATTAATTAATTTTATTAATTACCTCTTGGGTGATATTACCATATCTGATACTAAATTAAATTGTCTAAGCTTTCATTTTTGGTACACAATATTGTCACTCTCCATAATGCATTTGCATTTTAGTATAACAATATATTGTGACATGATATATTGTTATTATACCCCTGCGTTGGTTTGAATGTTGAACAATTGTATCAACATATTCTATATCCCATGATCCAACAGAGGATATGGAGAATGGATCCGTTTTTATAGGGAAAGACTGCATAGTTAAATTTTTAGCCATGTCTTTACTGATTTTTGAACTAATCAATCATGTTAAGAACTTTACAGCACTTATTGTGAATTTCACTGACATTGTAGTATAGGGTCACTTTGTGAAAACATCTAAATGGTTAAATGAAGCTCACCTGTTCCCCACTCATGTTGGTCTGCTGTATTCACTGAAAAGGTAAACAGGAGTTTTGGATCTCGGGAGACTAGCATAAATTGACCGACAGCACCATCTGCTGTTGTTTGGAAAAGGAAGTTGCTCAGTTGCATTTGTGAGAAAATCTGCCTGCACGCATTTGTGAGAAAATCAAGCCAAGTTTCCTCATAAAAAGGCAACTGAGTCTCACAGTTGTAACACACAATACATATATTTGCCCATACCACAGCAGTTAATGTATTGACATAAAGCTTATTTTTAACGTGATAGTTTTATTCTTACATGTGCTATAATAATATGTATTATTAGCCTCGAGATAATTCATGTCAGTGAATAAATACATAGATAGGCATTAATAATTAATAGTTTTCCTAGTGTCTACAGTCTAGTGGTAGAATTTCGTCAGGCATGTTAGAGGTTTTGGGTTCTAATCTGTCCTCGCATTGTTACGGATCTGGTCGGTGAGCTGCGGACCGCTCACCACCAGATGTCGCTCTCACCTTGTTTTCACGCACGGACTGTTATACCACACCCCGGACTACATTCCCCATCAGCTCTTATCACCTGCGCCAATCAGAGACAGTATTTAAACCCCGGTCTTCCTGTCAGTCACTGCCGAGTATTGGATTGCGTTTAGCACTGTTTCTGTTAGCAACTGTACGGAGCCTTAGTCTATCGTGTTTTCTAGTTTAGTCTTGTTCCTTGTCATCCGAACCTTGAACCTTTGCCTTGTTATATCGTCCTGTCTGTCTCGCTGCCTGCCTATCGGAACTCTCGCCTGTCTGGATTATTCTTTCGTCTTGCCCTTCGGATAACGTTCGCCGTGGATCGACCCTCGCCTGCTTTATGGACTATTCTTCGTCTTGCTGTCTATACACCCGTTTGCCATTGTCTGACCCTGCCTGCCTTGACCATGTTTCTGTCTCGTCCTTTGAATAAAAGTTTGCATATGGATCCGCTCGCCTCTCGTCTCACTCCCTCCGTAACAGCATAAGTTTCTTCCCCCTTATTAAAATCAAAGATGTTCATCGGTGATCGTATATCAAGAAGAGGGACATGTTTGTCTGTATTTTGTTTTGTGATTTAACCGAAATGAATAGACAATTCTCCGCAACATCATTAGTTGACTGACAGATTGAAGCCCTCATGTGTAAAGACTAAACACAAGCCGCATTGAGAATGTTCCGTCTCTAATAACATTGCAATGAAGATTAATCATGATTTCAATAACAACAGATTCCAGCAGAATGAATGTTTCATCAGGATTATGTAGGTCAGTGCCACGAGCAAAAAAGTGGTGGGGACAATATCGACCCTGGCAAAAAGTGGTGGGGACATGTTCCACCTGTAAATTACGCCTATGTATCGAACATTTATCGAACTCTTGTTGTTTATCGAGTTGTCTAACGATAATTATCGTTATCAATGTATCAACCAGCTCTAGGATCTACTGTATATGCTTTATGCATGTGAACTTTTTTGTGTCTATTTGTATTCATATCTCAGATGATTTTAAATGTTTCCTAAAAGTTAATGAGAAATCTCTTGAGCTGTGAAAGAGGAACTTTACTAAGGTAAAGTCGAGTTTACTCACTTTGAGTTTTCCCATTGTCGTCCTAAACTTTTTTCCAGTTCTGTTTTTCAGATTGTGTATAATCTATTTACAGTGCACATTTTTGATATCTTCTGCCTCAGTCTTGTCGCATCCAAATATCGTGAACTTTTCACCCTATGTGCTGTCAAACTCAGTAAAGTTGTCAGAAAAATGTTCCCAGTGAATTATTCATCACTTTGAATGTATCGCATTCCAGCTCAAGCATTGCAAATTCATTTATGTTTTTTTTTTTCTGTCATTTTCAATTGTGCAACAAAAATGGTGGCAGTGTCACCTCAGCTCTTAGTCTCACCTCATCACGGATGTTCCATATGCATATTGACAATGAAAGGTTGTATGTGATTATTATTCAGCCGGGTCTGTAAAGAAGTCTATACAGATGGCGCATGCTATAAAATGTGTCCGTTACGCTCCTCATCAAGGCGATGTTTATGGCAGGCGGCTTGCAAAGCAGAAGGTCAGGCATAATGAAAGTATTAAGCTTATGCATTCAAACATGAGCAAACTTTAAACTCTGAACAAAAAGAAGTTGTAGTCTTTCATCTGTAGACTCACTAGGCATTTTCTCGTAATGTTCATTGGACCCTGAAACACAAAGGGAGATTAAACAAAGTTTTAGGCGCGAGTTCAAGGTTCAAAGTCATATATTACACAACACACAATGGCTTTATGTGAGAAAATGTCAGTTTTCATTGATAGTTTTCCCTTCCAGTGAGCTGTTAATAGTAGCAGCCTGACTGTTTATTCAGTGAAACTCAATGGAGGCTGAAACAAGTCATCAAGTCAACATGAACAAATCATTCAGATGGATTCATTTAAAAGATCTGGCTCAAAATGAACACTTCACGAAATGGAGAACACTGGTTCTCATGAACTCTTACGAACATATCTGTATCAATGAGCATTAGGATGGAAGTCAAAATTTTGAGTGAAAAACTACTTCAGTTAGTCACAGTATGATTTCAGAAGACTTGAAATTAAGTGGACAACTTTTATAATACTTTATGGTGCTTTTACCTCTGTCTAGAAGCTTGAAAGCCTCAGCCTCCATTTATAGTAATTGCATGAAAAAGTCTTCTGTGTTCGTCTAAAGAAAGAAGTTAACATGGATTGATGGCGTCAATGATGGCTTTCTTTTTTGGAGCAGACTGTTACTTTATTAATGAAAGTATATGCTGAGGATTTCATGCTTTGAGGTGTGTATAATCACCGTTTCTCTTTCTCTTTTTTCCCCTTCATCGCTGTTCCTCCATCTCTTCTCCATTTCATGCACTCAGAGGCGGCAACGAAAAACAAAGTGAAAGGTGAGTTATCTTCTCTGTCTTTGCAGCTGGATGATTTATGTTGAACACAACTCCCAATAAACAATGTGCCGTTCGGCCCCCTCTTATCTCCCATAGGAGCCTGGGATGCATTTACATAGCCTCTGCCTGTGAGAAAGCAAACCTGGAACCTGTGATAAATTGGCCTTAGGAATATCCATTATGAGCTGAATCCGCTCTACATGCTTCCTGGGTTTACAGCAAACTTGTGCTATACAACACCAATAATACCGCAGTCAGAGTTTTTCCTCTTTTCCTTGCTTTCCTTCAGTTTTAAATAGCTTGTAAAAGCATGCGCACATTTTACTTTCACTTTCAAATTAGTGGCAATTCGGCGTCAAGCACTTGTTCGTTTTTAGCTCATTTGAATTTCCCTCTTTTCCTCACTTTCCTTCGCTTTTAAATAGCCTGTATAAGGACCCTGCGCATTTTACTTTCACTATAGGCGTCAATTCAGCAACAAATGCCTGAAATCAATTTAAGTAACAACAAAATACAATGTCAAACTTACTTACTATATGTTAATTATATAAATTACATAAACAAAACTAATAAAAATACACCATGCTAGCCTATAAGCCTAATAAAAAAATAGCTAGTACCTTTCACAAAGTTTAAATAGATAAACACTTTTTTTGTACCAAATAAATAAGAAACATAGAAAGTTTATTAGCAAAACGAATTAAGAAATGTAATGCAAATGTAATTACACAACACAACTTAATGTAAAATAAATGGCCTGGCGTTTAACCCTCTGGTGCTCTTCGTTTCGGAGTCACACTTGTGCTCTTCGCGGTCAGAAGTGACCGGACCCCTGTAACGCATCTTGTAATTTTTTTCAGTAAAACCATTCGAATTCATTTTTGTTTAATAATATTTTTTATTTTTTATTTTGCATTTTGAGAGGGTTTTGTGGTAATAATTAATATTTATGCTGTAATTAATATCCATTTTTTTTTGCCATTGAGAATAATTCAAATTAATTCTCAAAACTCTGCTCTGTTTATAGACACCGTAGTTCATAGGTGTGTTTGTGTGTGTGTGTGTGTGTGTGCACGTCTGTGTGTGAGTGGATGTGTCTACATCAGTGTCACCCCTTCACTTTTTTCAGCGTTGCAGCTGATTTGTAGATTGTATACAAAGATACTCTCTGAATTTGTATATGCAAGAGAGTGTGTGTCTTTTGCACTCTGGATATGTAATTTTTTTATATATTTTTTTTTTATTTTACATATTCTCAATTTGCTGTGTTACAGTTCATTTGTGCGTGTGTGTGGATGTGTGAGAAAGAGACAGAAAAATTCTCTAAATTTTTGTATTTTTGTCGATTTCCCATTCATTTCCTGTGGTCGGTCATTTTTGACCAAAGAGCACAAGTTGTTTTTTTTTTTGTTTTTTTTGGAATCGTGCCCTCATTTTTTATGTGTGTTCACATTCCAAATGCCATAAAAGTCACTGAATTTGGTACCGTTCTGATGAAGCTGTGATTTTTTTT